>JAQLOL010000020.1:1762570-1788192 GCA_029783665.1 Naso thynnoides | reverse complement strand
CCCAGAGGTTCTCCATGCACAAGATGCATAGCCTCAGGGAATAACAAGCTTACACCCAAAACATCTAAACAATCATAAACTGTCCTGATTCTAACTTCAAAGTATTAAATGTTAGCTGTGATCCTTAGGTGTGTCTTCACCTACATGCATTCTTAAGACCAATAAAGTCCACATAGCCTGCTAAGGGGGTGTAAAATATACCTCAGTGTCCTCTCATGTACCGACACTAAAGCAAAAAACTGAACAGTGGCTTAGAAGCTGGCTGAAAGAGTTATTAAAAGCTCTTGTTCAACTTGGCGTTTCGGTGCTAAAACATGAGAGAACACCGCTAAACATTCAAAACAGTCTCGTATTTTAAAAAGACCTTTTCCGACAGATTGTTAAAACACTTGAAATGTCCCTTCATCTCTGATGTTTTTAGCTAGCCGTAAGCAAGGAGCTCCGGCTCTTGTGACCGAAAAAAACAAACAAACTGAACTTCTCCTTTAAGTGAGCTTTTTAAATTCTGCAACAAAATATTGATTATCACATTACATAGATCAGCAGCCTGATGTCTAACGCTGTCGCCTCACAGCAGACCTGGGCCTTTCTCACTGTGTCTGATAGGTTAATAGTGGCTGGACAATATAGATATATGACAGTTTATATTTTTATTTAATTTGAAATTTGATTTCAATAAAGAATGAAACTGTATGCAGTCTACACATGGTGTCCCATTATGCCACAGTAGGACTGTAATTAGGCCTACTGCACACGGTTCACATACCAGTCTGGCACTTTAAAGATGACAGTCCCATCTGTCTGAAATAACTTAGTGTGAAAATAGACCGCATGACTCACTGTGTTTGTGTGTGTGCTGCAGAGCATTAGCGTGAGATGATTAATGTCATAATGAGATCAAAATTCTTCCTCACAGTGACCAGAGATAAGAAGGGGAACAGACCTCTGATTTCAAATTATCATCTGAGTTGTTTTTTTTTTATCGTTGTTATTGTCTCGTGGCAGAAGCTGAGAAGCTATTTTTATTTATTTATTTATTTTTTTCCCAGTCACACAGACAAACCCACACATACTCAGTCAGGGGTTTGTAATATTGTGCCCTTCTACAGATTCAATTATGTATCTTTCATCAGCCAATTACGGCGTATAAATTCACAGCTGTTACCACGGCTGCACGGGCCCAGGCAACCCCTACGCCATCGCACGCCACATGACTGGCACACTGTAAAAACAAACACACCCTTACAAGCATGAAGACACCGACACAAATTCCACATCCTACTGAAAGAAGGGAATGACACACACATAAATGTATTCTCTCCAATTCATTCTAACTGATGCCAAAATTCAGTACTGAATTACATGGAATTCTGTTTTTCTTCAACCAAATTTCAAATTGTTGTAAACATATTCACCTTTAGGCAAACTCTGGTTAGTCCCACAGTTCTCAAAGTGTGAGGAGTGTCCCACTAGCGGGGAACAGAGACGTGACAGGTAGGGCGCTGCACACTGGAGGAAATCTGTCTATTTTTTTTTTTTTGTACCTGTCTTTATTAATGCCCTTCTTTACAAACAAAACCACCACACACAAACAAAGGAGTCATTAAGACATATAATACAACGTTAGATCCAGGGGACCGGGAGGAAATGTAATGTTGTACCGTTGTGTGAAAATGATGATTTAACGTCGATATGTTAATCGTAGCAGAACAATAAACAAACCGCGCTTTCAAGCAACAATGTTCAAATAAAGGCATTAGTGGGCATAACGTTGCAGAATGGAAAAAAATTGTGACACTGACAACAATGAGTCAGTTAGGACCATGGAGTTGGTTGATGGCAACCAAAAAGCCAGCCGAAAAGAAAATGTCTTTTTTTCTAAATTTCTTGTTTTTTTTCTTTGAACTGTGTTATTTGACGTTACTACATGATTCTGAACTTGATGTTATTACACTAAATTTTCAACCTGGTCTATTTATTTACCATTTTGTTGGGGCAATAGGGAACAGGTGGGCCTAGAAAATAAATATGGAATCCTGTGGCACAGAAGAGTTAACAACAGCAAGTACTGGTCTTTTTCTGGCAGTTTTTAATGTTCGAGAATATTCCCATAGTTATCCTTACACAAATGTCAGGTGCTTGCATCGATAAAACAAGAGGTCTAGTCGTGATGAAGCAACAAAGCGATTCTGACAGAAACGAAGAGGGGAAGAAAGTAAAAAGAGAAGAAAATGCTCAGAAGTCAAGTCATCTCGCCTCATCTGTCCGTCCCTGCGTCAGGCTGACTACCAAACATGGCCATGCTGCTCCAGCTCACTTCGTTTTCTGTCATGCACATACAAGTTCAAGTGAGCTCATACAACAACTAGACTTGTGCAGACACACAACACGTTTGTGTACACATTCATACTGCAGATGCGCATCTGTGTATCCACACGTAAACCCATCACCACATTTCATTCACTCCCTGAGGCTCATTTGCCCCCAGCTGAGAGCTTCACACGAGGGTGGTTTTCCAAGTCTGGCTCCTTGAGAGAGTGTGGTTGACAAGGGACAGTACGACCGTGTGGATGTGTGTGTGAACCGTGTGTGTGTCTCTGTGTGTGTGTGTGTGTGTTTGCCTCTCAGGGTGCCTGTGCTTTAGCCATGGTGTTGTCCCAGTGGATGGGAGTGAAGTGGTGCTTTTGCTGCTGCTGACTTGAGTCCTCATATGAGTGCCTGGAACAAATGGATTTGAGAATAGTACAATCTGAGGCAGTTGGCATGCCACCTCACTCCAGCCGCACACTGGACTCATCTCACGGCAATTCATAGGAATCGCTGTCATGAGAAAGCAGCCGCGCGCTATGGTTATTTAAGGTCTTTTGAAGAAAAAGTCCTCCTGCTTATACTGATGGTATTATGTTTGAATGTTTAAATGTGGACAAGGCGACTAGTCCGAGCTCTTATAATATCATTTCAGATTGTTCAACCATAGAATAACTTTTACATAGCAATGACTTCCAAGCAACACAGGCAAAAGTAAAACAATGTGATCTGTGCAGCTCTAAATATATGCAGCATGCAAAAGCTTTTTAATTACCGTCAGGGTTCATGTGATAAAAACATGAGAGAGCTTAAATGTGTTGTGATGCTGGGATGAGCAAACCTCAAGATGACGCAAGGCCCAAAGTCAAAGTTTTGATGTCAGAACTGTCTCTTCCTTTCTTCTTCTCTCCTAACACCTCAACATACAACCAGCGAGCAAACTCCAGCAGATGGAACAAGACAGAAATGTCCGGGTGTATTATGAGCAATATTCCAACACCGATGCACAGGCCGGTTACAGGCCTTTTTTTGTGATTTCTCCCTCTGAAAATGCCAAACTGCCAAAGTCACTTATATATTACTGATGTAATTTTCTTAAGTTTTAAATAATGTCCTGAGCTAGAATGATTTTTTTTTTTTTTTCAGATTTGATTGATAGCCTACACTGTTTATATGGGTTCTACATTAACAAGGATTGGTTCTGGTTAACTGTCACTAACTGTCAGAGAGTACATGACAGTGACGCTAATCTTAAAATTTAGCCAACAACTAGCAACTGACGAAGTTCAAATACACACTTCAAAATCAAAAGCATGATATAACAGGACAAATAGCGACTGAAATTAGGGTTAGGTGCGCCAAACTTTGCAGGAACAGAGCCAGGGCGAGCGATTTTTCAGACCAGCGAGACGTTACTCGGCCTGTTCTTTGACGCATGGAGCAGGTGAGGACATCCTCATTTGGAAACACTGGACCAATTTGATGTTTGCTCGCTTTCCCGTCCAGTTAGGCATCCAGTAAGGAATCAGTGTAAGACTGAGAACATTCTGAAATAAAGATGAGGTTAAACACTGTAGTTCTCAGCTTAGTGGTGGGCTGGGCAATACCAAGATTTAACATTGTATAGAGATATGAGACTATATATCATCTTAGATATTGGATATCGTCATATTGTTACAATGAATAAATAGTGTTTTTTTTCCTGATTTTAAAGGCATCACAGTAAAGTGATATGATTTTCTCAATTTACCAGACAATTCTACTTGTTTCAATACTTGCCAATACCCACGTAGTTTAAATATCTACATTACTTATGACCATTGATCAAAAATGGAACTATATTGGAGATTTTATTAAAGTAACAATGGTTTCTCTTACAATATTGTCACATCAAAGAGAAAATTTGGTCAAAAAATGTGTAATGTTCAATTCTTTTTTCCGGTTCTAGCATTGACAAAGTGCTTTTGAGGAGATTAAAAAATATTGAGATATATATAGTGTATCAAGATATAGCCTACCAATATCACCTATAATTTTCAGCCGGTATCAACCAGCCAATGCTAAAATCATCACACCTCAAATCCAGTGGCAAAGCAAACAACCATCAACAGAGAACCAGACAGAAACTTCCAAAGAGTGTTAACTCAAAATTAAGTGTTAGAAAAACACAATTCAATTGTTGGGTATAAATTTAATAAATCTAATATAATTTAATTACAGGTTGTGATCTACACCTACTCAATGTGCAAAGTGTCTTGAGACAACTCTGTTGTGATTTGGTGTTATATAAACAAAACTGACTTGACTTTAAACATCACTACTCTCCACAATCTGATGAACTGCCGGTTGTTCGGGTGTCTTTGTTTTACTTTTCTTGTTGTCCACAAATATAATGGGAGAGTGCTAGATGTGCACAATGCATAACAGACAACAAGAAAATATAAAGCAAAGAAAACATGGACACAGAACCGTGGACAAAACAATTCAAAAGGTGGTGTTAATGTTTTTTTAAAGAGAAAACATGCCCGATTCATGCCTTTTGCTATCAAGGGCCGTGGCATTAAGACATGTTGTATTCTCAATCATTGCACTGTAGGGAAATAAATGATACAGTAAGCAAATGACTGCTAATATATGCCTCAGCATTCAACAGTCATTAGCCAGAATAAGAGGTTCTGTAGCCCTGTCCACCTCTCCACTCTGTCCAGCCTCCCATCACTCCATCTCCCATCATCTGTCCCACTGGCAGCGTGTCCTTCTCCAGGTCTGCTTCATCGTTAATCATCATTCCCTCCTTAAGTTCTCTCTCAAGCGCATGCATGCACACACGCACACACACACATACACACACACCATTAATCACTCACTCCTAACATCATGACCTGAGTATAATTACTCAGAGCTGTCTGATATTTTACCCTGCTTTTGTTTTGCTTGGCTCAGATTGCCCCTCCAACATTAAAAGCCTTGTCATTGTTCATTATTAGGTCTTAAAGATAAAAAAAGTACATTCACAAAGAGACTCTTAGTGCACTGGTTTATTTGTGATGCACATGGTTTACATCGTGGAATGCTCTTCACACCTACTAACACAAGAAAAAAATAAAAGACTCTTTTGGTTTTCAAAATAAAATATTAAATGTGCAATAATATGCTATTAAATTTTGTTATTCCTGGTATTTTATTACATATAATTCTTAAACTTATTAAATCAGAGCAAAACCCCACAGGGGGTGCACGAACAAGTTATGAATATTATGTTAATTCACATTGCAGTCTATCTTATGTGTGCATCTATCCAGCCTTTGGGGCCACTGTGGCCACCGTAGTTCGTGCTTTCTTGCCTTGAAGTTTCAACCACAGGCAGTTTATGCGGGAGTCAGTATACACCTGCCTTACAGGCATAACTGAGGGCATAAAATCTCTGATAATTTTCCGAGCTTTGCTGTATTCCATGGAAACAGATTGTGAAACGTGTTCCAATTGTTGTTTTCGGTTTCAAACTCTGTGAAAATGCTAAAGGGATAAATGTGATTTAATGGGAAACCTTTAAGCAGAAGAATTAGCTCAGGACCTGATTATCAAACGCACTCACATTAAAAGCAGCATCTTTCTGTTGTCAGTCTGTAAAAACGTGATGACTTTTTGTCTCTCAGGCGCAAAAAGAGGGTTGTTCATTGAACGCGCTCATGTTTTTGGTGAACGGTGAACTGAATGCACCCACCTGCAGCTGCTACAGTGACAGTGAGCGTCGCAAACTCTCGCTGGAGTTGCACTCACCCAGTGCACAGTGCTCTTCCAGCTTGTAGCCCCTCCCTGCCCTGGCCTGAGCTGAAGATCTTAGTGTCTGAATTACTCGTCCAGTTCCCCGCTCCCCCAGCTCGTAGCCCCTTCTTGTCTTCAGCTGTAGGTCTACACAAAGCAGCCAGTCACTCACTCACTCATTCAGTCCATGCCACAGTCGGTAATTCTCCACTAACGTTAGAAAGTATTCGCATGAATACAGTAGCTGTGAGTCTCGCACTCACTGATTGGCTGTAAAACAGTAGATATGTCACAACATAACCCTTACAAAATCACCCAGCTCACTATCAAAATTTGGTCCATTTGGTGCATTAACATTTGTAAAATTTAGAGGAGCTTGGTGGAGTCAGTGGGGCTGTTTTTGGTTTGTTTGTTTGATTATTTATTTCTTTTAGACATTATTTGAAAACCTGACTCTTTATAGCGAAGCTTGTGTGTGATCTTGAGAAAACGAAAGGCCATTTTCTCAAGATAAACAGATAATTTATTTATCTATCTATCAATTTATCCATCTATTAATATCTATATATCTATCTATCGAGATATATATATATATATATATACAATACAAGATATATGTAACACAAGATTTTGAACAGTGTTAGCTGTTATTCAGAAACTTGGGACTCTTCTGATAATAAAAACAGTTTGCTTGTGTAAAACAAAGTGAAGCAAAGTTGTATCATTGGATCAAGCTTTACAATATAAGAGGCATGGGACTATTTTCTGTGTTTATTATTACCTTATATCTTTTTTCTAGCCCTGTTTAGGCTGAACTTAGCCTTCTTCTTTCTGTTTACATTTGGAAAGTGTGCTTCCAGTTATGCTGCATTAGCTACAGAAAGCTACTAAATTTATAGACAACAATCAGCAGATTTCACTCAACACTGAGGAACACATCTTAGTGTGATGGTTATGAGCAAGGTCTTAAGTTTTACCGAGCGTCTTTTTATCCAGTTTCAATTCCACTAAATCCTATGCAGTTTGTGTAAAATATCTGTGCTCTCCAATTGTGCTGACTTTGAACTGATGCATGTATGGATATGATTTACATTTGAAGCAACCGATTCCATTTAAATTACATTATCTGTTCATACATAAATAAAGTACTTGGATATGTCTTGTAGGGTGTAGAATCATTTAACCATCAGAAGAAAATATTAAATACAGTACATAAAAGTAACAAGTCCAGTGGATGTTATTTTCCAGAACAAGAATTTCACAAGATGACATGTTATCCAGTTCCAGCATCATAATCATCCTGATACTCATCCTTACTGTGTGACTGCTGCTGGATTTTCATGGGTCCTTTGGGTTTGACAGCATCCTCCACAAACATGGGAAGAGTCCTGCTTGGAATAAATATGAGTAAAGCTGTTGGGCCTGATAACATGTCTGTGTACTAAAAGCACCACCAAACTGCTGTTATTACAGACATTTAGGCTGTATCACTGTCACAGAGGAGTGTTCCTTCCTGCCTTAAGACATCCACCACTACACCTGCACCTAAAAAAAATGTCTGCGGTGTCTAGTCTAAATTACTACCGCCATTTGGCACTCACCCACATTCTGAGGAAGTATTTTGAAAAAATGGTTCCCCAGCACATCAAGAACAACATCCAGCCAACTTTGACCCTCATTATTTTTGAGTAGAGGGCAATGAAGATGGCTTTCTCTGTGGATCTGTGGGTCATGAATTTAGTGTTCACACACCTTGAAGGGAACATACGGTGGCTCTGAAGTGCCAGTCACAATTACAAAATGAAAAGACAACTGCAAAAAGTAAAACGCAACAACAAATCACAAAACACAACTGCAAACAGGAAAAAAATTAACCACAAAACAAAAACACAACCTCAACTAGAAAACACAACAAATAGATGAAAAACATCAAGAGGAAAATACTTCAAAAAGAAAAATCACAACAACAAATAAGTGAAACGCAACAAGAAAAAGGAAAAAAACGCAAAGAGGAAAAACACAATCTCAAAAAGAAAAGAAACACAACAAGAAATAGGTAAAACACAAGAAGAAAAAGAAAAAAACAACCTCAAAAAGAAAAAAACACAACAAGAAACAGACAAAACACAACAATAACAACAACAACAACAAAGACAACACAAATGCAAAAAGAAGAAACACAACTGCAAAAGCAGAGAGCACAACAACAGTAACTTAAACCAGAAGGGTAGACATCGCCTCTTATGGACGAGGACTGTTGCTGATTGGACGGACAGGAAAGAGAAGAGAGAGTCTAACAACCAGCTCTGTAACAAGAAGGAGAACACGTTTTTGGCATTCAAGTCACCAGGGACAGCGTGCCAAACTTCTGTAGCAGCTGTGGAGAGAGGCTCAAAGAAGACCCCAACAATGGACCACCTGCAGGTAAACATGTTAGTCACAACACCTCCATCAGAATGGTGTTTGTTGAGTTCAGCTCAGCATCAAACACAATCTCCCCCATAACACTGATTCAGCACCACACTCTGCTTTTGGATATTAGACCTCTTCGCAAACACACCCTTGAAATTTTGATTGCTGGTCACAGCTCCTACACTCCAGTGCCCCCCCCCCCCAGAGGTTTGTGCTCAGCCCCCTTCTGTTTACTCTGGACACCCATGACTGCCACCCCCGAAATCGAGACCTCGCTGTGGAGCACGCAAACGACGCCACCTTCTTTGGCTGGATTTCTAATAACAATTACAGTTCATATCAGGAGGAATCAACAATCTTGCAGCGTGCTGCACTAACAATCTACTGCTGAACATCAGCAAAACCAAGAGATGACTGCTAGTTTTAGAACACACACTCCTTTCTACAGCATTGTTCACCACCCTGGTAAATAAATAAATGAGCAAATAAATAAATACACACAGAGAAGCAGCATTTTTTTTTAAGGAAATGTAAGTTTTAGATATTTCTCCTTTTTACAGAGGAGTTGAATAAAAGTAAGATTAGGGTGAAATATATACAGATAGCTAACGTACCTTTTATGACAAACTGTACTTAGACTGCCAAAAGTTTGAACAGTGCAATACAGAAGGTCCTGCAACTGTACAGGCTCGTATATTGTACCGATTTCAGACAAGAAACAGCATGACTGTGCAGACACACACAAACACAAACACAAACACAAACACAAACACACACCGAGTCTGATCAATGAATAAGAGTACAGAAATGACAGGACTGAATCTATTTAAGTTCGAATGTATGGTCACGGCAGCATTTCATCACTTCAAGGCGACTAAAAAACACTCAAGGAGTTCAGAAGTGTCATCCACCTAAAATGACAATTTAAAAAAGGTAAGGCGTTTCAGCTGAGCTCTTCCCCAACACTTCAAATACTTTCTTTCATGTCTGACATTCCCTTCGGAAAGTTGAGACAAGGCTTCAACCAGGTGATGGGCTTTGATATGCAGATATCAGGCTATATGAATATTAGGTAAAGACATCCTTGACTTTTACTCCGTGTGACAGAGCCTCGGTCTCACTCTAGCATTCTTAGAAAGAGGGCATGGTGAGATTTCAGATTTTTTTCACATAATTTTTTCAGTCAGGGCTACATTACCGTTACTGTGTCGAAAACAGACAAAAGCAATGTATTAAACCTGATTTAAAGATATTTTAGATGAATTGTGTTATTCATGTTCGGGCTACGAGAACATTTTTGTTGAATCGTACAGTAACATCATACAGAGTCGTGTATCGGCCCTGTACCTGATGCAGGCTGGTAGTTTGCCCACCATGATGTCATCCCCTTCACTGTCGGACCATCAGATTAAACACCGAAGCAGGACTTTTTTTTTTTTTTTTTTGATCAAATGTTTGATTTCATTTGGCATGAAAAACACAGCGCAACGTTGCCATTATGACAAGAATAACCTAAGACTATGTGAATTACATAAGGCAGAACCAACTGAATCTCCCGACCATCACAAGTATTCTAAAAATACTAACAGTTTAATTTGACTTTTGCTGACATAATGTAAACATGCTGAGTGTTTCCTCGAGGGATTACCAAGAACCTGGATGGACAGATTATGAGAACAAGTGACAGTTCGTAACAGCTGAGCGGCGCTCTGTGCTAACTGCCAAGTAAGCGGTGTTTGGAGAACATGTAACGGAATTACATAATTCAATTACAAAATAAATGTGACAATCAGTTACAGTTACTAGGGAAAAAATATGCAAGCTTAGACTATACAGTATGCTGAATAATATTCATTTTGTTGCTTTGCATGTTTTGATGAGCACAATGCCTTCTTTGGCCATTTGCAGCCAAGGCTGTTCATTCAAGTTTAATGCTTTTCTGATGCTTTGATCGGTTCTCTTGTTTGAAATTGCAGCGTCTTGCATCTGCCAATTAAATCAATCCACACCGCCAGTCAAAGCTAAGCAATCTGTCTGACAGTTGCTACTATGTTTATGGGAAAAAAATGTGTTCCAAAGCTGGAAATTAAAAATAAATAAATAATAACATTTTATTCAGAAATCAGAAAAGGGCTCAAACATAACAGTGCGATGCAAAATATGTTCACCGGATATTAAAATGTTTGTTGATGTCAAACGTTTGCAGGTATGGAGCCTAATCAGCGTTGAGTACTGTAAGGTTAACACTGCCTGCTTTAAACATTTGAAAATGGTTAACAGTTCAAAAACATGCATTAGAAATTTCAAGAAGAAATCAAATGTAATAAGTTACATTACTTTTATAAAGTAATTGAAATAGTTACATTACTTATTACATTTTAAATAGGGTAACTAGTAATCTGTAACCTATTACAAAGTAACCTTCCCAACCCTGCAGGTAACTTATTACCTCCATTACAGAGATACAATTGACAGCAGAGTCGAGCAGAAGGCTGCATGATAAAAAAAAAAGTGAAATTATTTCTATACATTTTTTATGAGAGTTGCTTCCTTCAATCAGATGTGTTATTAACAGTCTGACACGTTAATAATGAGACTGTGGAACCTTCCCACTGCCACATTTCATTGTTATAATATGTAGGTTTTGGGTCGGACTGTGAATCTTTTACAGTGGGTAGGATTGGACTGTGAATCTTTTACAGCGGGTAGGGTCGGACTGTGGAACTAACAGGCTATAGGTGTGGCTCACAGGGGCGAGTGAAGTTTTGAATGTGGCCTGGTTGGGATGGACGGGTCTTGAAATTCAGACCTGTGCAGGACTAGACAAAGCTGGAGCTGAATAATGCAGTTCACTACAGTTAATTCTGCTTTGCACTTAAAGTTTTCTTCAGTGTTTCCTGCATAGAAACTCAGAACATACTGAACATAACATAACATTAACGATGATAAAACTTTGTGTTACGGCCATCAGTTTTAATTTTTTCCAGTCTATTTCTGACAAATTATGTTTCATCATCATTTTATCTGTCAGCTTACCAACTTACGGTGGATGATTTGAAATATTGTAATAACTGTCGGTCTTACCTACCATTACTATAAAAGAGAAGCCTGTCAGCAGTCCAAATATGAGCTGTAAATATAAAAAGTTTTGTTGTTGCAATTGGAGGCAAAACACCAGGATACGAAGTTAAATTTACCCAAAAGTGATGCATGTTTCATCAGGTTTCTACAAAGTTCCGTGTCTGCGTCAGCCTGCTGTTAACCACACATGCAACCAAGTCTAGACTTGGTGATTGGATGTTTTACATTAATATTTATACAGACAGAGTTTGACAACTTTGAAACCCTAAACTGAAATGCAGCCCAAGGAGATTGCGGCAGGCTTTAGTCTTAGCCCTGCTCTGGTGATAACACTGTAACACATCATTTTAGACCATGTTTAAATTTATCCAACTTGATTCCTACTTACAATACCTACAAATTTAGGTTCATAACAAGACTTTTCCATAATCAGTCATCACACCAGCTTCCAGGTTTCTGCTCCATCACTTAAGCTTTTGCCCTTAAATGGATCCCAACACATATTTGTGGTTACAAAAGGTTCATCGCCGGGTGAATCTGCCACTTCAGACGGAGAGAGATGATGGAAACAGCAGCAGCTACTATTGGCTGCTAACAGGCATGACCAAAGCACTGTGAACACACTGGGAGTAAATTAGGATCATTATCATCAGACAATCATTTCATATGATATATAACATGCTAAATGAGCTCAGTCAGACATGCGCCTTCCAGATTAAAAAAAAAACAAAAAGATTGTCAATCTGATGTCAGTCATATTAGATGCAAATTGTGTGACAATTCAATCAAGTAATATACAAGAATATTTTACACAATTATAAACAATTGAGAACACGAGTATTATTAACACATTAACAGATTAAAACTCCAATTAAAATTTAAAATATGAGCATCCTTAACTATCCTTACAAACCCCCCCAGAGTTTTGGTTGATGTGCATCCTTCCTGAAATTCAGAAAATGCATCTAGAGCTTAAAAAATAATGTATGAATTCAGGCAGCGCTAGGAGGCTTACTGAGAGTAGACCAGAAGAACTGTACAGTTTGAATTTAGTGATTGTAGTTAGATGCAACTATACTGTTCGTATATTTTAGTTTTCACACGGGTCTATAATTCATTTAATAAACAGCCTGCTTCTCTCCATCGGACTCCCTCCCCCTATTTTCTACAGGGAAGCGCTACTGCCAAAGAGAAAGTGAAACTCCAGTCAGTCAGTTATTTCTTCTTCTTTTTAACACATCTGAGTTAAACTCCACAATTTCTTTTTTTTTAGAGTGGGTGTGGGGCTTGGTTGGTGACAAAAGTGACTTCTAGACATGCAGAAATCTCCTAAACAACCAAAGGGAAAATTTGTTTTGCAGTTGCTGGGGTTACAACCAGCATGGGGCAGTCGCTATACACATATATAATTGGTTATGTAAACTTCAGTTAATTTGCTTATTTTTATTGCAGCACTCTGCGCTCTGCTGTGTTTGGTCTGTTGTGATCAGGGCTCGAATGCTTGAGTCTGTTCTTCAGTCTTGTCTCTTTCTTACTGACTGTTAGTCAAAAGTGTCAAATTAAACACTCATTTATCTGGGAGTCAGACCACACTATAGGCCTTATAGTGTCCTAGTATAATGCAGACTACAAAATGGTTTCAGAAGACAGAGTTACGGGGTGATTTGGCGAGGTTGTGTGCTAATGGAGCTAGCCTTGAAGCTAGCAACGGACTCGTGTGAGCATGGAACTGTTCGAGTCCATATCACCGCTAATACTTTACTAGTAACCTTACAATAGTGTCTCAGTATAATACAGACTACAACAAATATTATCCAGAATACATACTTATTCCTCCACTTTAGCTTTCTGGTCTTAAATTGTGTATTATATGTCTGTTGTAGTGTCTGCATCACTTCCTGATTTCCTAAACCGGGGGTTCCCAAACTTTTCAGCCCACAACCCCAAAATATCGAGCCTGGAGGTGGCACATAACGTTGTAAACAGCCATGCAAACACTATTGGGCCAACATGGGCATTAATACAACACAAAAAAACAACAGCCTAACAGCCATAATATTATATAAAAGTAATTTAAAAAGTATATAATCAGAACGTATACAATTTATTATTTTTCATTTTATTCTTATTTATATATTTATTTTGGAAAGCATCTCGCGACTACCCTCTCTGTGTCTCGCGACCCCCATTTTGGGAACCGCTGTCTACAGGGCAGGCCAAGAGTCAGAACGTACATGCATTCATCAGTGTTAAAAAAAAAAAACTGGCTGTAGTTAGTAGCTGCCTTTTTAGCTCCTTAGCTCAGTTAGCTGTGCAGCTATCGTCCCTAGTTGCTGATTAATCTCCCTGGAGTCTGGACAGTTAGCTTGAATACCAGATGAGTGTTCATGTTTATTCAGCAGCTCTCATTGAACATCACTGGAACAGAAGTGCACACAGCCTCAGAGACCTACTGAGGCCAATTTTACAACAGAGGCTCTGCAGCCAAAGTGATTTGCAGCACCTCAGACCAGGACTCTAACTCCAGAGAGGAAGACACAGCGAGCAGGAACAGGAGAGGTGTAAATGGGGAGAGGAGCAAGAGGAAGGTCAGACTTCACCGGAGGGGATTTTTCACATCCGACCCTGTAAATAAGTGTTTATTTTGATACAAACAGAGCTGGTGATTGTTAGGGCAGTGCAAAAACAAGCCAAGACGGTTATGATGAGTTCTTGTTGTTGTTTTTTTTTTTTCCTTTTGAGTTTGAATGAAGTGTGTGTGCGTTTGTGTGTTTGCGACACACTTGGGACAAGATGGGCTGGGGCTAGCTGGTCGGCATGCCAGTTTTTCGAGTTCTGTTTGTACTGTTTACTGAGTTCTGGCCATATGTCACACACTGCCCCTGCAAAACACAACGTTATGCCCATAATCTTCATGTTGTAGCCTGATACAAGTACAACTGGATCCGCAAACAGTGTAACAGGTTTTTTTTTGGTTTGTTTGTTTGTTTGGTTTTTAATCATACAATCCCTGCATGCTGAATAACTGTCCTGTCGTATGACGTGTATTATGTTTGCCTGTTAAAGAGTGCCATGCAGTGGTTGTTGAGCAGGATGTGGCCTATTTTCTGTTTTGAGGAGACAGAGAACTAGTATTTCTAGCCTCATCCCATGTGACAGGCCGACATGACAGGGAGCCCAGCTGTGCCCACGGGGATGCATTTCCTCACATGTCCCTTGTCTGTCTCTTTTTTTCCTCCTTCCTATTCTCCCCGTCTCTCATTCTCACTTTATTCCACCTACTTTGAGTCTCCTTTCACCTGTCTCTATCATGAGCATCAATAGTGAAGCTTTCAAATGGTGTAACACACATTCTGTCTGACATTTTGACAAAATCCTGTTTTTTTTCTTCTTTCTTTCTTTCTTTTTTTTTTTTTTTTTTGGTAAGAATACTTGCGAGGGGGAGGTACAGGAAGTAGAGCGGGTTGTCTACCAACAGATGGTTGGTAGTTCGATCCCCGTGTTTTTGGGCAAGATACTGAACCCCAAACTGCTCCCTATGGCTGTTCCCCTTGTGTGTGGTTATGTGTGTATGTGTTTGATTACAGAGTGAAAGTGTGAATGTTGACTTTGGAAGACTAGAGAAGCTCTATATAAATACAGTCCATTTATCAATAGGTAATGTTAGCGATGTTAGCTGATTTAACTGCTGAGCATACTTTCAGCTTTGGTGCACAGTCAGTGCATCCTTATTCGGACACACCTTTCTGCGTGAATGTGCCTTGTTCTGACACCCATCCAACTTTAATGTGGAACAAGCACCATACAAATGGCTATTTAATGAGTCAGGAAACTTACATTCAAATGAATAATTTTCTCTGACCTTCAACACTCATTGCATTTGAACCAATCTGAACACTTATTAGGTTTATTAAAAAACAACTTGTCAAGGTCCTGACTGCCTCCAAATTGGATACGGATGTGACCAGCATGGCTGCCATAAATGTTGATGGACCATTGCTGACGTGTAGTTAACAGACTTTGCTTCAATATGGTTTGCACATATAAGTCTTACGACACTTGTTTAGCTTCACCAATCTTATCTACGTTTATAACCATTTTTGTTTCTCTTTAATGAAGGTGACCAATGAGCTGTCGCGTGTCTATCCTGAATATTGCCTGCTCTGCTCGGCCTGTTGACCCTTCGCTGAGCCGTGCCCCCTTAGTTACTGTTGCTATGTCAGTCAAGCTTTCAGGGCTAACGTAGAGCTCACACTGTAACTAACTGCACTCCCCGGAAAAATATTGTCAGTTGTTTAAAAAATACAAAGAATCAATTTCAGACAGAAGCAGACAGATGGTCTGCAATAAGCCTTTAAATACAGGAAGTCAGAGTGACTCAGCAGTGAAAATAGGTTAGAGTTATAAATATAAAGATACATGCTAAAGCCTTCAGATCACAGTGCAGCAGTTTCAATTTGTGTTTCACTTCATTCATATGACAAGCAAGGACTCTCGTAACAACTGAAGACCCAAGAAGAGGACACGTCTCTTTGTATATTAACATTAAAAGTAAAGTTTGGCTGTTTGGTTGGGTTTGAGTTCAGGTTTAACAGCGCAAACTGTTAATAGCTGCTATTTCCAGACTTCAGTCATAGGCTTTAGCTTAGCTGGCCAGGCTTGCTAGGGCTCCTTATAGCAATAAGTAACTCAAATTAACAAGCTCATATCAACTTAAAACAACGTTACATGGCTTCAATGTTTATCGAAGTTACTGAAGCAGACGTAACTTTGGCTGTGCTTGTTAAACTGTGTGGCTCAACGGGGAATGTGGACATCCCCACAGCTTTGCCCAGAGTATAACTTTTCAGTTTTTAGTGTTTGATTTTGAAAGAACGAGTATCTCCTTCAAACGTCACTGACTAACAAACATCACTTATAAAAGTTCCCCAGACACAACATCTAACCTCGATGAGCTCGAAGTCCACAGAACCAGCCTGAAAATGACCAAAATCCGAAAAGATTGCATAAGTTTCAGTGGAGCACAGCCGCGTGGTTGCCAGACCCTGGTCAGCGCTGGAATATGCTACGCTCTGATTGGCCTGTTTGTGTTTGAGGGCGGAGCTTAGCGAAGGATCAGTCGTCATTCTAACCAGGATAAAACATGTGAGACCCGTGCAGCAGTTGATTTGGAATCAAAGTGTGGTCATCAGTCCCTCCAGAGTTTCACACACAATCTATGCCAAGCAGCACTAAAGCTGTTTTGGAGCTCATAGCAAAGCCACACTATGACTCCGCTGCTTAATGTTGGTTTCTGCTTTAATCTGTCATCCACCAATGCATGACGAATAATGATGTGGAACCTTTCTAGATTTTAAAACGTATGTTCTCGAACAGCTAAGCTTGCTAAGACAAGGATGTGATCCTGGTCCTCGAGATTTGGGGCAGTTCATTAACTCCACAAAATATAAGAACAACAGTGCTGAATAAATTTACATAAAAATAGTAAAGAGGATGTGCTGAAGTGAAAAGGAGTTGTACATCATAATAAAATAGAACTAATAAACTGACATTACATCAGAATATTGGAGGACTTCAAAGGTTTTGGTGATGAATGGTGTAAGATGCAAGGAGTGGATTGATGCCTTCTTCCTCCCTGGCCTGTTTCCATCTCCTCCTTCTCCCACTCCCACTCCCTCCGCTCGCTGCATTCCCCCATATAGAATTATTGAAGTGATACATTAGCTGTTGAACACGACTAATCTGGTAGCACATTGGGGGAAACTAGAAAGAGGCAGCACATGGGAGAGGCGATGAAAGTACACGCACAAACATAAAAGACAAATGAATAAGTTATCAGCCTGCTTCCCCTATAGAGCGCGACGCGTTTCATGGCACAGTTCAAACAGCTGTCTGTCTTCTGTCACTCTTTTCTGACTACGTTTTGAAACTCCCCATTTGTGTGAACTCTGGAGTATCAAAAAAAGTTTGACAAAGAAAAAAAAACACTTCAGTTTGTACATAAGCGTTGAATGCTTTTAGACACTATAACAGTATCGGGGACTAGCTGTTGTGATAAAAGTGCAAAGCGCAACATCTCTGTGGCGGACTGTCCTTGGTACATTTATAAAAAGAGCAGATGTAGATATATTGCCCTGCTGCATGTACTTATGCAAATTATTATGTGCCTGCCAAGCCTTTTAGCCTGAACTCAACATGTCTCTCAACCTCTTGGGAGTGAGCAGAGAGCGAGGTACGCTGCATGTGTGAGAGACATGGGATGTGACACACACAAAGACATAGACACATTTATTTAACATCTAAGACTTTACATATCTTTAGCTGAACACAGGGAGTTGATGCATGATTGCAAACTGCAGACAATGTTAGAGAGCATTAATGAAGCTTATTTTTCATTTCCTCTGTGCTTTTTGAAGTCCTCTGTTCCCTTAAACAAATTTTCTCCCTGTCCTCTTCCCTATCATAACATCAATCTCTAGCTTTATCAACACACCCTTGCTTCTTTTATTTCACTTTTAAAAAAAAAAAATCTAGACGACAGTCCTTGAGTCGCCAACAGACACTGCGGCGCCTGTCCATCTGCGGCATTTCCCACGTGGATTTAACATATCGCTGCCGTCGGTGAAAAACCTTGAGGCTCTGGGAAAGTGTCAGCTTTTCAGTGATGAGGAGAAACTCGCCTTGGGTTTGGACAGTGAATTTGTACAATGACTTGAGCTGAGTTTGGATCCTTGGGGATATTTCACTGACAGCGTTCAACAGGCCCTGTTAGTACCCAGGGAGAAATGGATAAATGCAGGGGAAAATATAAGATTACGAAAAAAGCACCACGGCAAAATAGATTTTTATCCGCAGTAGGCTGGGGGTAAAAAAAATCTGACTGATGTTGCTTTTTAATGTCCAGTCTAATAGTTTGTGCAGAGCTAGTCCGAGCTCTATTTTCACAGTGCAAGAGGAAGAAAACAGTATAAAGGTGTTGAGTCCACAGAATGTGTGGGCATCTACGCAGCAGCATTTGGTTAATGTATGTGTAAGAGTGCAATGTGTAAAAGCAGTAATGGTAACACGTGTGAAGTTGGGTTATTCATAAACACACTTAGCTCGTCATATCCTATGAGTCAGTCACAGCACTCCAGCAGTTAAGCCAGTCACAGTGGAATTTGAGAACAGTGACTCAGAAAATGGAAAGAGCTTGTTGTCGTCACAATGTTGCAGAGCGGCATTCTGGGAACACAGAGGACCCCAAACCTGCTGCCAGCCTGAGATTTTCCTTTTTCCAAGTTAAATTGGCAGAATGATGATTAAAAAAAAAAAAAAAGATTAAAACATAATTAAAAAATATTAATATTAAGAATTATTAAGAATATCATATGCGCTAAAACACCTACAGAGTCTGACAGCTAAGTGCAATTTGCCCTCCTTTTGTGTCAAATTATGCAAGCAGGTCCTTTTCCCGTGTTTCAGTCTTTTCTTCTTATTTCAGAACACAGATTGGTTCATAATGGACACCACAGGAACACAAAATGTTCCAGAAAGCGTCAGTTCTGTTTGCAGCTCACAGTTTGTGGTGTGTTGCAGCTGGCTCCAGCATCTTCTCACAGCAGCTGACACTATACACATATGCATCTCCGAAATTAGAGGAAGTCTGCGCGCTCTTACGCACGGTGCCGTAGTTGCTTAATTAAGAGGATCAGCCAGGATTTCATGGTAATTATTGTTTTTTTCAATTCCGCTTCACATTCCCACAGGTCTGCTGACACACTCAGAGCCCATGTTTATCCGGTGAATTTGTTTGTAGTAAGGCGGCCTCACGGATGAATCCTGAGCTCCATCAGAACTGTTTCATTTCAGAATCCACTATAAGCTCACAACCCATTTGACTCCCCCTCTGACTGTAGATTTCGACCATCATATCACTCGATATCAATTCAGTGTCATACAAAGCTCTAGTATTGAAAAGGGAGAGAGAAACTGTGCCTATTTAATTCATGGGTCTTATAGGCGTTAAATAGCACAGCTGTAACAGCCTGTGGCGATTAGGGCCGGGCTTTGTGAATTAGATGGTATTTGCAGAGGCACTTATTTGCATAGGAGGGAGGTTATTTTGCGCCAAATTTTTGATACTCCCTAATTTACATGCATGCAAATGGGACAAGCGCAGCTGAGAGTGGTAGTGCAGTTTGTGTGCAGTTTCGTGCATTTCACCCTTTGCACCTGCTTTGTGGATTGTACGCTATTTTTTTTTTCTCTCATTTGCACAGGTTTAGCGGTCGCAAAAGCAGTGGCCCCATGTTTTCTAAAAAAAAGTTAGAAAAAAGACACAAGAGTACGGAGTAGCAGTGCTGAGGTGTGTGAGGCTCTTTGGTAGGAGCCTGTTGCTGTTTGCATGCAAGTTAATCAAGGTAAACAGAGTGGAGGGTTCGTCCAGGGCAGCACTCCTCCAGTCAGAGGCTGCAGATTTATCATCATGTGTCCTGCTGCCTTCACATGGCCACAAGGCTTAATAATTCAGACTGTATTTCCAGTACTATGTTTATAACGTGGTATACTTGCAACTACTGGTTGGAGAGTTCATGAAGAAGAAACTTTCATCCAGTATTCACTCACAAGAGTTCACTCAGTTATTTTCCCGTTTATCATTAGCTCATGTTCAGTCTTCATTCCTGTTTCTTCTTCTCTTTCGGCTGAGCTCATGTGTTTACCAATGATCTCATAATCCACCACCTCTTCTGCTGACACCTATCCCTGTGCGAAGTACCCCGTGGCAATCAGGGGGGTCTTCCCCTAACTAGTGCTGCAGTGTTATGCTGAAGTCTTACAAACAGTGAGCTAGTCAGAAAATGGACCAGCACAAGCGTTAGCTGCAGCAGTCCAAACCAGCCTCCACCCAAATCCAAAGTTGGTTATTACTGAGCTTTGTTTTATCGTTGCCAAGTTTAATCCATGAGTGAGCAAATATCTAAGCAGAAAAAAAACAACAACAACAAAACAAAAAAAAACACTGCTTAGCAGACAGGTGGAATGTGGAGAGTGCAAACTTTTGCAACAGCTCCAGCCGATGGAAGGTGACAATACCAGAAACAACCGGGTAACCAAGGACACACCACGACAATGTATATTTTCATATTTCTGAATGAAAGTTTTACTATTTAAATTAAGTACTAAATTCTGGACAACATGCGCCTTTCAAGGACATTTTCATTGACGATGGCAAGCACATAATCCTTTTTTTTTTTTTAAACTTTTTCTTGAGCCCTCAGAATTTGGCAGTGAAGGCTTTCAAGGGGACTGACCTGTCAGTTATGGCGTCTCAGACCTCTCGTATTTCACACCTTGCCTCTTCTTGACAAATATACACGCACACTCATAACCTTTGCTTGTGCCTGTGAGCAAAGACTTACATGGCACGCCGAGACTCATTCAGAGTATTACCTCTCCATCTGCATGGGCTTTTCGAACACAAACGCGCAATAACTTACTGGTTAAATGGACCTCGAAAGAACAAAAAACGGCGGAGACAAAGAGTCACTGAACAAACAGGAACATAAGAGGACACCTCACACCTACACACACACACACACACACACACACACAACCTGTTTGACCTCCTGCCAATACGCTTAATGAAAGAACTGATGAGTTATTGACAGCTGCTGGGGATCTGAAGCTGCTGAGGTGTGTATTGCTCCTAATGTGCTGACACACACACGCCCACACACACACACACACACACACACTGACAAACGTGTCCAATACAGCATTTCAAGCAAAATGGTTGTGCTTGCTTGTGTCTGTGAGTGTGTAAGGGTGGACATTATTGGCAATGAGTGAATATTGAGTACATCATCTTGAGCACATCGGTCCATGAAGGCTATTTATCTTGGACCGAGCCTCTCAATTTGCTTTTTTTTGTGTGTTTCTGAAAGACACACAGTTACGAGCACGCGTTGCTGCCGCAGTAATGTAGAGTGTGTGTTTGCATGATGTGAAAATTTAAGTAACTTTATGTGCTGTACACTGTGACATTTGAATGCCAGCAGGTTTAAGGGTCCAATTAGAACCAATGACTTCATGCACCAGTGATGTTAATTAATGGATTTACAATAATGAGCATATGTACACCAATGCATACCCACACATGCAAACACAAATCTGACTGGTGCTGCTGCTGGAGAGAATGGGCCATGAAGGATTTATGGTTCAGTTTGTGATGACTCCACACACACACACAATCACATCCCCACACGCATACACACACACACACACACGCACGCACATAAGGTCACAAACTCAAACAAATACACCCCCCATCTAGATTCTTCCCTCTCAAACTCAAACTCACACACACGCTGGAGTCCATTCCTTCCAGGAAGCAAGACGTGACATTGTGTCGCTGTCCATGCACGATGCTCGCAGCTCTCTGCTTGCTGTGCTTGTCATCCAGGCAGCGGTGATGAGGCACAGGGGAACTAATAGGCTACAAGCACTCTGGGACTGCCACGCGTGATACCAAGCAGCCTCCATTTTGTGGAGGAATGAACATGCACAGACAGGGAGGAGAAGTAGGGAGAAATATGTCGACAGGATCAGCCATGTTTGCTGTTTTTAAATACTATGGCTTAAAATGACAGTCATATATTTATCGTTTTTCATTTTTATTTACTTATTTTAATATTTATTTTTACAAGGGTTTCTACAGACCACAATGTGATCAAGCATTCTGATTTCTTTGTTTTACTTATTTATCTTTTTAAAAAAAATGCCCTGCTTTGTTTTTTACCATGAAATATGAACTTTTGTAATTCTGCTGTTTCTCTTCACATTGCTAATGGTTATTTTGGCAGCAATGAGATAGTCCTTAAAGTTAAGCAAACCCCGAGGATTAGAACCAGCAACCTTTCCACTCACCTCTACTTTGACACATTAAATGCTATGATGTGGGGGTGTCCAGTAGCTCAGGTGGTAGAGCAGGCACCCCATATACAGAGGCTGTGTCCTCACCGCAGCAGCAACGGGTTCGATTCCACCTGTGGCCCTTTGCGGCATGTCATTCCCTCCCTCTCCCCTGTTTCCTGTCTACTCTTCTATCCAAGAAATAAAGGCACAAAAAGCCCCCCAAAATATCTAAATATTAAATGCTATGATGTGGAGGCAGAAAAACAATGTGTCTTTTTAGTGTCAATATGAAGTTTTGTGGTGTTTTTTTTTTCTTTTTGTATGTGTGTAACACTCGGAGGAGGAGACTTTATGCACGTGACTATGAATCACAACATCCTGTAATAATTTCCTTTCATTTTTGTTTTCCTTGACAACCCAGAATTTATTTGTGCAATCAGTGTCAATCTGTATCAGTTCAGTGTCTATTATTTATTATTTTACCACGATTATAATAAAGAACAGGCTAGTTGTGCACAAGCAAATCAGTGTTAACAAAGTAACAAATTAATCTGTGAATGTGGGAGCGAATGTGTGTGTGTGTGTGTGTGTGTGTGTGTGTGTGTATGAGAGAGAGAGAGCGTGTGAGTGAAGGAATGAGAGAATTCAGTTTATGTAACCACCCTGACTCTGAGCACTTCTGAGAGCCACACTGCAGACAAAACCTCTGCAACCTCCATGACTCCTCTTCAGCACCCTGTCATGCCCACACACACACACAAACGCGCGCGCACACACACACACACACTCACACACACACACACACACACAGTCTTTGCCTTTCTCAAACTCTCCCTCCTATGCATAAAAAACTCTCTCTCTCTCTCTCCCTCTTTCTGTGTGTGCGTGTTTACACACACACACACACACACACACACACACACACACACAGAGTCTGTCACTACTACTCTCTTCAGTCTCTGGCCCTGTAAACCCATAGAGATTAATGTGTTTGTGCACCTGTCACGATAAATGCATTCGTGTGTGTGTGTGTGTGTGTGTGTGTGTGTGTGTGTGTGTATGTGTACGTGTAGGAGGGGTATTTCCAAAAACAAAGACATGGAAATTGTGTGTGTGTGTGTGTGTGTGTGTGTGTGTGTGTGTGTGTGTGTGTGTGTGTGTGTGTGTGTGTGTGTCATGTTGGTAATTTCAGCCTCTTTGGTGTATAACATGAATATGTCCGTACTACTGATTCACAGCTCCCCAGCTGTCTGAATTCTAGGGCCTCATTTTCATACAAGCATAGAACAAACTGAGTTTACAGTTTTTATCAGGCATTGACACAGGGAACAAAGCTACTTCACGGCATGTAAACTACATTCTACCAACCATCCCATAATGCAGTGTTTTGCATTTTATAATTGCAGAATGCACCACTGAGCGACTTTACATCAGTCGCAAAAAATGATGTTGAATAGTATTGGTCCAAAATCTCTCTTGCTTACTATCATGTAAACAATAGTATCAATCATTTTTGGAGAAGTGTAGTGAACAAGGGAGTAGGTTCAGACACAACTCTCGTCTCATTTTTCCAGTTTCACCAAAAAAAAGAGCTAACAGTCTTTTTTTTCAATGTAGCTTATTTTTGCCTTAGTTGCACCAAGTAGGCTGACTTTGTTTGTTGGTTGGCAGGAAATCTAAAAAGAAACAACCAATAAAACAGATTTTATTGATAACTTTTTTGGTTTCTGATGAGTATAATGGTGGAATGTTCCCACCATATAGCCACTGATAAAATCACCTGATTAGAGGCAAAATGCCATTTTAGTGCTAGCAAAATTAATTTTTCTCTTCTTTTTTTTTGGAAAAAGTTTTACACCACCAAGTTTGATCTAAACTTAAACACGCATGTCAGACACATTCGAAACATATTTGGATGAGACATAAAAATAATCATTTGTTTATTTGATTTACAAATTCCTGCAAGCTGGCTTTGGACTTTTTTTTAAAAGCATTTGGACATTTTACAGAAGTAAAAGCACAGGTGTTGACAGCATGACAAAACGCACTTTAGCGGGCCAGGACCCAGAAACTTAAGCAGCTCAGTACTGAATTTAGCCATTAATTAATACTCATTAATGTCATTAAAGCCTTTTTCAAGGCTTGTGTATTTCTATGACAAAAGGCTTAAACTAGGTTATTTTTACACCATGTTCAGCTGATATGGCCATATATGAACCGGTCCAAGGTGTTCAGTTTAGCCTAAAGGTGAGGAAATGACCATAAATCAGTTGACAGGAGTCTGACACACTTCTAACTTTTGTGGGCTACAAATCCTGAAAATTTTCCACATGTAGGCCTAAGACTGACAATCATCATGGACACCACCAGCCAATCAGATGCAGGATGCACACAAAAAATTATTTTATGTAACCAAAAAAAATTAATAAATTAAAAAAATTCAATTTTCCCTGCTAATTCTCTTTCCATGCAGGTGATGGAGGCTTTCAGAAAGAAAGAAAAAAAAATCCTTTTTTCTAAAATCTCAACATACACGTGCACACACCCTGTCCAATTACTGTGGCCATGGCAACTATCAGAGATTATTGCTTGCAGTCAGCTTTGCATGGCTGTTAGAAGAGGCTGTAAGCCCCTCTGTGTATCTCAGGCCTCCACACACAAAAACACACACGCATGCAAGAATACACTCCCCTCTCTGAGTGCCTCTATCTTACTGTCTTTTAAACACACACGGTGCCTGAATTAATCCCTCTTTTCTAGCCTTGAACCTAAATTGGTCGCCCCAGCAACCAATCTTACAGCCCTTTCAAAAGAAAAAAAGGAGGGGAAAAATTCCATTTTGTTTTGAGGAAATATAGACTACGTTTGAAATACGATTGAAGAGAATTTAATGCGCCTCATAATATTTTTTTTCTAATACCCCCCATATTTATTATATGCTTGGGCCTGTTACACATTTGCGAATCTGTTTTATATTTCCGCCGCATTGTTCAGGCCCACTCTACATTTCTAGCTCCAACATCTCTCCATAATTGCAAAAGCATTTTTGTTGTATAGATTTAAGGTGAGGCAGTGTGCAATTTGCGTGCTTGCGTTTTTGTGTGTGTGTGTGTGTGTGTGTGTGTGTGTGTGTGTGTGTGTGTGGGTGTGTGTGAGATTTG
>JAQLOL010000020.1:1727568-1738474 GCA_029783665.1 Naso thynnoides | reverse complement strand
CCCCCCCCCCCCCCCCCCCTACAGATCCAAATAAGGCAATGAGACGGAAGAGGAGCAGGAAATAAGAGGAGGAGTCAGAAGATCAACAAGGAGGAGGAAATTTAAAAGGGTTGAAATTTAAAGGAAAAAGATTTGGGCATTTATAAAGTGGAATGAAGAGGATCAGTTTGATGACACACACACACACACACACACACACACAGTCTCACAATGCATGCATACTGTTCTCTCTTTCACAAACCACACTTCCACACTGTACTTTAAGCACTGTCATGCATATTAAACATGCACAATGTCATGCTTTCCCTCTACTGACAGACAGACAGTGACGGAGACAGAAATTCACTCTAACATAGATAAAAAAAACACACCCCAACAACATACTCTCGTCTCTATCAGAAGGTTGTGGATTCGTTACCCGTCCCTCCCCCACTGCCCCACAGTCATCCTGCCCTGAGCCTGCAGGCTAACTCACCATCCTCAGTGGGAACATAGATGTTGAGATAGAGGCAGTCCTCGCTCTGGTCCTGGACGTATGTGGACACCACGTCAATGCTGTTGGTGAACCACACCGGCAGCATCACATCTGGCAGGCGGCCTTCCACGATGCTCTGAGGGCAAACCGGGGCAAAGTGTGTTGCGTTGCGGATGTCCGGCCATGATGTTGGCGGCTCGGGTGGCTGAAAGCGTCGCTCCCCAGTGGGTGGGGCTGCATATGGGACACCCAGAAACTGCACAACAGGACCCAGGATCTCATTGTTGAGCTCCTTCTTAATGCCCCGCAGCTTGCCGTTGGTGGTGGTGACCACTGGGTCGTTCTCATCAAGTTTCTGAGCTAATGCGGCAACTGGAAATGTCTGCAGCAGGAGCAGGCAAAGCCACACCAAAGAGGACACCCACCGGCTGGTGCTTAAGGAATCTTCAAGCCCTACATATCCCATGATCCTCCTCCCGCTCTTGGCAGTCTGAGGGAGCCGACACCCAGTCCTTGAATGGTGCCTCATAGCTGCCACTCCTTGTTTTCAACTTCAACTTTGCGTCCTCTCTTATCCTTTCAGGAAACTCCTTATTTTATATCTTTCATGTACACCATGCAGATGCAACACAAGCACGCAATCACACTAAAATCACATTCACTCACGGGCAAGACGGTAAGTCCACAGCAGATGAGAGTCGTAGAGCTAATGATCCGTTTGAAAATCCAGGCGTTGCAAACCATCCAGTTGGTATGTAGCAGCCATCAGTTTACTCCAGCTTAGTGAAGGGAAATTTGAGAAATATTCCTCACACTACGAAAAATATTCCTCAAAAAGTTCCTCTCAAAACCCACTGCGATGACGAAGAAAACTGGAAAGATATCATCTTTAAGCTCCACTTCTCAAAAGGTAGACATGCCAATCAGTGAGGAGGGTTTCCATCATTTGGAGGTAAGCAGACTGTGTATGCAGCAGCAGATACAGGAGTAGCACTGAAGTGGTTGTTGTTATACTAGCAGTCCATCGGTCCAGTCCAAAATCTGTCCCCTGAAACACAGACACAAATCAACAATCAGCATTCACATAAAGATGAGAAAAATATCTTTACTTTAAATGGTTATTCAGTAGGATTTTACCAGAAAATAAAATACATTTACAAAAGTAATGCTGTTCAATCATCACTTCTCCATAAATGTTGGGCGGTGACAGTGTATTGAGACACACCGCCCTCTGTCTGTATTTTGATGTTTAAGGTCTCAGCGGGACATTTCTCAGTGGGAAGGGGGGGGGGGGGGGTTTCCCCCAGCCAATGACAGCAGGCAGGTGAGGTTGAGAGCAACACGGAGCACAGCTACTGGACACCGTCCAGACTGGAGAGAGCTATGCATGCTGACTTATCACAATGTAAAGGAGATACAGCCCTATGAGACGAAAAGGCACGTGGATAAAACTTCTTCCAGCGCAAGAGTTCGTCTTGGTTTGGCTTTCAGCCACTTTGGAACACCGAAGGAAGGGCAGAGCAGAGTTGGTTTGCTTTGTGATGGACAGGTAGATGCTAAATACCAACGGTTAGCTTGCTTGGTTACCGACTTCTCCATTGAATAAATGTAATATTCCTATGTAGCTTGCTGTGTAACATTAGGTAGGGAGAACGACAGTACACGTAGTACACACTACGTTATGATACTTCTGATGCGTTGAGCCAGGAGGTGGGGCCCAATTTTAATGTTGTGCTTTACAAACGGCAAGGAACGAATGCTAGTGACTCTATCTTTAATATCCTTTCTATCATTTTTTTTTTTTTTTTTTGCCAATTTCAAGACTTGAAGAAAAGATTGAAAATAAGTAGAAGGTCTATCTCAGTTGTTGGGCTGTAATAAGACCATATCACACATTTCCGCAAAAATGGCAGTCCTATGATTCATTTATTCATTTTAATTTCTATATTGTGTTAAGGACGCGGCTGTTGAAACAGAATCCATTAAAAAAAAAAAAAAAAACTATGTGACATCACTCTGCAGTGGCCAATCAAATAAGCTTTATAGTAGCCTATTTTACTGTATTGAGAGCAGCTGTGAAGAGGGAAGAGAAACGCCTTGTACAACCCTATCGTGGGGAGGTACAATGTCTCTTTCTATCACCCTTCAAGTTGGTATTCTGGTTAGAGTTTCCACTCAGCACGTCTATCAAATGTAAGCAGCATATTAGATCAAAATGCAATTGAGTGTAATGTCATGTTTCAAGCGTAGTGACTCCACTTGGCCTTGTGCACCAGTTTACAACAAGATGTAATGCAAATGGGCCATGTAATCACACCACCGCACAATCGTCACACCGCCTGACTTGGTCTGAGCACAGCCGCACACCCATATGTCCACACATCAATCAGCTTAAGAGCAACATAACATCTATTTACGGTCAGGAGGTAATATACCAGCTTTACATGCAAGGTGTCGGTATCAGTAAGCACGGTGACAGATGTTTTGTGGTTGTGATGGAGTGTGACAGGTTTGTCTTGTCTTTAATTTTACACCCTACCCTTAATGCAGAGTGGCCTCAAGAGCCACTCTGTGCTTGTGAGGGGACTGTTATGGGAGACAGTCATAAACCGAAATGAATGCTGCCAGCAGCACAAAGACTTACAGTATAAGATGCAGGCATTCAGAATAAAAGAATATGTTGTGACAGGTTTCAAATGCCAACCTCATTATGAGAAGAAGTGTGCTATTTATATAGAAGGAAGGATAGAGAGAAAGTCAAGGTGTGAAGGTCAAAGCGGCAGATGACGTTTAAGGTGTCAGACAGCAGAAGACCAGAGTTTGTGTCCTTTCACCGACCTGCACTTAATGTTCCCCAGAAACCACTTTCCCTTAAACATATCTTTAACCATAACACAATTTTCATGAACAAATATTGTAAAACGTAATAAAGAGCA
This sequence comes from Naso thynnoides, assembly GCA_029783665.1. Taxonomy (NCBI): domain Eukaryota; kingdom Metazoa; phylum Chordata; class Actinopteri; order Acanthuriformes; family Acanthuridae; genus Naso; species Naso thynnoides. The sequence continues at coordinate 1,735,063 of JAQLOL010000020.1, read as the reverse complement.
ATGGTATAATCTGTGCATACTCCATATCTGTGTTCATGTCTGCAGTAAGGCTGCTATAAATGACAGTATGAGGATGAAGATCTGGTAATTTGACATGTGATATGCCATTGTCCTATTTCCATGTCTTAACTCTGCTAACATAAAAAAGAACTATTCCCCGCATCACCACATTGTGACGACTGTTGTGTCTACTTCTACCCGTCTGATGAGATCTGTGTTATTTAATCATGCAACACAACAAGATGCAGCATGTGTTATACTTAAATGTTTCCGGCAAAAGACAAGAAAAATGTTTTTTTCTATGTGATGCTGTTTCTTTTTAAAAATACAAAAAAATATGCAAAAATAGTTTTTTTTATTTGTTTATAGACTCCATTAAACTATTAATTTTACTAAATGAGTCATAATTTGTGCAAGTATACACACTGTTACACAATAAAATAAATGACTAAATTAAGAAATGGAAGATTACCATCTTATTAGTTAAAAAAAATGTGGAGGGATCATAAAGTAGAGCACTTTGACAACAAAAAATACACAGTGTGGTTAGTAAAAAAAGATCTGCTGAGACAAAAAAGCAAATACAAATAAACTAAAAGTATTATTTGCCTGAAAGATCCCAACAGGAGATATTTTCAGAGGAAGATCTATATGCTTGTGTGTGCTTGTGTGTGTGTGTGTGTGTGTGTGTGTGTGTTTCTGTCTGTCTGTGATGTAGAAAATGACGGCTTGTCAGATCCAGTATGTGGGTTTTTTTGTTGTTTATTTTAACACGCTTAGGAATCAGTGTTCCACCTGGATGAGCTCACCTTCAGATTTCATACACTGAGGAAATCCTATTTAGCTGCACACATACATGCTCCTACTGACATGACAAGCTGTCTCAATAGCTTGCAAACACACAATTTTCACACACAAACGCACAACTAAAAAAGCTGAGACACCTTAAGCGAGATAAAACTTGATTACACACAAGTAGATAAACGTACACACACAACACACACACACACACACACTTTGTGCTAGTTGTAGCTCATATTTATATCTATAAGCACACACCCTGGTCTCCTTGCTGTAGTTTTAGATTTCTCCGACAGAAAAGCGGTTAAAGATAGTCAGGCAGGTATGAAATCACAACACATCCAGACATTTACAATATTAGCAGCAGGAGAACCATAAAAGGGAGAGAAAGAGAACAAAGACAGGAGGAAACATAAAGAATATTGTACTGAGTGATACAAAGACAAGAAGCTTCAATCCCACTTCTGTGTGTGTATCAAAGGGTGATTGATCATGGATAACTTAGCATGAACCACAAGCAAACCAGAGGTAATTAAAAAGGAAGCACGATAAGAATAAGGGAAAGTTGGAACCTCTATTTGTCCTTAATGATTTGTGCTTATTTCTGTATTATTTCTTTATTTATTTATTTTCCTACTCCAAACAGAAGGCAAGTATGTGCAATGTCATTGTAAAAGCAGATTTCTGTAATCACAACATAAATAATACAGCACAACACTGTTTACATCACCCCAGTGGATTTGGATGAAGCAGTCAAGATGTGGTTGAAGTGTAGACATTCAGCTTTGATACAACAAGTTTAACAAAAACATTGTGTTAACCATTTCGGAATCATAGCCATTTTTACACATAGTCCCCCATAAGGTAATTGGAAAAACTAAAATAATTGTAAATATAAGGATCATGTTTAAAGTCTTAAAGTCTGGCACTCACAGACAAACGCTGAGTTACCTCCATAAGATGCTTTGCCAGACCTTTACTGCAGCCTCCTTCAGTTGTTGCTTGGTCTTTCTCCCCTAAGTTCTGTCTTAAAGGTAAGGGAAAGGCAGCTTAATCGGGCTAAGAGCAGGTGACTGACTTGGACAGTAGAAAAAAACATTTAATGTCTCTGCTTTGAGAAGCTCTTGGGGTGCCTTTGCAGTTTGTTCTTGGTTGTTATCCATCTGTTATGTGAAGTGCCATTTTATCAGTTTCGCAGCATTTGGTTAAATCTGATCCAGCCAGAATTCATCCTTATACTTCTATGAGCAGTCATATCATTAATAAATACCAGCGAGTTAGTTCTACTGACAGCCATACATGCACATGCCATAACACAGCCTCCATAGTGTTTGACAGATGATGTGTGTGTGTTTCCATCATGTACCGTCCATTCCCTTAATTCTGCACACTTTTCTCTTCACATCATTCTTGTACAAGCTAATCGTGGTTTCATCTGTCCAAAGAATCTCGTTCTAGAACTGGGCAGGTTTTGCCAGATGTTGTCTGTCAAAGCTTAATCTGGTCCTCCTGCTCTCCAGCAGTACCATTGGTTTGCACCCTGACCCTCTGTTTTTAGATTCATTGCGATGTCATGAAGGCGACTGTAGACTTTGACAATGACACATCTACCTTCTCCACAGTATTCTTGACTTAAGATGAGGTTATAAAGGTGTTTTTCTTCACCACGGAAAAATCCACAGAGGACACACTAGCTGTCTTCGGGTAATGCACTAATATTTTTTTGGTCAACTGACAATCAAGAAGAAGAAGAAGAAGACAACAACAACAACAATTGCAATCATGGCGGATCACAATCAAAATATATGCCACCACCTATTGTGTGTGGCCTCAGGGCTTCCTTCTTCCTTCCTTCCATGCCCACTGATGTCATCACAGTTCGCTAGGAAAAAACACAAATTTTTGGGTACCCATTCAGAACCATGCTTTTAGGTTCCAAACCTACTTATTTTCTATCTGAACGCTCTGACCGGTTCAAAACTGAGTCCAGTAACCAGCACCGGCATGTTCCTTGCCAGTCTGGAAGGCCTAATCTGATGGGTTTGTTTTCTTTTTTAGAGCTTAATGATGACGTCCTTCAAGTTGATTGACACAACAATCCAAAAGGGATTGTTTTCTGAGATTTCTAAGCACCAGCTACCAAATGCAAATGTAACATTTGCAATCAACTCCAGACCTTTTATCTATTTAATTTGCCATGAAATAACAAGGGAACAGGCTGCACATGCCCCTACACACGGGCACACTTAAGTGCCATACATGGTTAGATTCAGAGGAATGCAGAGGACCAATAGAAAGCTTTGTCACAAGATGCAACGACAACTGACTTGCTCAGCAAAAAACAATGAGCTTGTGGTGACCACAGTACTTCAAAATGAATAGTGTTGCAAAGAAGCTCTCAGTTCTAAAACATGGATATTTCATAAGCAACTTCAATCTGGCAGCACAGTTTCAAAATGGGCACCCAAGATTTGTATCAACAATTCACTGTCAGAACAAATTTAAAATATAGTGACAATGTTCCTTTCTGTTCTTGAGTTATGATATTGAATGATAGCTTATAGCAGTTTTTAAAATAATTCTAAAGTATAATGTTTTGTGAGGTCACGGCGACTTTGACCTTTCACTTTTGATAATGAAATTCCAATTAGATTATCCTTGATGCAAGATTACTCATAAACCTGTTAATGAAATGCGCAGTTCATGAAAATGGGACGGACATGAGGTCATGGCAAACTTGACCTTTGACCACTGCTTGAGTTCAAGTAGACATTTGATCCAATTGTGATCAAATTTCCTCAAGGAATTTCACACACATTACACTCATGAGAATAGGGCAGACTGACATGAAATCAAAACTTTAATTAATATGAACTTTGACCTTCCACCACCAAAATCTAATCACTTAATCCTTCAGTACAAGCTGGTGTTTGCTCCAAATCTGAAAAAATTCACTCACACTGTGTGTTTTTGAGATAAGGGGCCCTATCTTTCACCTGGTGCGAGTGCAGCGTGTTACGGTTAGTTTGTGAGCTCTCACCTTGAGAGGCGATCCGTTTCTTCACTGCTCAAGTTTTCACATCTGTCACCAGTGCCACCTCCACCTACAGCAATGTGCCATGTTTAAGCACACCTGGCTTTTAAAGGGACGACACACTGATTAGTTTCATCAGCGTTGCACCCAAAACATACCTATGATTAATTTAAGGACTAAATTAAACCCCTTTACCCCTTACACCTCAATTTGTCCCCAGATTATGCACTGTCTAAATAAAAAAGTGGGCTTGGACACATCCCAGTTCAACTAGCAGTATTTGCTGAAGATGTTGTACCATAGATCGTGTTCAGGATGGACTGATGGTGAACATGGACAGACAAAACAATACCTGACTGTCATCACTTGGCTAGGGTTTTGAGAAGTCTGGTTTGTTTGTTTGTTTTAATATTATAATTAAACAAGTGACGTATCAAGCTATAAAATCAATTAAAAGTAAATAACAATATAAAGAAAGCTTAATGCTAGTACAAAGTAGATATATATTTGCAACATTGAATGTGTCTGAAAACTTCAGAAGCCAAGAGCAGCTATGGTTGCGTCTATTTTTTTTCAGTCTTTTATCTCAAGATCACAAAAAAAATCATGGGATGGGATAACAGGATAAAAAGCCCCTTGTTACCTCTTTTCTAATAATTTCTATCAGAGATCTGGAGTGCCACCAGTGCCAGCATGTCGATGACTCTTGGCACTTGACAGCAGGCTAGCTGAAAATGATGCATAAGGGAGTACCGCATCAGATTCAGACATTCAGATCAGTGTGTTATTTAAGGAGAAGACTAGCCCGGCTGAAGCTTTACAGACAATTGCACTTCAAGGATGCTGCTGGCAGTGATCTTGGTGCCAAACCTGTGTGATCATGAACCACACACTTGCTTTCGATCACCTGATGAAAGCTCACCTGATAAATCCCGTTATCACGGGATAACCAGCCTTTTTATGCCATAATAGCACGTTAATTAATTCTGTTATCGCAGTCAAAAGAGCTGTTATCCCGAGATAATGAAATTATTTTTTCGTGATTCGAGATAACAGAATGAAAAGACAGTAGTGACCATGGCTGCTCTTGGCTTCCATAGAAAACAAATGTAATACTTTGTCAGTAAGCATTTTTCAGTGTACAAACATCTTCATGATTTTCCCCATAGATTTATCAACATTATGATCCTTGTGTTAATAGAGACAAACCGGTGGGCAAAACATTCTTTTTATGGATATTTGCTGTTGCAGATGGATTGTACATGAATGCAATTTTTACAAGAGTGCTGCAAACAATGGTGTCAGTTAAAAAGTCTTTAAACAATGTTACATATGCTTTTATAAGCAGCCATTGTAAAATTCCCAGTATACTGCTTTGTGACTTTATTTTTGTTAGACTATTTCTCCTTGTTCCTTTCAGTTAATAGTATTGGTATTTGTTTGGTATCGCATCAAAAATATATACTTGCTCCGCCCTAATACGTTTGAGCTAGATTTACAGTGAGAAATATTTCCTTTATTTGCACTGACAGTCACAGTTTTTGAACTCTTTGCAGCTGCAAGAATCATGAGTGGGAAAACATCCTGCACTGCTATGACAGAGGGCCAGCAAGAGCAGTCGTGACACACATCTTAGCTGCAGCATAACTGCATAGTTAACAGTGTCTTTATTATTGTGATTTGATTTTTTTTTTAATTTTCTTCCCTTGTTTTGTTTAAATGTTATAAAAATGTACTAACCAAAAATGGAAATGAACAAATCCTCCAGCACCGAGGCTCATCCTTAAGTCATCCCACTTCATTTAAAACCACTGCGCATCAGGGTTAGCTGCAATTATTACTGGATGCTCACAGCAATAAGGCTTTTTGTGCTTCATCGACTTTCTTGTCCTTGTTTTCTCCTCAGGCTACATACACGAGAGGCATAAGGTAATGTTTAAACGGACTCTGCTGTATGTAATTTGGTGAAAATGAGGATGATTTTTCAAGTACCAGGCATGTATTAGGTAAATTAAATTAAGTGACCCCACAAAACTAGATTTCGTCACTATGTGTTATGAGGAAAATCAAAATTATTACAGTCAGAATTTCATTCTGGAAACATTTCACTTCCCAACCTCTTACTCCTGAAACTAAACTTATACCTTAATCATCCACTGTTAAATTCTTCCATGTATTTTCATTACAGACCTATGCTGCACTCTTGTTACCCAACCTTAAAATGATTATTCCTCCTCTTTCTTGCTATGTTTGGCTGGTCTATTTGTGTACCCAAATCGGCCTGCTATATTTGTTAGTGAAGACCTAAATTCACTAGTGATGATCGTGTGTTCTATTTCTGTTTGAAGTCAGGGGAGTGGTGGTTTTAATGAGGAACATGGCTGCACCAGCAGACTGTACAGTAAAACAGAATATTTACCACAGCTAGAAGAATAAAGAGAACCATTAATTATGTTTGGCAGATACTACATGGGGAGTAAAACGTGTTCTATAGTTTTCACCACAACCACCAACACCTAACATGAGGAACTCACTCATGACTGAACACAAACTACTGTCACACAAGGTTTGTTTGATCAATTTAAAACTTCATTGTTCTCTGTCTCTGTAACACTGTTACACATTTGTTCACTGTTGTTCATAGTAGTGTCACGTTCGTGTAATGCCTCCTTTTTTAAATGCAGCTGTTCACTTCCGCCCGGAAAAAAAAAAAAAAAAAACAAAAAAGCACTGAGACACACGCAGGGAAATTAGTAAACAGCGTACATGGAAATTAAGCCAAATAAGCATGACTGAAACATCGCCTGCAAAGCAGAGACATGCCTCGCTGCTCATTCATCACCCTGCTTAGACAAAAAATGTTGACTTTTAATTCAGCAGGGGGGTTGGATCACTATGGCCTTTGCCACTAATCTCAGATCTAGGCTCAGTCAGACTGTCTGAGGCTTCTTGGGACAAGGGTTATACAGATATATCTGTACTGCCAGATGTGTGGATCTAATTAGCATGGAGTACAATCAGCAATCTATTTTATACAGAGGTGATTAATGTTCTACCTCAAGGCTTGATGAATTTATGTGTCCTCTTGTCAATGAATTCTTTTTTTCTTTTTTAAAATTGCAAATGACATATACTTGATGAGAACAAGCACAAACAGTGACATGTTGAACAGGTAAAATCAGGGATGTCAGGTTTATTGGACTTGATGTCCAACACAGCAAATTGCTGTAAGCTTCTGGCAGAGAATCCGCTGAGCTGTGTGACAGTGCAGTGAGATACACAGTGATTAGGCAAAAGAGAAAAGTAGTGCTTGATCAAGAATTTGTAAAAAATAATAAAAATAATAATAACAAAATAAAATAAAATAACATGCAGCACCAAATAAGCTATTTTGAGGTTTGATGTGCATGTGTGGCATTGTAGAGCTTTGGTTAGATGTATGGAGTGATTCTTTGACCATAAGTCTGTAGTTGTGTGAAAACACAACATCAGGAGGGGTGACGGTGTAATCGATGTAGCAGCCACACCTCTTTTTCCAACACTGTTCTCAGATTAATATTAAAAAAATATATAAAAAATAAATAAATAAAAAAAAACACAAAAAAGCTAAAATAGTCTGAAAAAATAAAGTTTAATATCTGCTTTCATGAAAACACGCAC
>JAQLOL010000020.1:1711838-1726079 GCA_029783665.1 Naso thynnoides | reverse complement strand
CCCCCCCCCCCCCCCCCCCCCCCCCCCCCCCCCCCCCCCCCCCCCCCCCCCAAAAGGGTAATAAGGCTAAAGTTGTTACTACTTTCTTTTTAGAAATAAGTTACTAAGAGCGTCTGAAAAGTTGCTAGATCAAGCAAGAAAGTCAGCAAGACACTGACACTTACTTTGTTCTATCTCATGAGTGATATTTCTTTCCTTGAAATGTACAAAAGTATTTTGGTATTTCTTTAGTCATATTGCAAAGGGGAAACGTGTTTTTGACAGTCTCAAGTTAATTTGCTGTGTTTGGAGTTTTATGGTGTGTCTACAAGTCAATTTTTCAACCAATTTGATAACTGTGTCACCGTACTAAATTTAGTTGTTCACAAATTATTATTACAGTTGTTATTTGTTGGTTACTTGATAGTAGATCCATAGGTAGTTTTTTATAGTACATGATTTATCATGTACTACATGCATTATTTAATTAAAAATCTCATATCTGTAACGTTGGGTTTCCACTTCTGTATGTGGCTGTTGTCCGTAGATCCGTAAATATACAGATAATGCCTCTAGTGTCCAGCACAAGAAAAAAAAAAAAATCCATATGAAAGGATTGAAACATAAATTGGCAGAATCTGATTCACTGTGTTGTAACTATACCTGAATTCTTTTTTTATTTATTTATTTTTTTTTTACATTTTTTTTAATTACACAATTATACAAACTCACTTGACAATACAAATAAGCAACTGCACTGGAGAAAATAGTTTGCAAGCTATAGTAATTTGTTAGCACAGCTAGCACACTGTTATATGGTCTCTCTGAACTATATCACCAAAAGTTACATTTTTTGAAGGTACTTGGGGCAAATTCAGGACCAAAATATTACGGCAGGAAGGAGTTTCACTGACACAGCAGATATTACAGAGATTCCCGTATGAATGAATGATTTCCAGTTGACATGGTCCATACACATACATAAGTGGAAACAAGGCGTTAACAGTCTGCTGTCCAAATTTTAAAGGCCCTCAGCCTGTACACACCTACAAACCAAGTGCATGTAAGCACCACATACGCAAACTCAGACACATAGTACATCCAGTGCTGAAACACTGTTCTCCCCTTCCATTTTGAAGTATATTCACCAATGTTATCAGCATTTTAAGCCTTATCCTCAGTGGAATAATCCTCTGTGACATCAGCCAATGACACTGCATATCAAACAACACTGGCATGATAACACATTGCAAAAATGAACTCACTTTAAAATAGTTAATAACGCTAATACGGGTTGAACTCAGTATGGGCAGTTTAAGAAAAAGATCCAAATCAATGTAGCAGAACTACACATGGTGTCATTTTTTGTTCATGTGTTCTTTTTCCTCGTCAAAACAATGGAACCCGAGGCCCAGCAGTTGAGTCAGATATCAGGGTGTTATGTAGCAGTTTCAAGCTTGCAGCACAGATGGGGAGTGAGCTACACAGTCATGACATGCTCATTTCTTTTGTTGTTTCAGATTTTCAGATTATTTTTGTTTGTCAAACTGTAATAGCCACGCCAAACTGACACTGACTCAAGTGAAATCACTTGAGGACAGTTACTAAACTTAACACAGCTTCCTTTGGCAGCTTGTTATTACTTCCAAGTCGTCACAGCAAACACCACTAGGTCAGGGACACACAGGGATTTCAAGAAACATCAGTGAAAACCCACCCAAGGCAATATTGGACACTCAGAGCAACACCTCCACCTGATACAGAAGAGCAAATAGTGAGGGGTGGAAGTTGATAGTTAATTGAGTAATGGGTAACACATTGGGCTCTCAACAAGGAGACCAAGTGTCCCGTCCAAGAATATGCCATGGTCAAAATCATTTTCCAAAACCAACCAACTCAGTTAGTTGCATAAACCAACCCAATAATTTGAGATACCTAAACCCTAAAACACGTGTTTAACATTGTGACAGTTTAAGAAAGTTAACCATGTGTTACAAAGGTCCTGAGTGTCGCCCACAGATTCTAAAGGCGTACACAGTATTTAAAATTTATGCCAAGAGGGCCCAAAGATACTGAGAAAATGTAGCTCCCTGGAGACCCAAATTACTTGATCTATTTCTTTTTTTTTTCACATGTGAATTAGTACCTTCCAACACTTTAACTTTTAATGAATAAAATCAGTCGTGTTTCTCTTTACGGTCTGTGATCAAATCCCTGTAGTTGATTGTTTTGAAATTGCGCATGGACGCAATGGACGCAAAAGTTGTGTCCCTCACACGTTTATTTTCGGCAGTCCTGTGACGCTATGGATCCGTTGCAACATGCGACGCAGCTTCGCATCATACAATTGAAAAAGATTTCGCGCCACAAATTAAATTCCTGTAACTGTAAAATCTAATTAGTTCACCTTACTTTAAAAAAGCACGCAAACAAAAATTGAAGACTACTAAGCGCAAAAAGTGCAGTGCAAAAAGTGAAGACTACTAAGTCATAAGTTAAATTAATGGACCAACACAAACTAAGTCAAGTTTGCTATTTCATTTTAAGCAAACACAAAATTTGCATTTATAGGACGACTTAAAAAAAAGGTGTAGACTAAGACAGAAAGATTTTCCCAAATAACATTTGCAATGCAGTAAAACGCTGCTCCTCTGGTAGCAAAAAAATGTGACCCAAAAATGTGTCTAACTACAATTTCATGTAATTACATGGAAATAGCTTTGTACTCATTTGCAGACCTTTCTTTTGATGTTTCATCTAATTAAGACTGAATTTGGCTCTAAATATGGGAGTTAATGTCTTTCTGCGATAGTGGACATTATACTGAAGGATTTGAATTTTGCATCTGCTGATGTCATTTGCTTGGAGGCCTTATGGGACGCAGCCAGCAGACTGTTGAGTGTTAACGGTACAGGGGTGAAGGTGAAGCATTCATAAATTTCCAATCTGCCAGCTCAGAAACAATAGTAGAAATCCCCATTTTTCCCTGTGAAGCATCTGTTGAGTCAGATGGAGTAATCCCAGACGCAGTGCCTCTCTTCAGTCAAACCTCACATGGTGATGAAGATGACAGTGATCTCCTCCATCCTCCCAGCCCCCAAACAGCCATGCTGGCAGACAGAAGCCCTCCTACCCCTCCTCCCAGCAGCCGTATTTCTAAACAAATGCTTATCGACAACAACACACAAAAATGATATGAACACAAACAATTGCAAAACAGGGAGCCAGCTCTCGCGGAATAATAGCGGACAGACAACAAGAGAGAGCGAGAGCACTGAAAAGGAAACTGTATTCATTGATTGTTCCACGGTTTAGTTAATGAGTCCATAAAATTGGCTGCGTGAAAAAAAAAGTGTTTTTACAGCGAGACTGGAGAGAAAGCAGTGCCCTTTTTCATCACAGACACGCGAATCGCTGAGATGAACATTTACCAGTCAACCAGTTAAACACTGGTTATTTGGAAACATCCAAAACTTCTTCACAATCTACACCTGTGTGATTTTTGAAAAAAAAAAAAATAAAAAATAAACAGAGGGGAGGACATTTTCCAAAGAAAATTTATTGAGCAGTCTTTTTTAAAATCTGAGCTGAGAAGAACTTTAATTTTTTTTTATTTATTTATTTTAAAATTGGAAAAAAATCTCTCTAGCAAAGTAAAATCATGCAAGAATAATTCTACTCTAACATCCAACAGTAATTATACTCCAACATGCACCATGCCTACATAGTGGTAGAATAAATTTAAATCTAATCACCTTGGTCCAGAGTGGGCCTAAAGCACGTGATTGCACCAGTTTGGGTTCTGACGATGCTGGCTGCTGGTTGTTGTCGTTATTTGTCCCACCATCAAGACTATTCGTGAATTTTTCTGTTGCTTTTTGACAAAAAGCTGTGTTGCTATTTCATATTGGTAATCACTTTACATAGCTGCTAGCAAACTTCAATAGTTAGCTAGTTGTTATTGTTTAATGACAGCTAACTGGACACTAACAGGGACAAATTATGTTACTGGATTTTGGTTGTCAGTTCAAGCGTTAAGTGCGGTCATCGTCTCTACTGCAACATAATACGAAAATTAAATCCACTCGCGATTTTGATCCATTATGTCTTTGAAAAAAGCTTTTTTTAACTTACAGGGAATTTGAGATGCATTTAGTGCAGTCCGACCAGAAATGAGGATGAGATGTATCCCCACCAGGGATAAAAACTGAATGACCACAGGGGGGGATATCCAAAGCTGAGAGGGGAGAAATTCCCCCGAACACCCCCCAAACACACACACACACACACACACACACACACAACAGTTCATACCCAGATTTACACCTACAGGTAACACCACCATTCATCTCATCTATCATCTTCAAAATGGCATTTGAAACCTTGTATTGCTTTAAGCAGGCTACATGATGCAAATGGATTTCTACCCCCCAGGGTGTTTCAAATTATATTACAGGTCATGTATTATGAAAATCTAAAACACTTGTCACCAGCTGACAAATGCACCAAAACACATTATCTTGGGGATTAACACTTGAACACATACTTAAGAGTCTAAAAAAAATAACAGTTATCCACAGCAATTAACAATTCTTTTGTTCTGATAATCAGCAGAAAAAAAGGATGATTTTTTTTTTAAGAAGGCAGCAAAAAAAAGACTGCACCCACATCAAAAATCTAAGACTCGAAGTAAAAAAATTAAATACATATTTTTAAAAAATGTCAATTCAATAAGGGAAAAATAAAATGACCTCGATACACTGTTTGTAAAAGTACAATTTGAGGTTCAATAGTTGACTTTGTGACATGTTACATAAGTCATTGTTGCAGCACTGCATTTCAATCTAGATAGAGCACACGAGGAATACTGCTGCAAAATGTCACGTGTGCATCTGTTTTTACAGTCTGCCTTTTTCTCTTTCTTTCACTCCCTTCATTTCTCTCTCTGTACTTTGGTGTTAATTTCCTTGTTGCTTCACTTGACTGGTGATTGAATGCCACCGGGTGTTCAGAGCAAATTTCACACGTGGTCGGAAACGGGTAACCAACTGGAAAATCCCTCCTCAATCTTCACCTCATGTCTTCATTTCATTTCCTCCCTGTACTCTTATTCTTGTCCTCTGCTCACTCGCACCTTTTCATTTCCGTCCCGTTTTTTTTTTTTTTTTAAACTCCTCTCCATCGTTTCATTCTTAATGCATTACTGTATATATGTTTGAATGCTTTCCCCTTGGTAGACCTGTTAATGTGGATACCAGCACATTTTTCACTGCCTGTTCCAGATAAAAACATCCTCCATCCATTGCCTCTTATCTCAATCCCGTATTTCTCTTTTGCTTGCAAGTGCATAAACAAACCGATATTAAATTTAATTAATTAATTTGAAGCTTTTCATCATTTTCTGCTGCTGCTATCTTGAACCCTTTTAGATACTTTTATTCGTTGATTTCTGCCGTTTTGAAGTTTAGAGTTGTACATGTTTATAGACCTCATATTTCCTCTCTCATCGTTATTCTGCTGTTTTTTACACATTTTGGTTGCTGCTTTGCCCTGCAGGGATCAATAAAGTTTTCATCTTATCTTTTTGCACCCCCACAGTTCCTGCTCTCCACTCCACTCGTACTTCGCCTCTCTCCTCTCTTTGAACACCTTTAATCAGATCAGCCGGCCTCCATATTTTTCCACTTATTTACTGTTCTCCTCCTTCAAGCCTTGTCATGACTTCCTCTCCTGTCTTTTTTTCATGTTTTTTTTCATCCAATTCTATCCATATCATCTTTGTTTTTTTTTCCTTGCAGTTTTTCTCCCTTCATCTCTTGGCTCTCTCCATTTCCCCTCGCCTCTTCGCATTAATGTCTCCTTCCTCCTCCTCGTTTCCCTTAACTTCTTCCTTTCTCATTTCCTCTCTCCTTCCTTCTTCTCCTTTCTTTTCCTTCAGTTCCTTCACCCTGTCCCCAATTTCATCCTGTCTCCTCCCCTGAAACAGTTTCTGTACGTTTTCCCACATCCTTTACATTATCTTTTCTAATTTCACCTCATGGCCAGGGCAGGAGTGCTGTAGCGGCGTAACAAATCCCCGCCGAATCCCCTCAGTCTGAGTCGCTGGTCTAATGAGCTCAGATCAGCCACGGCAGCCTGCAGCCACTCTGCTGCCATTTCACTGACAGCTATTAAAGTGACATGTCGGGTGTGAGTGTGTATGCATGTGTGTGTGTGTGTGTGTGTGTGTGTTTGCACTCGGGATTTACACATGTATGTGTGTATGGCACATGTGATCAAGATTTGTGCATGTTTGTGGATCTTTTGAGCATGAAACTGCTCATTATAAAAATGGATACAAATACATTTATACATGTACTGCTAGTGTGCAAGATGTGGAGAAAAAATTAGGTAACACTTTACTTCAAGCGTGCATCTATAATGCATTACAAACATACTTCTAATCAAGCAATATCACACGAGAGGGAGTGATGTTGTACTGAATATCATCACTGGTGTGATGCGGTTGAAGGAATATCAACACAGCAGTGACGATATTCAGTACAACGGCACTCTCTCTCGTGTGAAATTGCTTTTATACAACAGCTCTACAAACTCCTGTTAGTTGACAGTGATAAGCAAAAACGGATAAAGATTTGTTTGTTAATTTAATCATTTATATGACTCCGCCAGCATAAATAGTTCTGCAGCTGGATCTGTATAGGACTGTTGCTAAGCAACACAGAAAATTAATATGTTCCTGCACATTAGCTTTTAAGTTACAGGAGGGCCCACTATTTTGCTTTGCAGCCTGCCTCTTTCTTTGAAGACAGTTGGAAATTGTTTTCAGTCTTTTTGGTGGACTTTGTTACAAAGTAACCTAGCAACTGGCAGTTCGTGATTAGAACACCTGTTTAGCATAGTAATGCGTAAAGTTTGAAGTCCCAGTGCTGCTGTACTCTACATCGGCACTCATGGAATGATTCTTGTCCTGTCAAATTGCCTGGTATGAACAAACTGTAACTGTGCATAATTCATTAATGGGCCTATAGTGCTGTATAATCATAGTTATAACCATAACCACCTATAATGCATTATAAGTGGGTTCATGATGTGTTATTTTCATAGTGCCTTATAATGCATTATATAACAGGCTGCAAAGAAACTGTTACCAAAATTTATTTTTTAATGCTAAAGCTAGATGAGGCGTAAGTTTGAATTCAAAAGATATTGTGAAAGACTGAGTGACACACTGATGTCAGCGGTTACTCTATAATGTCACTGTGCTGAGGCTGGTATGTTTGAAGGTGTAAAGGTCTCTCTAATGCACTTCTGAGTTAAAAGTTTCCTGAATGTCAGTGATTGTGTTAGATGACAGCCAGTGGGTAATGTGAGATGTTAGTGTCCAGCAGCCTGTCAGTCATATCTTTCCCTAGGAGAAAGAGATTTTTTTTTAACTTTGCACATCTGAAATTGGTAAAGAGTTAGGGAGGTTGGTTTAATTCTTCCTGCTTTTGTGCTGAGCAAGTGTCAGTATACAAGTGAGCAGGCTGAAGCTCGCTGCTAACAATTGGTGTTACCTTCAGGAAAGACAGGCTGGCATTGGCTACGGCCTACAGTAGCCTGTGTTAGACTAAAGCGATAAAGTGCTGCAAACTAGGATAACATCTGGTTGTTCTATATTTAGGTGATGCTACAACATGTTTTTCAGAGTGATTTGCGTAACACTACAATGGTGCTACAATGTCTAAAAAGCCATAGCCCACCGGTAGTCTTTCCAGGTTCAACTTGACATAACATATAAAAGTTAAACACTGTGGCGTCAACATGCGTTTCCTCTGAGAGCTCAGTAAAAAGCAGCCAGATGTTGCATGTGGAATCAGTGACAGCAACCCTCATCATATATTCAGAAACATACTTAACACACACACACACACACAACACACACACATAACCAATCTCAGACTTGAACCCACAAGAAGATACATGGATGATCTCAAGACATAATCTTAACTAGCAAGTGACTATGGATGAAATTTGCCAACATATTCTTGAATTAAATTCCACTTACAAGCTTTCACCATAATTTGAGCAGAGTTCACCGAGTTCTAAACACTGATTATGACTGTCAGATGCAATTTACTTGAAACTGTTTGTTTAAAAAGGTCCAAACTGTACTTTCATGCTTCAGTGAATTAAATGTGTCGCTCATAAAGATGAACTCCATGACCCTGCAGAGTATTCTAACCTCTTTTAGCTAATTGTTTTTCAGCTTGCAAACACTGCTCTCGTTAACCTCATTTCCAGCTGCACAGGGCAGCGTTTTTAATCAAACAAAGCTTAAACCCGCTGCTTTACCAACCTAGACTCTGGCTGGTGAACACAATGGACATCTTCAATCATATGATTTTCTCAGGAGTTGAAGAAAACAAAACAGGCCTAAAAGGTACAGAGGAAACAAACAACACTCCAAATTAAGTGTTTTTGTGGATGTGCAAATAGGCAACTGTTTGTTAACACACTGAAGCTTGTTAAAGTGGCCCATCGCAAATACCAAAAATAATAAATGAATGCAGCTTTAAATATTCTTTTGAAGGTACGGGTGGTGACACCTTTGAGAGTTTGTTATGGGGATGAGCTTTCGCTAGTGTGCTGCCTCCCTCTCCCTCTCTCTCTCTGAGGGTATCTTTGACATTATAGTGTGTGTGTGTGTGTGTGTAACACCGAAGCAAAGCCGTGTAGTTGATCTTTCGTTCATTTTGCTTAGTAGATTTAAGAAAATGCCTTTAATGGTTGGGAAACCTTGGAAATTGCAGTGACATTTTGGCATTTTCTGTGATTCTCTGAATTTTACAATTAGTTCCATCTTCCATTTTTCTTTGCATTGTGGATATCATAGGGTCCTATAATTGTGGCATCACTTTTTCTTTTTAGCTAAATAGTGGCTAGGTTGAGATGTGTTAATTGCCTCTACCTTGAATTAACAATTGACCAGAAGTTTTGAGATTTACTCATGTACGGCCAAACGGCAGTCAGAGCGGTGACACTTAACCACAGAAACATTATGTATTGAATGCTTTAATAAAGTAGAGTCAGCAATGTTGAGGCAGCCAGTAGGTGTAGTGATTATCTGAGAGGGCAGTCGGGGGAAAAGTAAGGGCCAATCATTTCATCCGGGCTTGTCACCACACAGAACATAGTGTTATTTTAAAGAGAGGCCGAGAGAGGGATAGAACAGATAAAGAGAAAGAGAGAGAGCATAAGGGCTCACAGGAGACTTATGGCTTAGTCAGTCACCCAGCTAAACACTCCATCAGCCTGCGCTTTAGTCAGTCTCATCCATATCCTCCCTCTATTTCCCATCATCCATCCATCCATCTCTCCACTCGCCGCCGTTGTGTGATAAATCCTCACAACATCACAGCATTTTAGCCATCCCTCCATCCCTTTGTCTGTCCTATTTTAAGCATCTCATCTCACCTCTGTCTGTGGCACGCACACACACACACACACACACACACACACACACACATGCACACACATCAGGGCTTGTGGAAGGGATTTATTGAAGAGGTGCTTATGACTATTTGAAGGATGTGCTTAGCTTGCAGGTCCATCCAGCTTCAACCTCTTGCTGGTCTGAGAGAACCAGTCAGCCCGACAATATACTGTGTGTGTGTGTGTGTGTGTGTGTGTGTGTGTGTGTGTGTGTGTGCGTGTGTGTGTGAACCCTGAAAAAAAGAGAGAGGAGGAAAGTGGGCAAGGAGAGCCAGGGAAAGGGGTGAGGAGGATGAACTCCTCTGACAAAGTCCTCTATAAATAGTTTCACATCACAGTTACATTCTTACCTCTGTGTCCTTAAAGGGAGGTTTACCATGCAGGCTTTAATCATCCAGTGTGCATGATGCTGTTGGCTCATGAACACTTTGCTTACAGTTAGTTACAGTTTTCAGACAGATTCCATCTGTTTTCCATGCTGCCTATCCCAACCCCCCTCCTGCCAGACGAGAACATTTATAACAAACAGTTTCAGCCAAACCTTCCAATGCGTTCAGTGACAACACATTTTATGCTTCATGCTTCATTATATACCTAGACTTTTCATACTCACTGCTTTAATCGCTGAATGTTAGTCTCTTGAGGGTGCATAAGTTTTAGCAACGTATGTTCTGTTAGTCTTTCTCATTATCCGTCGTTTTCATTAAAACAAAATTGTGACTGATGTGTTGCCGTATACCAAATTGGAAAATCAGACCGGTCACTTTGACTGTTTTCACATTTGCATGTCATATAACTTTGTTGAAATAAAAAATTGCAGTGCTGCTGGTCTCTTAACTTTACCTAAAAATTATACAAGTTGCACTAAAGGTAAACAAAATGTGATCATTTTGACCTTTTTCAGTCTCAGGTGGTCACAACTGCTCGGATTTTGCCGTGGTCAAATTGGTACATTTTTGCATCGTAGCACTTGTGTTTTGGTTGACAACTATCATTGTCATCTCTCTCAAAAGTGAATTTTTTAGAGCAGCTGCAAGTTACATTTATAGAGGTAATTATTTGTCCCTCAAAGCAGCGTTGTGCATGGCAGCGCAGCAGAGCTCTGCCGCGTCAACCGGGAGCGAATCTGGATGATCCATCTCGGTGAAATTGGGCATTTTCTCTTTCTCCTTGGCAAATCTTCAGGACTTTTTTTTTTTGTTTTTTTGTTTTTTGCAAAGACATCTTAACTCAACAAACCCATTACTCTCTATAGAGGGAATTTGTCATGAGAGATAACAGAATGTGGAATCTGGCGGTCAGAATGACCTCAAGGCCTTTCTAGTAGGTAAGGAATTCTGGCTCTTCTAGTATTCATCAGTGCACACAAGGCCAAATCGTAGCTTTGCATATACTAGACTACTAGGCTTTGGAGAAAATAAATGTTTAATTCAAAAAAATATTATTTTATCCGAATATTTTGGAATTATAACTTTAAAACTCGGCTGATTTTATTCAGTCACTCAGTCAAAACATTCTTGTCTCTAGTGTCTTTTTAAAGATAAAAATCTTGAGCATTAGATAAATCAAGCATGTGCACACTCTTGTCTGTCTGTTGTAGGTCAGTATTCACAGTTGAGTTTCGTATTGTGACTCGATCATTTAAGTTCGCACCAAGATACATTTAAGAATCTATTTCTCTGTCTTCTAAAGCTACTTTTTATCAGTCGACAATTATACATATTTGAGTATCCATGGACAAAGAGAGGGCAGCAATCAATGAGCAGAAAAGGCAAAACCTGTGGACTGAAGAGGTAATAAAGAAGATAACTGAATAACGAGGAAACACATTCGAGTTTAGTGTGTTCATCGATTTCTCTCAAATGCACAAACATTCTATGATGCACAGTGCTGTCCACATTCCACAATCACTTCACTTCTCAAGACAAAAGGTAAAAGAGACTATTCACTCAGCAGCAGAGTGGCAAAACACTTTGGGTCTGGACCCCCTCCTTTCGGAAGGATTTCCACCTGACCTCGCCCGTAGTGGGCAAATCACTATTTATCTAATATGGGCTGGATTTGATATGATGACTGACAGGAGGTTGTTGTCATCCAGATTTGAAAAGTCACGTCTCTGCTCAGATTGGTTGTAGGACAGTCTAATTGGTTCCGGAGGCATTGTGGTCAGTGTTCCTCTATGAAGTCCTTTGGAATTCAAAAACAAACTGAAGGGCGGAGAACGGAATTTAAATTGATCCGGTATGACATGTTACCATCCTGTTTGATTTGGACGGATGTTTTACCTAAAGGCAGCCACCGGTTCTTTGGACCGATATTCCTGCAAGCTTTTTCCTTTGTTTTTTTTTTGTTTGTTTTTTTTAATGCACACTCTTGGTTTTAATGGTCTTAAGAAAAAACAAAAAAAAGCAGTTGCTACCCCTTGAAAAGCACTTTTAAAATTTTAATTAATTAATTACTTATTTTATGTATTTATTTATTTTTTAATTTCTAGATACTGAAACTTAAAGCGCTTGAACACTTTCATGGATGTTCAGCCACGTTTTCCTTAAGTTTTAGTGAAAGTCCAAAGAATTTCAGAACTGCTATTGAATGAAGACAGTGGAGGATAAGACCTGGAGGCCCTCTAGTCTATGGCGCACACTATTAATAGAAACTGTCCTTACAAGGACCTGTTTTCTTTTAAGTGGGACCCTGATTGTCTCCTAACTTCCAGTCAGCCTGAATGGAACCATTTCTGGTTTTGTGTTTGTCTCAACAGTCAACTTACAAAAAGGCGCAGTGCTGAATAATAATAATAATAATAATAATAATAATAATAATAATAATAATAATAATAATAATGCAACACCAACACCTATTTGATATTTAATTTTATCATGATATTTAACTTCCTATTAAAGACAATAGCTAATTTTCTCTGCAAACCAATGAAATACACAATTTTTTCAGTTTCCAATAAGAGCTCAAATAGCTTTGCTATTAACTACATTTTTATTTATTTATTTTTTTAAACAAAGTATACTGTCTGTTTGCAGACTGTGAGCTGTCGGTCTGGAGGCCTCCTGCTGGAGGAGGCCAGCTGACTGTTGTTCAGGTTGTTGACCAGGGAATGTAGCCTGTGTTCTGGCCTGTCAGTCTGAATCACTGTGCCCTCTACTCCTACGAACAGAGTTTAACTCCAGCACAGAGCCTCCAGCGCTTCACACACATAGCCCACACAAGCACACACTCACACAAGCGCGCACATGCTGGCCTAGGGAGCAGTAAGGTATATGGGTACCCAGAGGATGTGTCGGCTCACTTTGCCTTCCACTCTGCTCGCAGTCCTCTCTTCACCGTCTTCCAATCTTCCGCCTCTTTCTGTTTCTGTCCTCGCTCTGCAGACTTGCAGTAGAAAGATTTGCACATGCTAAACAAATAACTCTGGACAAATCAAAGCTTAGTAATAAAAACAAGTCACCAAAATCAACAATTCAAGATTATATAACTGTGACAGAGGCACTAGTCTGGACATCTATCCAGCACACACACACACACACACACAGACACAGACACATCTGCTTTTAAATTTACTTGTTACATCAACAGCAGCAGCCTAATAACCTCACACAAAGGACTAGTGCATTAAGAGCCAATCTGCCTGCACTATATTCAATTCCATCATCTTGACTGAGCAGAATCGATGCGTGGATATTTTCTCTCAGTCACACAGTCGGTCAGTGGGCGTCCATACTAAACAGGCTGGTGCCGTGAGTACCGTAAACTGCATAAAGTGGAAAGTGACGGGTGTTATGCATGTGGGTGGTGGAAGAGCCAAGCTTTCCCTTCTCTGTTTGGTTCACCTGGCAGACATTTTGTGCCTGGTTGCCAGGAGGGTCAATGGGGAAGCGGTGGGTTGGCGTGAAACCGGCTTTCCTCGCCACCACACTGGCTCAGCGCGAGATGGATCCCTTAAGGATAGACGCACAGGCACAGTGTACTACGCTGCCTCCAGAGGACTCACAGACACATTCAAGTGTCAACACAGTCACACTAACAATGCACTCATTTCAACAGTCAAATCTCTGAAATCCTCGGCAGGTTGTCGTGATATCTTTTCCCTGACCTTTTCCTTTTCCACTCCCCTGCATCTAATCCATCCATTTCATCTCTAAATCGTTTAACTTGTCTTTCCCACCTGTGTTACGCACTGTGAGAGTTCGTGTCTGCTTCAAAGACATAATTACCCAGTTAGTCTGAGGTGCATATCTGAAAAGCTGTCTCCCTAGGGTGCCACAGGGAGTCAAAGAGGCTAGAAGCTACACTGGGAATTTGACGGTTGCTGCTGGGGCCTCTGGTCTGAATTTTGTTTTCATGACTTTTTGATGCTGTTTTATATAACTTTTAGCTTGGAGGGGTGAAGTCTAAATTGCCTCTCTGAGGACGTAATGTTATGTTTTTTCTTCCTCTTCTTTTTTTTTTTTTTTTTTTTTTTTTTTAAATGATCCCTCTTGGGGAGTCGAGGATGTCCCTTTTGAAAACTGGATGTAGGGAGGGTTGTATGCTCAGACAATTTGGCATCAGACATCAAAATAGATTAGCACTGCAGTTTAACATTATGGCTGCTGAAGCTAGCTCTCTTTCAACAACAACAACAACAACAACAACAAAAGAGGTCTATGGCTCCTTCAAATGTCAAAATATTGTTCACAACAGTGTGGGTTTCAGAAATAGTGATCTTGTTCAGCGCATTACCAGACAAGAAGCAAATCACACATAGATCACATGTAGTTATCCCCCCCC
>JAQLOL010000020.1:1674431-1692573 GCA_029783665.1 Naso thynnoides | reverse complement strand
AATTAAATATGTGGCTTGACAGTTTTTTTTTTTTTTATATATATATTTTTGGGGGCTTTTTGTGCCTTAATTAGGACAGGACAGCTGAAGAGTGGACAGGAAACAGGGGAGAGAGAGGGGGAATGACATGCAGCAAAAGGGTCACAGTTCGAATCGAACCAGGGTCAGCTGCGGCGAGGACATAGCCTCTGTATATGGGGCGCCTGCTCTACCGACTGAGCCACCGGGAGCCCCGGCTTGACAGTGTTGACAAAAATAAATTGAAAACAAACTTAGTTTGGGATGTCTGTTCAGGAGAGTTGAGAGGATTAATAATGAAAAATCAATCACAGACAAATGCCTTAAGTTGTTCATTACTGTTCAACAGAACCGATAACGTCAGAGCATATTTTTACTACGGTCCTCCTAAATTTAGCCCGTTTTTGGGCCCATTTAATACCGGGTTTCAGCACTCATCCCTAACTGTAACAAGAGTTAACACTTAGCTAAAGCACAGTTGTCAAGTGAGTGAAGTGTTACCGTGGTAACTGAAGTATACACAGATTGTATTTTGTCATCGTAAAAGGCTTAGTGCTAACACTTAGACACGGAAGCAACCTTAGGGGCTTTATGCAGTGCTCCCTAAATTAACCCTTAGCTCAGGGAAATATTTGCCTTAAGGAACTACCTTAAGTTTAAAACTTCAGGTTGTTTATGCAACCAGGCACTGGCCTGCAGGTGTCACAAAATAGCTCTTGAGGTTGTCAGGCAGTTCTGTGGCATCCTGCTGTTGTTAGCCTTTTAATGGTGGAGAGGCTGCAGTGCTCCTGGGCCAAAAGTCCTCCACGTACCCTCTATCAGCATGTCGTTTTCGTCTCTCTAGTCAGGCAGACATGTCTTCAACCACACTGCTCGAAGGAAGTTGTGAAGACAAACACATGCCATAGTGATCTTCACAAACTTGAAAGGGAGAGTCTGTGTTAAAAACAACCTCAGAATGAGCATTCTTAATTATGCCTTGTGTGGGAATTTTGACTCGTGACATTAGTGCAGTAAGCATTACATACGTTAATGTATGAATGTATGTATACATTCCTTTATGCACTATCAGGAGGTAATGGTACCACCGCATTTACAAGTGGTGTTGTGGGAACATCAGTGCATCTACTGTGTGTGTGCTATGCAAGGTGTGCTTGTGGTTGTGGTGCCATCCCTTTTAGTTTGATCTTTACTACCTTTTCAGGGTTCAGTGCTATTGTGGTGTGGAAGACTCCAGTAATTACCAAAAATGCCAAAGGCATTCTCCACCACTCGGCGGGCTTGGGAGAGTCTGTAGTTGAACACCCATTGGTCATGATCAATTTGGCAGAAAGGAAATGGCTTCATAAGGTCACATCGCAGAGGAAATGCATTGTATCCCAAAAACAAGAATGGGGCTTCAGTGGTTGAGCCCAGCAGAAGTTTTGCAGAGGGAATGTTGAGGAGGCTCTGGTTAAGAGCTCTCTTAAAATCCGACTGTACAAGGATTCCAGCATCTGAGGCCTTGCCCTGTGCCCCCATGCTAACAAACCTAAATTGGCATACTGCATCAACAACAGCGATCATCTGCACAGAGAACCGGCACTTGTAGGTGCAGAAGGTGCTTCCGCTGTGTGCTGGTGGCTGTATGTTAATGTGTTTCTCATTGATGGCTTGAGACAATGGGGAAACTGCCACTTCTGGTAGAAATCTGCTGCGTTCTCCTCTGTTTTTAGAGTCTGAAACAACATAATATATACATATACACATTCCCTTTCCGATTTGACTTTATGAATCCCTTTTCTTTCAGCCAAATGGATCATGACATAGACTTAAACTAACTACGGATAAGTGCCACAGTATAGCTTTAAAAATATCAACATTTCTATACATGTCAATTCCTCTAAGTGTCAGTAAATCAGATGTTAGACCTAGGCTGAATAGAATTTAAACTGTACATTACATAATGTAGCAGCTCTGCTTACCTTTAGATACCCCCCTTTAAGGATAGTCCGTGACAGTCAACACACCGCTCCTGTACTGGAAGTGGCAGGATGCAAACGACTCTCCGAAATGACAAAAGAGAATAAAATACAAGCATTACCACAAAGCACAGTTGAGTTTAAATATCACAAAACAAGAAACAGTAGAAGATCTATAATTTGAAGAGGTTTTATTTACCAGTTATCGATATAGTTAATAAATCCCATAACTGCATGGTATCAGAAAAGAAGGTATGTAAAGGGGAGAAGAAGTAAGGAGTGTGAGATGACAGATGGGGGGAAGGAGGAGGTTAAGAAGAAGTACCGGGATGGGAGAAAATCTGTCACACAGCTGAGTCGGTCAGGGCCCTGGGGAATGAGGGGGTTGGTATAAACCTATTGTTCCAGCTGGGAGAGAGCAATCATCTGATATCATCAAACTGTAATGAATCTATATCGTCAGGAGAGGGGAGTTGAGGGACAAGGATATGAAAGTAAAGGAAAAGGGGGAAAGGGAGGTAAAAAATGGGATGACACATGATTAAAAAAGAATTGGGTGGAATAAAGAAAGCAGAAGGGGATAAATGAAAGTTTATACTAAATTATGCAAAAAGGGAGCAATGGACAAACTCTCCCAGGCAACAACCAAACCAACTAACTAAGCTAAAACAAAACACTTAAGAATTTAGGATCATTATTAATTTTTCACATCGCAGTGTCAACAAGAAGCCACATGTATTTATCTTTGGCATGCTGCTATGTGTCTCTTCATAGAGGTTAAATCTGCCTCAGCCTATCAGAATGTAGAGCAATAGTTTTGGCGCGTGACGAAGTCTATTGAAATACGAGTGGCTGAGTGACAGATGAAGCTTTTGGCTAGCTGGCTAAAAAAAAAAAGTTTGAGAGTGGTGCAGTTGCTCATAAAAGAAAAGTGTTATAAAAGAAACAGTCTCGTAGGGAATTATTAAAAAGATTTCGAAACTAACAGGATTCTTTCACCTGCAGATAGCCTCACAACCAAGGAACATTATGTCTGGTTACTAACTTAGCTATGGGGAGAAAATGGAAAGAGAGGACAAGCAAACGGGTGGACAGTAAACAATACCTGGAGGAGCTGGAGAGGAGTTGGAGAGGACTGGCTGCCCAGAGCAGAGCCAACTGAAGATGGACAGATATGTGTGTGTGTGTGTGTGTGTGTGTGTGTGTGTGTGTGTGTGTGCGCGGGTGTGTGTAGGTGTGACTGAAGGACTGATTCACAGGGCAGGCCAAGGCCAAAGGATAAGCTGTTAGCCTACTTTGATTTGTCATTTATATGCTGTTATTATCAATGTTTCTGCACAATAATAATTGTAATACAGAGTGGAATCAATCTTCCCCACATCTTGGTTTTAACTATCTAGTCTGTTCTTTAGCTGTTTTAGTCACTGTGTGTGGCTGTTATTTAAAGTGATTATATGAGATAAAAGTGGAATGGACATGCCTAAATAACTACCACAACAAATGGGCATCCCGTCCTGATGGTATGGTGAATGAATCCATGAATGTGACGGGATGGATGAGAATGTAATATGTTTATTTATTGTGACCTATTGTTTTTAGAGTATTTTTTTACCAAGCCCAGCACGTCAGTACATTGAATTTCGTTGTTTCTCCTGTACAATAACAATAAAATCTATTCTATTCTATTCTGATGCAAGAGGAATGGAAGAGAACTACCTGCATATATATGCAGCAGTTGTATTCACAGAGATAACGTTCACTGAAATCGATGAGTGGGCCAGACTGTTGAACCTATACGTGCTGAATAAGACGCAATGCCATTCAATCCAATCAAAATATCTAATCCCAGTAACAGACTATGTTCACAGGGACCACCAAGACCAACTAAAGAACAGGTTAGCCCCACCATAAGCCCAGCTGACTAAAGGAAAAAAAGATGGCTCCCCTGAGAGACCCCAGCATTCAACGCTCTGCAGTCACTCTTTGCAGACAAAAAACTTAAGAAAGACCACAAACAACTGACATATTTTAAGCACACGAGTATGACACTTGACAAATAATGTAAATATATTTATATTACATATTACAATTGCAAGAAATAACCTTGTTGAAAAATGAGTGTAGCAGGACTAATTGTCTGAAATAGGTTATGTGTGACTTGAAAAGGCTGATGTTTGCCAAACAAGATGAGTTTAGAAATCTAAATATCCGTCTGAATTTGAAGACATTACATTACGTAAGGAGCAAATTGTGTTTTGGCTACTTACTTCTCTGATAGCTGTCTGTTCAATTCCTCTGGCCTAGGACGTTTTTTCCAGTTTATCTTCAGCACATAGAAAAATGTTTCCACAATGCATCTGCTGATCAGGTGAGGAGTGACGCCTTCAGTCACGCAGGTGAAAGAGTTCTGTGTCACCAACACACATGTCTAGGTTCCCCACGTCTGCCTTAAGCAACAGGTCAGTTTCAGTGTTGCACGAACACTCAACTTCGATGGGTATCGTTCTGCTGATTGTGACGGCTACAGCAGCAGGCAATTCTCGTGGCTGCGCTGCCTCTGTTTGCCTAGCCTCCACCTCCTCCATTTCACAAAGTTCTTCCTTGCTATATCCCAATTCGAAACGATACACATTGCCGTCAAAGTCAGTGTCACTCACTCTACATATGAAGTTAGGCTGATGGGTTTTTTTTGTACAACACTGCTAGTGATCAGTAGAAAACGGCAAATTTTCCAAAACAATCCATCTTCTTTTCTCACCTTTCCAGCAGGGGAGAAATACCTAAACCTCTAGGTGATTTCCATACAATGGCAGGCTGAATAAAAAAATAAATCTTGATGTAAAGCATGTTATTCAACCATGTTTCAGTATCAGAACGTCAGTGGACACATTGAGTATTTATTGTGTTTTTTTTAAGGATTGTCTGAGTGTACATGCTATTCCAATGTGGAAGCTAGCAGCGAATTCAACAGTGAGCTCTAGCACAGCCTTAAGAGGTCGTTTTAAGAGAGAATTTAAAGATAGGTCCTTCCCTTTTGAAAATGACCAGTACTATTGATTTTTAAAGTTTCAACAAGGCATTAGTTTCACATTTGTTTCTTTAAAAAACAATTTTCTTAACAACTTACTTTCACTGAGAGGAATGCTTACTACCATGTAATTCGGCTTAGCAAACATATTCAGTTTCTCTTCAAAACTATTGCTCACACAGAAAGCAACATGAATATTTGTACAAATATGTTTCGACAGTTTGTACAATCTGTTATGATTTGCCAAAGACATCTTATGTTCCAAGTGTACAGACATTAGCTGAAAGCAATACAGCAATGAAAATACTGACTGTGTGGGAGTCTGCTTGTGCCTTTATGTTCTGCTCAGTCAGTGACTGATACCAACATTTTGCAGAAACTGTGGTTCTTGTCATGGGTTAATTCAAGTCTTTCTGGAAGCTTGTATGCCTCCAGTAATTTCACAGTAATAATTAATAACAGTAATATGTGTCTCAGAAAATACATTCAAGTCAATGTGTTTTTGTGTTTTTGACTATTTAAATATCTTTATTTTTTATGTCTGGTTTGTTTTTAGAGAAATACTTAGATAGAAATGCATTAAGATAATAATCCAGCACATTACTGTGAACTAAAAGGTTTGTGTGTGAAAGTCAGACTTATTAGCAATAACAGTTCATAACTTGGCAGGTTTTTAGCCATGCAATTGGTGCTGGCCATCACAATGATTTTTAATTGAGGATCACACAGGAAAGTGTCCAGTGTCTCAGTTACCTCCCTGCTCTTTTTGAATGGTTATCGCAATTTGATTTGTCCATTCAAGCAAACTGTGATTGGATTATAGTAAATTTGTTGAAAACAAAAATGATCCACAGTGTTATTGCCATCTGTTAATGATTTGTTAATGAAGTGTAAATGATAATTATTGCATTATCCAGTCGGTCTGAAATGGTCATATTATAATTCAGTTACCTATTTGCCATGAAATGCTGATGAAATCGTTATCTCTCACATTCCAAGTTTGTCTGCCTTAATTAAAGCTGGGGTAGACAGTTAATTCAACATATAATTCAGATGGTCTTAAAGAACGCTAGACCTCTGCACTTCTTTGTGGCTCTGTATGCTCTGTATCCAGACCATCACAGGGTACTTTCAGTCAATCACAGTAACTTCAGAGAGCACGTTCCTATTGGCTGCTCTACGCTGTGCTTCTTAGCCACAGGAAATGCCGTTACAAACTGACTGACTGTTGAAACAAGTGACATGCCTTACGCTCAAAAACTCGTCTCTGGCAGCAGTATCTGCAGGCGATCACCAGCTAGCTTGAGTTGAGCTGAGACAGATCAGTTTACTCTGCTGCAACTTTCGCTGCAATGGTTTTGTCGTGAATCTATGGTTTACACAGGCCTAAAAGAGAGAGTATCAGCAAATTAAACACTAAGGAGTCCCAAGGTGTCTCATGGTACAGCTAGCTTGATTTCCAAGTGTTGCCTACCTCAGCTTTGACCATGCAATTATCCCTACCCTATAATGCCGAATATTAAGGTAATGGAAGTACAGATATGAACTTATGTGTATGTTAGGTAGCCCTCTAAATTACAGCTCCCTCATTTCCATAATTATGTGCTAATTAGGGTGTACAACAATAGACACAGTTGTTTTCTTGCTCCTTCAAGTGGCAAAGGATTATTTATCTCAGGGTCTGGCCAAATCCAGCTATGCTAGCTCAAGGGAAAGAAACCACCCAGGACCTGTGAATTCATGCTGTTTCTTATTTAAATGATTAACTTAATTATATTACAGTTTCAAACATGGGCATTTTTGATTTATACTGTAGTTGTCACCACTCTAATTACAGGTGAATTTTTTTTCAAAAGACCCTTTTTTTCAGTAAATGGTAAAAGCTGACAATAGAGACTCCTAATATTTGTGTGAGAAGAATTAAGATGAATGAACAATGGCTGAGCCACCTCACCATCTGCTCCCAACCAAAATGTCTGATGTGAAGTTTTTTTTTTTTTACTGATATACCCAAACACAGAGTGTTTTAATACTGATAGTTAGAATAATAAAGTACTGTGAACCAATGGTGAACTACACATTGATGGGGGGGGCACAGAAACCCTTTTAGCCTCCTATGCCCCACCCCTCACAGATTAAGAATTAGTCTGGTATCTCTCGATTCACAGTTTATATCAAAAGGGCAATACCAACAGGCGCAGTCAAAAGTGCCTCTGGACGCCACTGGATATACATACACCATAAACCAATCAGAGCTGTTTACCTCATCTGTCCCCTCACAATCCAGGCAAACCAGAGCCATGTTTTGTAATGGGAGGAATTTCAGGTAAGCCAAAAAATGCCTTGTTATTAAAAAAAACATGCAATATTAAATAAAAGAAATGTACTAACAAGATGAATAACAACCCAGCAAGTACTTTTTTTTTTTTTTTTTTTTAATTACTACACGTAGGGAATAACAGAGCCTTTAGTAGGAGTCTATCTACCGCTGCATGCGGTGTTGATCTGGGACTCAGCAGCCTCATGTACAACAAAACACAACTTGTTCAAAAAGCGCTGGACAAAGTCTGACATAAATGTCTAATTTCACCAATCAATATAACATCTAGTATTACGTAATAACCCAACGACTTGTGTAAAAGTTACATTTCATCTGTCTGTAGGCTACCGACATTTTGTCTCTGCTAACGGGTACACAGACCAAAGCTGCCAGTTCTTTGTTCTGCCCCATATAAGATAAATGGTTGCGAATGAGCTGAGTTGTTTTTGGCCAGGTGGAAATAGCTATGAATGGGATACCAGACCCTTTTCACAATGAGAATTTTTTTGCAAAGTGAATAATGGGTATGGTTTACCAGGCTACGCTCATATGCTCAGGGCGCTGGCTGAGAAGAGATAAGCAAGCAGGACGCTATACTGGTGGAGCAACAGGTGATGGCATTCCTCCGCTCAAAGGGGATTTGATGAATGATTTAGTTTAGCCAAGTGGAAACATAAAACTGAACTGCTGAAACAGGGAAGATGGCTAAAGGGCTCAGACGTGTATTTGAATGAATTAAAGGCCCAGCTCCTGAGAAAGCAGAAGAAAACAAAATCTACATGGACAGCAAACTGCAAAATATTCATCAAGCTGAACGGAATAACAGAACAAGCTAAAGTATTGGTCATCACGGACATGGAAGAACTGAATAAATACCAATGAGACAAACTACAGCAAGGTAATGAAATACACTTAGTTGCTAATAAGAATAAATAAAATAAAAACCACAAACATGACAATTCATGGTAATAAACACCAATCTCTATCAGGACTAGAAACTTCTGTTTACAGAGCATACAACATAGGACATAGAAAATTATACTGATCCGCAAATAACTTATTTAACAATATCAATAATAGCTGCATTTTCCAATCAGAGTAAAATATTATCAATTATCCACTTTAGTAGCAGAGGGGTATATGCCAATTTCAATAATATAAAAGATTATCTAAGACGAAGAACCCACTTAACATTACTGCAATATCAGAGACCTGGATCAGCACTGAGAAAGGTGTGGACTTTGAGATTGACGGCTATGAACTAAATTATATAAACAGAATGGAAAAAATGGAGGAGGTGTGGCAATATATGTGGATAAAAGACTAAACTATAATGTGGTGCAGAGCATAACAGCAGGTTTTGATGATTCGTTGGAATAAATTACAAAAGAAATTTGTACGGAAAGAACAAAAATGTTATTGTTAAGTGTATATACAGAGCTCCCAGACTGAGGATTAAAATTAGGGCTGTCAACGTTAATTTAAGATGACTGGGCATTCTTTTTTCTTTTTCTTTTTTTTTTTGTTTCATCACAAATTGATTGCACTGTGTGATCTTATTTTGAAGTAAGAATTGACTTTCCTGAGTTTAAATGTTTATTTTTTTTGTGTAAGGTTATCAAAGAGGGGAAAAAAGGAGAAAAGTGAAAGCAGAAACGCAGAGTTTCTCCGTACGTTAAAATGACTCCTCCAGTTAAGCGCCTGCCCTTCTGTTGAGAAAAAGGGAGGGAAATGCCGGACAGAGACAATCTGGTGGGAGGAGGAAAAATGGGAAAGAGAGGAGAGTGGAGAAGCAAGAATCAGAAACAATTTGTTTCTGTCATTTTCTAGCAAGGTCAATCAGATAGGGCCAGTGCTATATGAATTCAACACACCTCCTATTCCTTTTCTACTTCTTCTCTTCAAGCACCCCTGTTCTCCCCTACTAAACCTCCGTCTCCAAAGGAAATTGACTCCGACATAGAGATCACATGTGTTGTCCTTAAAGGCCATGCTTACACTGTCATTGCTCTGCAAGCAGTATCATGAGGGCTAATTTAAATTCCTTCGCTTACACCTCACCAGTTCTCACAATCATTATTCTTTTATAAACAATCTCTTACTTAGCTCAGTGCTTAGCAGAGGACTCAACCTTCAACCTGATCTTCAGTAAGACCAGTGTTTACTCAGTATCGTGCAGTTAGGCAACTAGACACCTGTTTCGTGTATAGGCAGCATTTTCCTCAAAATTTCCTCAGCTATTTCTAAAATCTTAAACATGGCACAACCTGCCTTACACTTCCTGATGAGTTTTATTTAAGAATGTGAACAATATGTCGACTCATCGACCGATTTACGACACATGCTAATGTCGACTCTAAAGATAGAAATTGAAAAATCAGGGCACAAGAAACTGTCCATCTTGGCTTAAAACTACCTGTACATCCTCGTCACATCCTTGTCAGAAGAGAGGGTTTTTCCTGTGCCGAGGGCTTAATTGTGAATAGACTTTGCCCTAGCCTTCTCCCTTCCTATGCACAGCGCTGTCCCTGCCAACCTCACCCTGCCTCTCTGACACTGCTGTGCTCTGCCTCACTATTTACAATGTGAGCACGTCGTTAGAGATGAGTCCAGTGCAATGTTTTTTTCGGGTGTGAATGAAGTAAAGTTTACTTTGTTCAGATTTCCTAAAGAGGCAAGCAGCAGACAGATGTTGATTGCGTTTCTGTCTCCTGGCCAACAAAAGAAAAATATTTCCATTTGCATTTATTCACGGCACTTGCTCAACATTAGCACCGTAGTAAAATTAGTTTCAGGTTGAGTACTTATCAGTAAACTGATGCTTGTTGCTGGGACGGGATATCTAAAATAAAACTAACTTCACGGAGGTACAGTACTACACAACTGTGCAGTGCAAAGCTAGATAAATGGCTAAACCGTCAGTAAACTACGGCGCTGTTCCGATGATACTTGGTCATGTTGAAGAGTGAGAAGTGCGAGCTGTAAGTAACATTTTACCAGTGTCCTACTTGTATTTATTTTGTGCCAGTATTGAAACAAAAAGTTGTTGTAAGTACAGCAGAGTGGGCGCTGTTAGCGCTTTCTTTCCAGCACCATAACAGCCACTGCAAAAAAAACGAACAAACAAAAAAGTTGATCAGTTTGTTGACTCATGCCTCTGACATGCCGACTTGCAAAATATGAGTCATTCACATCCCTAGTTTTAATAGGCATAGGTTGTAATAGTCCCGAGGCAAATAATAACCAGCATCTTTAAAGCCTCCACAGCTGCTACAGAAGCACACATACAGTCTGTAAAAATAAAGGAAGGCTGCTTGCTGATTTCATACGTAACTTAAACCATTCTCACATCAAAACATTCAGAAATGATAAGGACAATTCCTTTGCATGGACTAAATGTTGTTAAAGTGGTAAAATGGATGAGTGCAAAAAGAACAGTAAATTGTTATGTTTATTATACTGTTTACTCAAGTTGAAGTACAGAGACTTGTGATACATTGGTAAAAGTACAAGTACTGATTAAAATTCTTTACTCAAGGGGCATCCACACCGAGGACTTTAACGGTAACTATAAAGTTATAGTTCTAAAATCGTCTAGTTGATGGAGGACACCACACCACAGCTATAAAGCTGCAGTCCAGAATCCACCGTCAACTTGAGTTTGAATGATTTCATAACTATATTTTTAAAGTTAGAGTCCTTGGTGTGGAAGGTCCTTATCGATGAAAAAGTACAGGCTTTGAAATGTACCCGAAGTATAAAATACAGCCCAGCGCAGTATTTCTAAGGGCTTTTTTTTCTGTGCTAAATCAACTGAACCTCATTTCAAATTGATCTAATTTCACTTTTTCTATTCTATTTAACTTCAATCATTTTAACTTCAAAATCAGCACAGGCAGCTGACAGAATGGACACCTATTCTCCATGGCTTAGTCTCCCTCTCTGTCTGTTTAGTCTGTTTATGTTGTTTTGTGTTATTCCATTAAGTCCTATTCAAACAAGTTCATGTTTCCAAATGTTTCAAGAGCACTTATGCTGTCCTCATCCTCACAGTATTCTTCCTCCAAACCACAAAAAACCTCTGACACAATGTTCGATATTGCCTGGGCCTCACTAACTTTAAAGATTTGTATATTGCAAAAAAAGTCAACTGATGTGAAAAGTCTACTGCAAGAATTCAGCACTTCTTTGACAAAATGTGCCCCTGTGTTGCACTCAGCTTGTTGTGTGGAAGAAATTGAGAGGGCTCCAAAAAAGTCCTTGTGTCATTTCATGTGTTATGCTCTCAAAGCATTGCTGAAGAATGATTCTCTGTTTATCTGTGACATTCCTGTCTTCGTTGAAAAACACCATCTCCTGCATGTTTCTCTAGTGGACTTGCACATCCATCACAGGTGTCTAGACAGTCACATGATAATGCACAGAAGCTACAACATATATGTTGGGGTTCAAGAGGCTTTGTGTTCTAACTGTCGAACAGATGCAGCTTTTTTCACTCTCACACACTGTTTTGTCAGATACATACTGGGGCATTTCATCAGATATGCCTAGTAGTTGTCTGTCATGGTACAAAATAACTGAATGTGCCTGAGAACCATCTTGTTCTGCTCTCCCAAGGGCTTGCATGTACGCCTCGGTGTTTCTTCAGGACCCATAATTGACAACATGGTTGACACCCTTGAAATCAACTTCCCGTTCCATGAGCTGAGGTGACAATAACAACTCTAAGAACAGACAATGGGTCCTTGAGTGCGTTGATAATGTGCAGTTTGATGTCCACTGGTGTCTCTGAATGATGCATGTCCACCAGTCTATTTGCAAACACATCTTTGGCACCTCCTGGGTAAGTGCACTCTTGCCCGAGTTTGAAAACATCAGAGTACAGCAGTGAGCACTCAGCTGTACTCTTACAGCATATTTAAACCTTTTCTCCTCTTGGGCCCCTGCTTCCAGCTCCTGGAAAAGCCATGCAAAGGTGTGGGATGGATCAGAGGATACTTTTTTGGTAGCAGGCCTGATGTTGTCCCTGTTTGGGTTTTTAACAAGCACTTAAAATTGTTGCATTCTGAGGTTATCCATAAATTTCTGTTACATGGCTTTGGAGGCTGTGGCAGTAACAGCGATGAGTGGCACAGAACTCGGTAAAAGAGATTCTAGTTCAGCAACTTTTCCACATCATTCTCTGAAAGGTGCTTCACTCCCATGTCCTTCTCCCCTGTGAATAAAAACAGACAAGACAGGGAATGATTAGCCAAAGGGAGATAAGTAATTATGCAGTAAAGTTGGCTTGATTGCAGTTCTTGATTACATGGTAAAGAATCGAAAGATTGAGTAGGCAACTCTGTAATACACACCTACAAGGTTTTACCCAGGATTCTAAACAATATGGCAGTTTTGATAGTGTCATTTTATAATCATGTTTTTCTTTATTGTATGTTTACACTGACAAGGACTTTGACTCTGGTTTAGTGGCTGTCAATTTACTTAGAATCACCACACAGCAATCTTCAGAAAAACACAAAAGAAATGACCGTATACAAGTGTTAATGTTCTGTGAACTGTTAATAGGAACTGAAGACCTGAGAAGTGCAAGGAATGGTGAGATAAATATTAAATGGGGAAGAAATGATGTTTAGATATAGTAGTGAATGAATTGTATTGAACATTTTACACATTGTGTGTGTGTCTGTGTGTGTATATATAAATATATAGATATATATACATATATACACATATAGATTAAATTTATTAATTAATAATTTTTTTACACGTGTGTGTGTAAATACAGTATATGCACAATTTGTGGGTAATGTGGGTTTTGCGTTGTTTATGGTAATTGCCCAGTGCCACAATGACTTAAATGTTGACATAATGCTGCAACGTTAACTATGGAAATTAGCAAATTAGGTGGATGGATGTTAATCATAATTTTCTCCAACCCATGGATGTATGTACTCGTCCACAGCAGTCCCCACCAGATGGTCTCTGAACGTGGTCATTTGCAGGATGGCTCTCCATCTGTCTTTGCCAACAAATGTTTCTGGAGATCGGTACACAATAGAGTACTGGATGGCAGCTATTTTGTCATCCGTATCTGGATCCTGCTGAGCGTACACTGCAGCTACCCCCCTTGATTGCAGTGTTTTTACCTGGTCTTCTAGTATTGTAAGTAAGGCGCACAATACCAGAACCATGGCATTTTCACGCCAACACCCTGTGTTTAGCTTTGCTAGCTCAGTGCAAAGGATAGGTCACGCTTGGTTTATGACAGTCTTACCGTACCGTAAACATGCAAGAATGTATTTGTTACTTAGTAAATTATAAGCACATTTTTTGAATATCTTTACAGTCATTCACCAAAACAACCAAGCAGGCCTGCCTTAGTGTACGATCAAAATGTTAATCAAAACATTTCCAGCATGTAGGCTGCTAGCTTGGAAGTTATTGTTGTTGTTTCCCGTGGCATTGGGGGTGGGGAATGCTAGGATGCTCCTCGGGCTCCTACTCTGTCAATGGTGGTCTTATACCCGCAGTGCACATCCGATGGGTCAGAATATGTACAGTAACACCCTGTTTCACAGGAATTTATAGAAAGTAGAGAGAGGAGAAGAATAAGCTATCACTGACAGGCGACCAGATGAAAATGGTCAGTGTCTTTAATTAAAATAAATCATTTCTCTGAGTTTGAAAATTGAAGGAAAGATTTGTGATATTGTTTGGACACAACTACACAATATTTCTATAACACTGGTTTTGTCATGTTTTGAAATTGTAATGCAGAATATTTACATATTATGGGCCCTATCTTATTGTTGTCTGTGGCGTAAGATGAAAAAATGAGGCACAAGCCATCTGTAACTCCACCTTTGCCATCTCGTGTCAGGAGAAGAAACTGTGACCCGCTCTTTGCGCTCTTGATGCAAAGCGGATTCTCCTATTAGGTTTTCACAATCACCTAATCAATTCATAGTGTGTGTTCAGTCAGAGATGCAATAACCAATAAGAAAGTCTGCTCTCATTACCTTCAAGATCATGTGCACCCATGGCATAAATGCTGGAGGGATTACCAGGTGAAAACAAAGAGAAAAGATTTTCAGGTCATGAGACAGATCTGCTGGCTTGATTAGTCAAAGCCCAAGAGAGCACAGTGAGACAGCGGGTTGCCTTCAAAGCAGTGGGGGGGAAGTGGTCTGAAATAGCAGTGATTGTACCTCATCTTCTGGCATCACCGGGACAGTAGTACAATGCATTCCCAGTAATATTTAGTGAAGGAAATATATTTTTTAAAAAAAGTCTCTCTAAAGTTGGACGAGCCGTAAAATTAGGCATGGTTCCATTAACCTCTTACAGAAGTGCATATGGTTTTTCTTCCTGGGTACGGACAATTTCTTTTACTCAACTGTGTAATCCTTGTTTTTCTGGATCCAATAAAGACACAAGTTGCTCCCGCTGCAGATTATCAGTTAGGCTTTATTAATTCATCGTTAGTGGTGTGAATAATTTTAGAGATAAACAATACCTACATTCACACATAAGCACAGAGTTTACTTGAATATTTACACTATTTTTGATGACCTGATTTCACTTAGACACACAGGGCGGGAGGGAGAGAAGGAAAATGAGATGGGAAAACTCGTGATTCTCCTTTCCTCTGGTGTGTGTGTGTGTGTGTGTGTGTGTGTGTTTTCTTCATGTCTGTAAAATATTCAAAAGATACAGACATTGAAAAATGAACAACTCTCACGTAGGTCATTTTCAGGTGTATTTTTGCTGAGAACCACAAGCATGTCCTTTTATTAAAAAATAAACAAGTTATAATAATACATTTTTTAAAAAACAGGCGAAACACTATTAATTTTAAATGAAACTAGTAGTATTTCTGGCTACGCCACTGTTTCTGATTGAAAATATGTTCAAAGGACATTTAAATAATCTACACTCACACACTGTGTGAGGAACAAACAGAAATGAACTGCGTGTGTGACCTTGGAGACGTGTGCGCTCACCTCTGCAAAAGTCAGCCTATCTTACGCAGACACGCCAGGCAGAATCTTTGCGCCTCAGGCCAGGTTTGTTCTGGTCTACACTTTAGCATAGGATAGAGAAAGTATAAAGAAATGGCACACACATGTGGCACATGCGCGCGTGCTATATTACGCAGGTGGCAAAAATGACTTGCACTTGGGGTAAGATAGCAATGGCAGCTCAACTACTTTGGCCAGGCGTAAGATAGGGCCCTGAATCTTTAAAACTGTACAAGAATGTTAGGAATGCTGTACACTTAGCTAATAAACTACCACTCAGTAAAAAAAAAATCATATACTGTGGTCTTTGGTACAAACCAGAACATTAAAACAAGAACAAAATCTAATATGTAAACATGATGTATGAAGGTGGTACCTCTCAGAATTGACAAGATGAAATTCTTGGGTTTGTGGCTTGTTTCTGAAGTTTCATTTACACCACACATTGATTTTGTTCTCCGTAAGGTTAATTTTGGAACCGGTATTTTATTTCCATCGAGGAGCTGTTTTGCATTCAACGTTAAAAAAACAAAACAAAAAAAACACAACTTAAACTTCCTTTTTTGGATTATGTCGATGTTCAAAATGTATCAAAATGCATCCAAAACCTAATTTA
This sequence comes from Naso thynnoides, assembly GCA_029783665.1. Taxonomy (NCBI): domain Eukaryota; kingdom Metazoa; phylum Chordata; class Actinopteri; order Acanthuriformes; family Acanthuridae; genus Naso; species Naso thynnoides. The sequence continues at coordinate 1,676,606 of JAQLOL010000020.1, read as the reverse complement.
CCTCTTAAACCACAGCTAACAATAAGCTCTGTATATTTGTTCTTGGGTGTTTCTTAAATACACATCGCTGTATAGTGTATATTTCACTTAAATGGCATCAACTTGAAACAAAAGAACACAATTTTCTTCAGTTCCTTTTTAAACGTGTACATTTTGATTACCCACACTACGTAAAACGACATCTGTTTCCATATTCCTCAATATTTCAATTAAGACATTACACACAATTCTTCTTCTCTATCCCTACCGTCCAAAAAAACTTTTGGAAAAGAAAGCATTGAGGTGTAAGGCTCCCTCAGATTGGAACAAACTGCTGTCAAACATATGTTTTCTGACATTTTTTCACTTGTTCACATAAACAGCTTTTCTCACTTTGAGAAATAATGTTAATGTTTCAGATGCTGATTTTAAAAATATGCTTCAGATGACAAATACAGCTCACTGTAGATTTTATTTTACTGTATTCTATTCTCTATTGACTAGTGTAGGATAGCCATGACCACCCTGTGGCCATTTAATGGTTGTGTTCATTAATGTACTCAACTTTCTAATATTTTTGTGATGTCTGTCTTATCCGTAGTGTGTGCATAGTGCATTTGTTGTACTTCATTTTTACTGCATTGTTTGTTATTTTTTGTTCTTTTATTACTTATTGCTGTAAATTTTGTTGATTTTTTTCTGTTCCAGTTTGTTCATTTTGTGTGCTAGGACCCCTCGAAAATGAGGTGGCTCATCCTAATAAATAAACTTCTATCATCATCAATTAAATAAAAAGTTTTACCAACATTCGGTGAAGGTGTCTTCTGTGTGTTGGGAAATGACACTGATGCTTGCCTTGAGAAAGATCAACTGCAAACATTAGTCATATATTAATTGAAGGCAGTCTACCATTCCTTTATTTCTGTTTCCCTTCTGGCCAGCCTACTGTTCCACACTGCTCTTCTCTGATGTGACTGTTTCTGACATGCAGGGGTATGGACTCTTTCTGGGTGTGAGCAGAGCACTTGTATCATTTACAGGTTGTTCCTCCATCCATAATGCACTTTAATCTGCTTAGCTTTAACATAATGGATGAGAGACAAGCCATTATACACAGCACACTATGGATCTCCTCAAAAAAAAAAAAAAAACCCAGAGAAGCTGTTGAAAACACCTCAATTTGATAGAGTGTCAGAGTGAAGATCTGAAAGTGTGTGTGTGTGTGTGTGTGTGTGTGCGTGTCAGAGAGAAGGGGAAAGAATCATGTGATTAGAAGCTTCATATTTCAGGATGTGTCCAGACTAAAACGGTATTGCACTTTAGTGACCACAGCTCTTCTCTTCTTCATAATGTTGAAAATCTTTTTAAGTAGGAAATATCGATGCTAAATGCAACTCTTAAGCAATAACACAGATATGGCAGTAACAATCAAACTGTAAGAAACAAACAAACACAAGTTTAAAGACTAAAGATATTATACACATGCCATCAATCCACTTTTATAGTGGATTCTAATTGTCTTTAAAACCCATTAACTTGTTAAACTAATAGGGTTATTTGCTTAAATTGAATCATTCTGGTTGTCACTGTGATATATTTCTAATTCTGAGTGTAGTAATGCTACCATGGTGAAGTGATATATTGAATGGAACTATTAGAACCATCACAGACCACCATAAAAAAGAAGGAAAAAAATAACGACGGGAACTTAACACCTTTTTTTCCGCGAGCCATTGAAAAGAGTCTGAGAAAACACTAAATAGCTTTAATGGAGTATGTGTAATCCTAAGACTTTTAAATAGACCGAAAAAGCAGCACAGGCAAGCCAAAAGTATAACTGTTAATGATCTTAATTGTAATTACCAAAGCAGAGAAAAACAACAAAGCAAATGGTGTCTTCTTTATTCTCTAAATGGGGAATGGCCATATTGAATGGCAGGTGAGTAACTTCTTCAGGTGCAGGTAAGTTAAAGGAATAATCCAGTGAAAAATGATCTCAGTGTCTTTTTCTGAACGGGCACTCGTCAAAGAAGACATCCAGAGAGTTTTTTCCGCTCATCGACCTGTATCGGGTTTGACCGGAGCAAAGTTGCAGCGCAAAAACGGCCAACATGCATCAAAATGGGGCGGTGCGCAACACGCTTACAAAACCGGCTCTTTTAACAACTAATACTGCTCAAAATAGCACCATGCGCC
>JAQLOL010000020.1:1582818-1595507 GCA_029783665.1 Naso thynnoides | reverse complement strand
TTTTTGATTTCTACGGTCTTAGAAAAAGTGGTTGCCAACCAGCCTATATCTGTTTTTTAGGCGCATAACATTTTGGGTAAATTTCAGTGTGGTTTCTGTAAGCTGCACTAAACAGAAACTGTTCTTCTTAGGGTCACAAATGATCTGTTTGCAGTGTCTGTTTGACACTGGGGAGCACATTGTATTATTGTGCTCCACAGTATGTATTGTATTGAGAGACTCTGACAGTGGGTGGGTGTCTCTACAACAGCCTTAGCTTGGTTCTCCTCCTTTATCTGTCAGAATGTTTTCAGATAATGTTGGAAAATATGTCTCATCTGTAGAAACTATGCCTTTTAGTGCCCCTCAGGGTTCTGTTCTGGGCCCTCTTTATTTGCCCTGTATCTGCTACCCATGGGGCATTTTACAAGAACTTTTGAAGATGTGCCTTATTATTGTCATTCAGATGACATTTAGCTGCATGTCTTTTAAACCTCAAAATGTGTCTAGGTTGTCTGTTTTGGTTGACTGTATTAGCTGTGTCTAACCCTAACTCTAACCCTAACCTTTAGATGGCTGAAAAAATTTCCCTAGCTAAACACAGATAAAACAGATTCTTATCTCCACTTCTGAACATTTTTCTACAGGTAAAGCGATGCTTGGTTTGTTGTCCTCTGCTATCAAACCTGCCCTGCGTAACTTAAGTGTCCAAATGGGTTGTGGCAATCCCCATATTATTGATGTTTGATATATTAAATGTGACCCTGTACAAAGGTATATTAATCTATGAAAATGGAAAATGTTTGGGTTTTTTTGTCAATTCTGTGATATATCATCCATCCATCATTCATTCATGTTGCAATTAGGGCTTGATATGAGGCTTCCTGGGTTTTACTTACCTCCACACTCCACCAGTCCAGGCAGCCAGTAGTGTCACTCCATAAACCTGCACTTGGTGAAGTCCAGCCCCGGTACATTCCTTCAAACTTGATGCAAAAATCAGTATGGCGTCTTTGGCAAATGAGGAGCAAGGAGCTGTTAACTCTCCGTTTTTGTTGCCTACCTCTGGCTTGTAAAATGCAGAGTTAAGTCCGTGTCCAACCGATCCGCGTCCACTAGTGAGCCTTGGCAACTCCGCTTGTGGGGATTTAAACAAGGAAGCTGTTGGTAAATCAACTGCCTCAACTCTGAGGAGCTGCAGCCTACCTATTGGCCCATACGTGAGTCAGCGGAAGCCAGGTGTAAATAATTCCTACTTTTTTGTGATCTCTTCTTTACTGCTGGTAGATTTGTGGGGTTTGGAGTTTGACTGAACTGAAGTGATGGTTTTGAGTTTGTTTGTGGGGAAGAGGGAAATCCCTGAGTGGACAGTTTTTGGTATTGAACTGAACTGTTTGAAGCTGAGGGGTAGAGAAAACCTGAAGAGGGGCTTCTGTGTTATTTATGAACTTATGAACTTGGACTGAAAGATATTTTGTTTTTTTGTTATTTACTGACCTATAAATTATCTTGAACTAATTAACTAAATTAATGCTTTGCATTGTTTATCAATTGTTGTGATTTTCTGAGCCGCATTTTTTGTGAAGCTGAAGATTTTTACACACTACTTACCATTTAAAATGAGACCATTTACATATCATCACATAATTTTAGCTTTGCTTGGGTCAAACAGGCAGACCAGAAGCTAACCTCACAACACATACTTGATGCTTTTTAAAAGAAGACTATAGAGTCCAATTAAAACTCACAATTAAAGCACCACTTCATGATCTTGACAGGCTGCCAAACACAGATACTCAGTAACCATCACCCTAGTTATAAAAAAGCTACTTGCACAAACAACCTATTAGTCTTTCTTTTATTTCCTCCGCCACTCCGTTTCCTTTTCCTTATTTTCCACCCCTGTCCACTGCTTCTACTTCCTGTCTCTCTCCCTGGATCCAAGCCTCGCCCTACCTCAGCCCTTGGAACCATTTTCCAACTCACCCTTTTCTCTGTGACTGAAGATATCACAGAAAGTTAATTTTCATGTAAGTGGACTCTTTGCCGCTTCAAGTGTTGCTTTCCAGGCCTCAAGCACATCCTGGCGAGCCTTATTTATCCTGACAGTGGGTAGCTCCACAGCCAGGATGTCAATTAATGACACACGCCACTGGTGCAAGGAGAGGGTGTGAGGAGGTTTCTATCTAAAAGTCAACATCTTGTTTTCAGGTAGCCAAAGTTTTCCCTGAGTCACGTTTGGGCTCTAGGAAGAGTTATCAGTTTATAACAGTTATTTAGAGGCTAATTTGCAGTTTCCTTCTCATAAAGACATGATTGTAAGGCATTCTCCATGTAATCTACAACTAAAATATGATGTCCCTTTTTGCTTGAGTGACAAGTGATAGGTAATGGCACTTTTTAGCTTGTTTTTTAAGCCCTTTTAACAATAACTGAAACATTTAAAACATTAACTGTTTGGCAATTTTGCCTTTTTCACTTAGTTAAGAGATCCTTATCAAAAGTGCTTGTTTATATTAGGTGTTTTATTTAGAAAAAAAAGTCTCAGCAAATGTGTCATCAGCATATCATCAACTTGATGCGAGTGTTTATGAAACAGGCTTTAACAGCTTTGAAGCTGCTATTTCCATTTCCATTCAGGTGACCTTTGCTTCAGATGTCAATGCCAGCATGCAGTGCAGACCTACTCTTGCCATGTCTTCAAAATTTGCATGTAAACCTGCTATACAAATATAGTTTTGCTCCAAGCACTCATGTTTTCCAGAGCAGTTGCACTGTGACACATGTACCCCTCAGTTCCACCAGATGTGGTCAGTGTGTATGTGCTTCCACTGGTTCACATGCATGGCATATCTGCTCTGTTGCCGCTCTAGCAACATGGAGTCCTCTACAGCAGATACATGAGTTCTATTTTTGCTGGATCCGGAGCAGGATGCACCAGTTAGCATGGAGCACACTGAGCTGGACAAGAAGCTTGACACAGAAACTACATTTTACTACATCAGCAAAACGTCATAATGGCCAGAGCTGACCTGAAATCATCAAGTCAGAGGTTTACACATACAATGTGTTCTGCAATCGCACGTGATTTTTAATTATAGCAGGATCTCTTAGGTCTCCTGACTAAAGCTGTCCAGCAGCGTCGCTCTCTGAAATGCAGCAGGTAGGTGTTGATGGAAAAGGAAGCATGAAACAAAACCAGCGCACATGCAACCAATGGAATCCATGCATTAGACTTGAAGTCAGGAATACAGACTTGAAACTACTGACTTCCCTGCTTTGACTCCTGCAGGTTCCACTGCCTGAAAGGCCTCAGGGTTTCTCCTGACCGGGCATGTGGCATTGTCATTGCTTGTGCAGTCCTCCACGACATTGTCTGTATACGGCCCGAGAGACTGCCTGCAATGTTGGTGAAGGAGCAATAAGAGGACATCAACCTGGTCCTTCAGGAACAAATGGACAGACAGTGAGGGGTCTTTACAAGGACATTTATTTTAGTTAAACTCATTGTGGTAACTTTTGTCTGACTATTTTCTTTTCAGAACTTTTGCATTACACTTACAATTACACTAAAATTCCTGATACCAGTTCCGATACCGAGATTTTTGTAGCAGCAGATACCAAGTACTGATCCGACACCAGCCTGAAAAATAACAATTCCTTTAAAACATAGGGTATAATCAAAATTTACTTAAATAAAAAGATTTAAATAGAACATTATATAACAGTAGCGCAACAACTTAAAAACTAAACCCTAAGAAAGTCTAATTCCTGACACTGCACTAACTGAGCTACCTGGGAAGTAGCTGGGTATCAGTAAATGAACAATAAATCACGTGGTAATATGTGAATCATATTAACATACCATCATATGGAAATATGTCAGGGCACCTGTGGAGTGTATGGTTAATAATTAATAGTTTCTCATTGTTTTCGATGACTACAGACACATCTACAACATTTCACATTTGGCCTCACCTCTTGCAGTGGTCTGCAGACACTGTCTCCTCAACAAAGGCTCTAGATGTGTTGGGACCATCTAACTGCAAACAGGGGAACAAAACATTCTTTAAAGGGGGAATGTGCCTGCATGTCATGCACAGTGTATTACTGAGTATCAGGATCTACTCACACATAGTTCAGGATGTGTCTTCAGCATCTATGGTTGGGGGATTTGGCAGTTGTATAGTGTCTCCTCTCACTGACAGATATAGGCATATCATTACTAATTACAATTAAGAGATTTTTTATTATTATTATTATTATTGGTCCCGTGCACCTTGGGAAATAGTTTCAAATGATGTACCCCCTCAGTTCCCTCAGTCAGTGGCTGCCTGTTGCTGCAGCCTAAAAAAAACCCCAGATGCATTGTAGTGATGTTGGTTACAAGTTGTCCTACACCAACATGTTAAACATGCATTTGATATTTAGACTACTAATAATATAGCCACTAGGTCTAGTGATCTGAATGTTCAATCATAAAAAATTGGTACAGAATAAGTTTATTTGTGCAGCAAATGTCATAGAGGCAATTAAAAGTGCTTTACAGAAGACAGAAGAGGATAGATTAATATTTAAAGAGTTTACGCAGCAGTTTGTTAAGCACATGTGGCATACTAAATTAGCCACATTTACTGTGAAAGAGTACATTGTTATTTCATTTGAGTTTAATTTCTGTACAGTTGCATAATGCGCTTTTCACATGTTCCCTGTGTACAGATGTTATGTTTATTTACTTGTGAAATGTGTCAAATTTGCCCTGTTTGTGGGTATTGTTGATTGTCTCAGGGAGAGCATCATCCAAGCCTGTTTTATGTAGGATGTATCTCACATTGTTTTTTTTTGTTGTTTTTCTGTTTTTTTTAAAGCAATGTCATAAATAAATATGTCATGTTTTACATAACGTAAGTTGGAGTATTTTTTCCCTATTGCGTACGGAATGAATATTACATAACTTAAAGCTTTGTATTTTATGTCTGCAATGTCCAACATGGTAGGAGTATGCATGATAATACAGTATGTAAATTGCATTACAGAAGAGATTTCATGATCTCTGTGATTAGATGTGGGGGGAATAATATATCGTTACTGGTTTTTGGACAAATGAGCTGTAAAATATCGGCATATCGGTTATCGACTAAAAATTTGATATCATGCATCGCTAGTACAAAAAAGTGCTCTGCAAGCAGCTTTTGATGTTGCAGACGTTAAAAACAAGACAGTATGAGAATGAGAGACACAAAGAAACAGAGACATTCCAAACAGATCGATAGACATAATCATATATCTTGCATGACAGGGGAAGGCTTTCAGGGGTGATGACGAGCAGGACAACTTCCTGGAGCCTGTTAAAATGTATAGCCATTATGGCAGTGTACTTCAGCTACATCTGGATAATGTCAAAGATGAAACACAGAAGAAGAGGTCTCAAGTTTCCATTCTCTCTAACAGAAAGGATCTTATATCTTACATATTCACAAAATGAGAAATTGGGAACAAAGTATAGGACATCAAAAAATATTCTAGACTTGTAGATGAAACCACTGGTGTATCCTACAGTGAACAGGTGGTGTGTTGTGTGTCTCAGATACATGTCAGAGAGTGTTTCCTTAATGTCAGTAATATGTCGGGAACAACAGGTGAGGAGATGGATTAAACAGTTCTGGATTTGCTACAGAGCGATGGCCCGCAGATTGAAAACTTGCTAGGTCAATGCTATGATGGCACTGCCAGTGGGTGTTCAGTACACAGGATTTTGATCAAGAATATTTAATCGCAATGCAAAGCCTCTGTGTAAATTACACCAGCTACTTGAATCTGGGCTTAGTTGAAAGTTCAAAATCAAGCCTCCATTTTATTACCTTTTTCAACCAAGGGGAGAAGCACCTTGTGTTCTTTACAGCCTCTGCAAAAGACACACTGTACTCGTGAAATGCCAAGAGTTCCTGCATGCTGGAGAGCCGGTAATTCACCTGCAGAATTTAGTGACACTAATTGCTTAAGTGTGTTATTAAAGTTTTTCCACTGTTGCATTTTTTAAACGGTCCCTGCACACCTGCCTTACAACCAGCTGAACATGAAAAGTTGCTCATTGCCCTCATCTTTAAACATCAGTATAGTCAATCTGACAGTGTAGCTGTCGGCTGCTGTTCAATGTGTTATGAGTCACAATCAAATGGTCTGCTGACAGAAACAGCTGTTTAAAAAGAAATGCAACCCCAAATCATATACCTGTTGGTTCTCACTCGGGATGCATCTGTTCTCAATATGATTTGTACCGTACGGTACACCATCCATGGTTCAATATGCATGAGTTAATTGCAACATGTTCAGTTTTGCAGTACATTTCATGTAACTAATTTCAATGTATTTCTCCCTTAACTGACTTTTTTTGAGCTTTGGAGGAGCCCAAGAACGTGGCATGTGTCCGTTGTTCCCAGCTGAATACAACACTGCAGTCATTTCACACAGCACAAGCAGAGTTGAGAAGCAGGAGTTTAATGAAACAAGCTTTTCCCTGAGCGCCGGTCTGCTTGTCTTTCCCTCCTGATGTCCTGTTTCTGTCAGAAAAACGTGAAACAGGGTTCTTGTGTTGTACTTGTGTTTGTTATTGTGCTTATTTTTGGGACTAGATGGTCTGCAGATCAGTTTATAGACAGTGACAAGCACAACAGGCTAGCTCAGCAGCTCACAGCTCATTATTACAAACAAGCTAAGAAGAAAGCTGTCTGTATGCCATTTTACCATTGAGCGTAGCTTGCCACAAATGTAAAATCTTACAAACTCTTGTGTAGTGTTACCTGCACATTCACAGGCACACATGCAAGGTCTGAAATTTGGGGAGGAAGGATTACCAGTGACCAAGGTCTGAATTTAGGAGAAGGGATTACCAATTTCAGGATTTACCTATTTTGTGGAATGTAATGGAAAGTAATATATGGAGTGACATAACAAATTACTTTTGGCATGGAGTAATAACTAAAATAATTATATTACTTTTGCAATGAGTAATGAGTAATACATTACTTTTTTTTTTAGTAACGAGCCCAATACTGAGCAGGAGATTATTCTATGTGCACCACTCTGCAAGACTGTTCCTTCTGAGATCAACCCTTGTTGTTTATAATCTGGTCAATTATTATTGTGTCGTCCACATACTTCACAATAGAGTTCTTTGGGTGCGCGAGAGTCCAGTCATGGGTTTTCAGCGTGAACATGAGGGGGATGAGCTTACAGCCTAGGGGGGGCTCCAGTGTTGAGCACTAACATAGAGGAGTTGTGACTGCCAGTCTGAACTGTCTGGGGTCCGTTTATAAGAAAGTCCATTATCCAGTTACATAGTGTGATGCTGAGTGTCAGCTTTTTCAACCAGCTTCATGGGAGAGTTGAATGTTGAGCTGAAATGAACAAAAATCATTCTGACGCAGCTGTTCTTATTCTCCAGGTGTGTGAAGACTCAGTGGAGGGCAGTGCATATTGTATCCTCTGTGGAACTGCTGCTTCTGAAAGCACACTGATGAGGCTTCAGGTTGGCAGAGATGTTGTCTTTAATGTGCTGGGGAACCAGTTTCTGAGAGCTGGTTCCCTTGCAAAGTCTCCTGAGAGAGTGAAATGTTGAAGACATCAGACATCAGCTAGCTGATTGGCACTTGTCTTTAGCACATGGGGATGTTATCTGGTCCAGCGGCCTTCATTTATATACTCAGTAGGATTTTTCTCACATCTGCTCAGGTTACAGAGAGAGCCTGGTTATCTGAAGGTGGAGTAGACTTAACAGCTGAGGCTTTGTTGAGGTGATCAAAGAAAGCATAGAAGATATCTAGCTCATCTGGCAGCATGGCCTCACACTATGGGGGCGGTCCTGCTTTTGTACCCTGTTACGTGCTGGATTGCGTGCCACATATCTGTAATGTTGTTAATGCTGAGGTCTCCCCAGTCTCTGCTGATGTCTCCTCTTACCCTTTTCAATGCTGGCTTTCAGTCTTTCTTTATCGGTATTGTATGCTTCTTGATCACCTGACTCTCTTTCTCTTTGTGATCACCACATCATCAACACATTTTTTGATATATGATGTTACTGAAGTTTGTCCCTCACTGAGTGTACACTGACTGTACTGAGTGTGTCCCTCAAGAATGATGCTGTTATCTTGAGTTGCAACATCTTGACACATTAGCCAGTGTGTGCTCTCAAAACAGTACTATAGGTAAGTAGGCAGAAAAAGCAGGGCGATATGGTGTCAAAGGCCAGAATGTGACATTGTAGCTGCCAGCAGTATTTTGTATACACATGGTCCAGGATAATTCTTCTTCTGGTGGCAATCCTACACAGTATTTGCAGCAGCCAAAACACATAAATTAGAATGACAGTGAATTGCCTCTTTTTACACCAAATGTGAATGCAGTACGCTGCTGCAAATATAGAACAGATTTTTCTTTTTGCTGTATGCTGCAAGCCTGCTGCAACACGCAAATTAGTACTTAAACACATAAAATTTCCTTGAGAATTTCTATGCTAAGATGAAACTCATGCACACCGGCACGGACGGACAGGTGCGTCAGAGGAGACCTGTGTGGTCGACGAACATAAATGAAGGCTCCCGCACACTGTCTTCACTTGCTAAGGTTTATTCAACACAAAATTTTATTATTAATATTAATATTTTTATAACCTGACGAGGGTCTCAGGACCGAAACGTTGTGAGGACAGTGTGCAGGAGCCTTCATTTAAGTAGAATGATTATGAAATTGATGATTGAACGAATATAAATCATGAAAATAGGCAGGAAGAGACTTATGCAGACCACCATAAACTATTAAAGCAATAGTGTAGTAGTTGTGTAGTAGTAATAATGTAATTGGTTGACTTGATAAACACTGATGATGCCAGACTGAATAAGTAATGGAAGAGATGAATGAGTTTTATTCACACAATTGATAATTCTTAATGATGGTTTCCAAAGACGAAAAGTAGGTATACGTTTAGAAGGATGAGTACTCGCCCATACAGAGTTGCAATAGTATATATATGGATAAATCATAGAGTAATATAAAAGTGTGGCAACCTCAGTGTTTATCATAGGTCGGATTTTCCCCCAAATACCAACACTTTTTGGAATATTAGTTGTTACAGTACTAATGTGTTTTTTCCAAGACAAGAACTCATCTACTACTACAGCTAGAATCTTGTTGACTGCACTCATTCGATAATAATATTATTCATTTTTATTTGTGGAGGCTGGTCAATGTTCCATGGCTGGATACCCAAAAAATATAGCATGTTTAGTGTATGGAGATACAGTTTCGAAACATCAAAACCATCAAAAAACTTCCTTCCGAAACTCTCAACAGCTTTGTGTATTTTAGTCCAAGTCTTCTTTATTGTGTCCTTGGCTCAATACTTCCAAAACACTTTGATTTTGGCTAAAAAGCCACTAACTCCAACACATCCGGTAAAAGGATTGCTGTCACATGTCTGGGCCAAGGCCGGTCTCCAATGCAAGAGCAAAATAAAAATGTTTTGGAAATGTTGAACCTAGCACACGATAAAGTAGGCTTGGATTATACCACATGAAGCTTTTGAGAAATTTTAATGGACTTTTATAGATGTTTTTATTGATGTTCCGAAACTGTATCTACATAGACTGCCAGCAAAAGCAGCTCAAGTGAGTGGCTTGCATTTTTGGAAAAATCCGTTTACCGTGGAATAACACTGGAAGGAAAAAAGATTCTTGCATTCAAGCCTTCTAAGGGTGAGGAATTGATACACAAATATTAGTTTTGTGGTGAAATATCGCTTAAATTAGAGGCCGAGTCCGTGTAGCAGAAGAGGGCAAGGACCTTATTGTAATTGCGCTGTTTATTAGGGACCGAGCCCGTAAGTCAAGGACTCCTCTCCTTGCCTAGAGGGCAAGGATCCTATTGTAATTGTGCTTTCTTCTTATTATTAGGGACCAAGCCTGTAAGTCAGGGACTCCTCTAGCCTTGCTAGAGGTGCTGTACATCTGGTAGCTTTCTAGCCTTGGAGGGCAAGGACCCACTTGTAATTGTTTGTTTATTAGGGACCGAGTCTGTAAGTCAAGGACTCCTCTAGCAAGGCTAAAGGAGTCGGACCCTATTGTAATTAATTTGTTTATTCTTTGTTTATATGTATGCCACTTCGAAGCCAAATTTGACACCCTAAAGAACCCGACCAACGCTGCTTGCAGCTTTAATTAGGGACCGAGCCCGTAAGTCGTCCTTGCCTCGAGGGCAAGGACCCTATTGTAATTGTTGCTCTGTTTTTTGTTTGTTCATTATTATACTTACACATCATTGAATCCAAATTTGACCCCTAAACATGCTCAAAAACTCACAAAAATTGCCACACGCATTTGGTCTGGTGAATAATTCGATAAAATGTAAAAATTTACCCCAAAAGTGCCAAAATGTGCTCTCTAGCGCAACCTAGAAACACTAAAACTGCCACTTCGGTCCCGTAGGAATGTCGTAGAGAGATCAAACGAAAACTCAATTGTTCGTCTTGTCAAGACCTACAAATCATCCACTGACATCCCTGGCCTAAATCCAACAGGAAGTTCGCAATTTGCATTTCAAAATAAAATTTCAGCCCCAATTTTGGCCTTGTACAAATGCTATACCATCAAGGACGTTTATCATATCTGCTTCAAATGCTGATAGATGACTAAAGAGACACCCCCGATACTAACTCCAACGGTTTGGATTTTATAGGCCATCAAAGATCGAGTCCCAAATCCCGTCGTCTTCCTCTTCGAATCTAAATGCTTGGGAAAAAAATCTCAGAGGCACAGAAAATGCCCTGATCGCACACCTCGAACAACTGGCAATTGTGGCTAAACTGTGAGTCTAGTCTAGGTGTGGGTTTGATCACTTTCTCCACTCAAATGAATGAACATGTCACTCTGTCTGCCTGCCTACATGACTGATCCTCTCACAGCTGCCTGTACACATGTCAATCAAACTTTGACCAGGTCACATGAGGTCAATTGAATGTAGATCTGCCATTTGAATTGATTGGACATTTGACTGTGTCTGTCTGCATATACTTGTCATCATCACTCACCTGACAGTACATGTCAATCAAACTTTGACCAAGTTACATGCTCCAGATTTTCAAAATAAAAGCCATTATTTTTGAAAAATACTTAAAAATATGGAAAATAATTTTGAATGTCTAAATAAAATTCAAGTGAATGGGTCAAATGAACAGACATGTGGATGACATTGGTTGCACAACGCAGACATGTCTAACCTTGCTGAAACTGCTGGTCCTCAAACACCTGACACATGTTAATCAACTTTGACCACACTACATGAGTCATTCCTTTGACTTTCAAAATAAAATACCATATCTTTAGCCAACATGGGTTATGCTCCACACTCCCAATTGTAAAGCACAACCCTTTAAAAATAACAGCACTTTCAAAAATGCCCTTAAAAACCTTCAAAATTTATTTTTATTATTGTTTCCCTCAGTTTAGCTAAATGAACAAAATGGAGGGTTAGGGCACATCAACACATTTGGAGTAAAGGTCCCTTACAGGAAAAAAATGAAAAAGATGTGCCCATGTAAGACATTCAGGAAGGAATTACAGACAGGTACAAATGTGATGTCGGGAATGTTACTCTCAAAATTGGAAGATTCTATATGTAAATCAATACTCTATATTAATACTTTGTATTAATAATTTTTTTAAAAATGTACTCATGTTTATGCATCATGCCACTTCTCCTGCAGCTGCAGCGTCAACTCAGGCACCCTTTCGTACAAGCACAGAAGGTTAACTTTTTTTTTTTGTTAATTTATTTATTTATTTCGGACATGTTCATATAATCAGACTTCATCAGACTTCATCACACACAATTTCAGTTTTACAATACAGCACATGGCCGAAAAGGGTACGGGAGAAGCGAATAGCTTATCAGAGTCCCGCCCCTATTTCCCACAAAATACATCGATTCACTCATTCATTTAATTCATCAATTTCATCTTTCATTTTATAATACAACAGCAGAGCTGCTGTCTGTGTCTCAGACCAACAGTCCAGAGATCGTGCGTGTCTACACACGTGTTCAAATCTGTCCATTTCCAGTGATGACAGTCTCTTTTGTTGTTTAAGTTTGATGATGTACCCCACCAGAAAGGTCCTGTCTGGGCATGCAGGTTCACCAGAGCCCGCCCGTCTGGTTGAGAACACTCTGTCGATAGCATTTAGTGACTGCTGAGCAGTTCCATCATAAACTGGTTTTTGACTCGTCTGAGTCTGTCACAGAGTTTTCCTCTGCTTGTTTTAAACACCATACAGTTATCTGTGATTTTTTGCCAAATAACCTTCCTTAGACGGTAGACAGTTTTATCATTAAATGGTTTTATTCTTTCTTAACTAACAGAACACAACAAGTCAGGGTAAACAGCTCGCTCTCAGCCATGAGGCAGTGTAGCATGGGCGTGCCCCAGGGCTGCGTCAGCTCCCCTGTTCTTTTCACATTGTACACTGATGAATGCAGGAGTTCACATTCTAACAACCATGTCATTAAATTTCCAGACGACACCATCATTCTAAGTCTGCTTGATGTAAATTCCTGCCCCTCTGTGTACCGCAATGAGATAGCCTGCTTCAAAACCTGGTGCGATGATAACTTCCTGGTGTTAAACACTAAAAAGACAAAGGAGATGATTTTTGACCCCAAGG
>JAQLOL010000020.1:1555018-1578571 GCA_029783665.1 Naso thynnoides | reverse complement strand
ATTAATTCTTACTGAACAGCACTTGAACATATCACAATGTAACTTAATAGAACCTTTGTCTCCAGCGCAGGAAACTAACGAAATTCCTTATTAAATGCAGTTTGCTCCGTCATCTACTTTAAAGCTTTAGTGACAAAAGGAAAGCTTTCCCCAATCTCTCGAAATTCAATAAATTGGTTGGTGTGTTGGTCTTTCAGGTGCTTTGCCAAACTGATCATGTTGGCACCTTTGGTCAGCACTGTTCTGCAGCATCTCTTGCATATGGGCTTGTTTGCATCTCTCAGCTTTGCATGTTCACCTGCCTAAAATGCAAAGTACTTCCAAACAGCCCTCTTGCTGTTTTCTCTTTACCAGAATTGGTTGCAGAGGCTTTGTGGCACTTGACATCTATAAACTAAACAAACTGAACAAAATAGAGTGACAGACAAGTGACCGCAGAGTGATTGAGGGCAGGCAGGGCCGTGCCGGCACATCAGCATGTGTGTGTATCAACTCGCTGTTGGAGAGAAGAGAGCGCAGCTGGTATCAGTAGAAAATTAGCATTGGAACCAGTTTGTTGCTGGAATTAATGTCACCACTTCCTGTATCCGTAATTTCAAATGAAAAGCCGTTTCTGTTACTGGCACACTGTGCTCCTAAATTATTGTAGCATTTTGCACATATTAATTTTTTAGGCGCAATTGCTAGTGAATTGCTCACACTGTAGAGCCCTGATAAATTACTAGTGTATCCAAGTTTAGCATTCAAAGTACTTTATATTCCAACATATTCAATTTCAATCAAAAATAGCTGCAAGTTGATTCTGACTGATCGTGTCAGTAGTGCTCTTAGGTAGCTAGGAGAACCTGATTTATGATAAAAATATTACATAAATATATTTAACTGGGTCTTGTTTTAAACAGGGATAGACAAAAAAAGAAGGGGATGCTACTCGAGCAGGATTGGAAATCCCTCCCTTAATCAACAAGTGTAAATGAATTAATTTGTTAGGTTAATATGATTTTCAGCACATGGCAGTATTTGCTTGTTTGTTTCACAGGTGACACAACATAAGACCAAATAAACCTTTGTTCATGCTCTCATTCCACTAAGACAGAATACATGTGGTTCTATTGCTTTTATGTTCAAGTGCCTAAAAATCTGTGTTGGCAGGTCTGAATCTTTGCAAACAGCAATAGAAGCAGGTTCCTCAATGCATTTCAGGATTGCTGGGAGGACTTGGGCGTGCGGGGGAGGCCAGCGTTTTGCTGATTTGCAACAGCATGAGCACATGTAGGAAATTTTTCATTTTTTCAAATAATAATAAAAAGTGAGCACTGTTCTATCCAAACATATTATTTTTGTATTTTTGTAGATTGGACAGGGTAAAATAGTTTTTAAAAATTAAGATACAACGCGCTCAACTCGTGAATAATTTGAGAAGAGGGCGCTGAATCCTTAAATCAGTCAGTACTCAAAAATGAAAACAAGTACAGTAATGCCTTCAAAGAGAGGCTTATCATTCTTGGATACTCTTATTCCTGATGGGATGAATGAAGAAATTTCATTTCCATGTTTTTTATGATTAAAACTATTAAGTTTATGAATGCAGCTTACATGCTGTTTAGGATTTAATATGATTAAAAAATATATATCGTTTCCTGCTGCCTACTATGTCATGGATGTGATGCAGTGTGTATAGCATCCCCTATGGAGATGAGACTGTTATGCCAGCTGCATTGTCTACAATGACACACCTGTGTAAAACATTTCATGAAATTGCTAGAAGACACGCTGAAGAAGGGCGCCCTTCCCGAAACATCTGTGTGGCAAAATTAAATGGTTAAATGGGAGTTACTGTCTTTGTTTTCATTTTTGAGTAAAACAGTCAATGTGCCACTCATCAGCCACAGCTTAGAAATGTAATGAGGCCGACCTGACTTTTAAAGAAGTATTTGAGTTTTGGGAGGACACAGCATTTACAGCTGTGGAGGGCATGAGAAACAGGGGTGGACAAACTTACGGTGATCAAACTGTGATGATTCAAATATACAGTGAAGAAGAGAGGCAAGGAGACAAGGACAAGGAGCATGTTTTGCAGATGAAAAAAGAGGAGAATGCAGGAGTAGAGCATGAAAGTGGGGAGCTTGAGTGGAAAGATGAGCAAGCAGAAGGAAATCGGGAAGCGACAAGTGCGATCTTGGGAAGAGAAAAGTTGGTGCTTGTTAAAAGTGATGAGGAAAGCAATGAAAACTTGGAGGGGGTCAGTGACAACGCAGCGCCATGAGTCACAGCGATGCCAGACTAAGATCAAGGGAAAGACATGGGAGCAGAACAGACAGGAGAAATAGCAGACATGACGGGAAACCAAGAAGATGAAGGAAAAGACAGGACAGACATAAGTGCAGAACAGACCAATGGAGAGACAGCAAATATGACAGGAAACCAAGAAGATCCAGAGAAAGACAAGACTGACATGCAAGCAGAACAGAGAAATCTTCCCTGAAAGCTTTAATGCACTTACAAGAGGACACAGTGAGCACAAGATGATCAAATGAATGAAAAGATAGAGAAAAAGATTCCAGTCTGCTAAACATTTCTTTGTCATGCAGCAGAGAAAAGGGAAGAAAGGAAAGTCCTCATTGGCGCCAATGTCTCTTGGAAAAGAACAGAACCTCAAAAAAAGAGACACACAAAAGTTTTCATCCACAAATTGTCCAGAAATTAGTCAGCCCAACGCAACTTCACAACAGGAAGGGCCAAGTTTCACAAAAAAAAGTTAATACTTACCCCTTTTTTTGTATACCTAGATGTTTTTAAGTGTTTTTGAAAATTATGTAGCTTTGAAACGTTAAAAAAAAAAAAAGATTTTATGAATCGTAAAAAAATGTGAAAATTCGATTTTAAAAAATTGCAATGAGAATGTGTTTTATTTTAAGATGTTCAAAAACGTATTTTTGTTAGAGATTATGATAAAACTCAAATTGAGAGATGATGCTGTCTTGCCTCAGTTATTGTCCTGACAAAGTGCTTCAGGTTGCCTCCACGGTGCCGCACCGCTGTTCCGCTGGCCAATTGTTCCGCTGGATCATTGTTCCGCTCGCATGTTGTGAGATGCACCAATATTACAGACATCCAGTTGCTCACTGTCTCCTCCATTCCTTTCAAGATGAACAGGAACAGGGAGGGATGGCTGCTCTTTTAGGTTGTTTGAATGGCTTCATGACTTCCATCTATTTGTACAGACTAACTCAAACCCTAACCTTAACCAATTCATGCCAATCCTAATGTTAACCTAACTTCAATTCAGACTTTACCTCTAAACTTGGTGCCGCTCTGCTGTTCTGCTGGCCTGTTGGTTCATCTCACACACACTGAGCTGGCACAACAATGAGCCGGCCCCGCATCCACTTCATGCATAGGAGTTGTACTGCTGTCATATTCCGTTTTTGCATTGCACAAGAAGACCGTGTTTTCAAGTCTGTGCTTTAAGTATTCTCACTCTTTGAATGACAGTGAGTGAGGTTTCTTCTCAGTTTATTGTGAATTGACTTGGCTGAATCCAGCTGTCTGGGCTGCTTGCGTCACTTTGACGCACGTTTTTTCAAATTGACGCATTTATGCAATGGATTACGTCAATGCATCTTCCCAGCCTTATAACACACTATATATATGCACAGTATATATTCCAAATCAATGGCTTAAACCGTCCAGAGCTCAACCCTCACTAGTTCCCCACAAGCAAACTCCACACATGGTTGAGAGCCTGAAGTGAATAGTGGATAAAGCAAGAGGTAAAGATGTGAGGGACATTTTTGATATAGTACAGTTAAGTGATTTAGGAGGGGAGCAAAGAGACAGATAGAAAAATGGAGGTGGAGTGGTTTTGATGGCTTCTGAGGCAGTGTAGCATAGTGGAGAGAAAGAGGGGAGTGTGGAGGTTGAGAGAAAGGAAGAAAGAAAGGCTGGTACTTACAGATCCTTGCACTCCTGCAACTCAGATGATGAATGGGATAGTGTCTGCTTGTGTGTAGGTATGTTTCTGAACGTGTGCATTACCGTGTGTGTGTCTGTGTGCACGTGTGTGTTTGTGTGTGTGTTTGTGTTGGGAGGACAGGAAATCACCAGGCAAGTCTCTCTGCTGCTCAGTGAAACGAGACCGCTGCTGTTACTGATGGCCTGTATTAATCACACCATCAGCCACTGCCTGACACACACACACACACACACACAAAACCACACACACAGAGGAAAGACTCGTACACACACTGTGGCATGGCTGCATCCAAACTGTACTGTTGGACAGCGCGTCTCTTTTTAACCATTTTTTTATTTTGTAAGGTGTCATCTTAATGACTTGATTAGCCTGCCATTTGCTGCCATCACTGCCTCCCTGGATTACAGCATAATTGCCTTCTCACTTTCTCAACAGTTTGATCATCAAAGGCCAGACATGCCAGGCAGCCAGAATTATATTTGGACGGAAAGTCAGGCATCTGTGAAAAGGAAAAGGGAAGTGCATTGACCCTTTTCTTACCTGATCATATTATTAAGAAAAGTAAGAAATCCAAAGCGCTCCAAAAGTTGTTTGAGAAAGATATAAATGAAGGTTTACCACCTTGGGGTGCCCTTAATTCAAAACACTTGATCGATCATGGCCCTCACTGCAGCTTGGAGAAATGAAACCAAAAAACACAATTCAAAATAGCATGGAAATCATCACAACATTTAAATTATGCATCATCCAAGTGTAAAATTCAATGTTCAATAGCTACATGTACTAAGTAACTAAACACTATAAAAGATGGATATGTATGTGATGATGCAATAATGAAGATAGTGAATGACAAGTTTGTTTTGCATCATAGTCTTAATTTAATGAGCAAAAATTTGATCGGATTTATCAAGTTGTAAGCAATAGAGCTAAGTGAAGAGCTGTGCTGAAAAAGTTTGAAGTGTACAAACCTCTCACACACAGCAACCAGCTGTCACCAAACCATGAGGAGATGGTCTGACAAGGCAGCTGAGACTCTAAAGGACAGTTTTGACACAACTGTGTGGGAGTTACTCTGTGAACCTCATGGCGAAGACATTGATATCCTCACAAACTGCATCACAGACTAGATTAACTTTTGTGTGGAAAACTCTGTACTTTCAGGACTGTAGGGCAGTTTTTCCACCGACAAACAGTGGATTAATCCTGACATAAAGGTTCTACCGAAAGAGTCAGGGAATTAAAGGAGCTGAAGAGGACTAGGAGCTGAGAAAAAGGAGGGAGAAAGTAGCTACAGGAATAAGATGGAAGATCACCCCTAAGGTGGCCATCTGTCCGGATTTGGGGCGGACAGTCCGGAATTGAGATAGGGTGTCTTCCTACCCCTTAGACCCGCTGAGGATTCCAGGCAAAACAACTCCCTTCACATTTTATATATAGAGCTGTATATAGTTTTTCTTCTGCTGGCCAGCACTTTCTTTGTTGTTGTTGTTAAAGACAATTGAAGGACACACTTGAGATTAAAGGACAAGTAGTATTTTCTCAGGTACAATTCATAAGTGGATTTATGTAGAACAGTAAGTTTATTGTCAGAAGAAAATTTCAAATTCATTAATTTTCATAAAAGATAAATATGTATATTTTTGTGTGCTGTTTTTGTTCTTGTTTTTAGAGTTAAAATATAAGTTGCACAATCTCACATTTTTTAAATTGTTATCAATAACCAAAATCTTTTTGAATGTGTGTTGTTAGCGCCGTCATTGTAAACTCTCTTAAAACACTCTCAGAATTTCTAACCTAAAGTCATGTTTTACAACAACAGCGTTCATATATATTTTAGTGTATTTGCTTTCTGAGTTGACATAGCCATTTCCTGATATCTGCTACCCCTCGTTAAAATCCCATTATATAAAAATAACTGCAGCCAGCTTCACCTTTTTTTTTCTCTTCTTTCTCTCTTTTCTCTTTCCCCTTTTTCCATCTCACTTCTGACCAGAGCAGTGAGGGTGCATCGAATGATTTCCGCTCCATAAAATATCTATAAGGGAATTTGCGGACTGTGCTGCTCTGCTGCAGCAGTGGTGGTGCTTTTTTTATTTCGTCTTTGTTGGGTCTATTTTCAGACACTGGCCCCCACACCACTCTGACTCCCACTTTATTCTCTTCTCCAATTCACCTTCATCTTTTCCATCCTCCTCGGTCTTTTACCCTTCTGCATTTTGTTTTCCCTCTTGCCTTTCTTTTCACTTCTCTAGTGTGTTTTTTTTGTCCTCCTTGCTACACCTTTACACCTCTTCCTCATCCTTATCCATAGCTGCCTGTTATGGCAAATTACTAATCATTCAGCATACGTTTTTGTTATGGTTTAAAACTGTCCTCTTCTTGTGCTGTTACTTTTAAAAATATGTAGTATACAAAAATGCACATCCAAGCAGGGCTAAATATTTGTATGTCTTTCAGGCTAAGTACCTAATAAATTTATCATCTTCAAGATAATATAACGTTTTAGCTTCAATTACAGCACAGTTTCTTGAACAAGCAGGGAAAATATTTAATAAACTACTGGAAGGGAAATTCCGGACTGTAAGTAAAAGATAAAAGTTAATTTTTTTTACCTCTTACACCTACTTTGACAGAATTCTACATAAACTCTGAAGGGCAAGTGAGAAATGTTTTATTTTGTATGAGATACAAACTCGTTCTTACGTGAAACAAAAACTCGTACCTATGAGATGAAAGAGATTGGGGTGCTGAGGGTGAAGCAGCACACCCTGCTTTTTTTGTATTGTTTAAATATAATGGCAATTACAAAACATTATTATAATACACTAATTTATATAGGCTTTATTATTCCTTTTTCAACATAGTAAATAATTACCATGATAGAGCAATCCAAAGCGTGTGTGTGCAAATAGGAACTAGCAGAGTAATACTACACACAGGATTTTATCCTCACCTCTTTCTTTATTTGGAGGCTGCAAGTGGAGGCAGAAGCTCTCCATCACATTCAAATAATACATCCTATTTGTGATTTTAAATGTAAAACACAGAATTTAACAATTTAGATCAGTAACATACAGAACATTCATGTTGTATGTTGTATTGTAAGTTGGACAAGTTGTGTGTAATTAGGAGTGCTTAAATACGCTGCACTCTTGCACTGTGACAGCTGATTTCATAATGATTATACGCTCTCCAGCAGCATCTCAGTTGGACGTGAAAATCAAACCCAATTATTAAAAAGGATCCCTAATAATAAATAATAAAATCCACATGCTTAATTCAAGCAGGACGGATCAGCTGTCGGCATTAACAACATGGTGCATGATACAGAGTGCATTGAAAGTTCAGCCAAATGTTACATAAACAAAGGGTTTTACTTTCTCCGTTAAGTAACTACAAATGTCCACTGTATGACATAATTGAACTGAGAGATTTCTCTATTAAATGTTTCTGTAAACTGTCATGGCTGTTCGGCAGGTGGATTGAATTAGTTATTGGAGACAGCAAAAGCTTATCCTCAGTTTTCAACACCTTATTTGCCATCGCTTCGGTAGAAATATTGTCTGTAAGCATCAGCCTTTCCTCCTTTTTCTCACTCGGGAACTAACGGTGCACAGACGCAAGGTGTTGCACCGCAAGATTCTCCAACAGCTATCTTTATGCTTAAGCATTATGTATGGCTGATCTGCTCTTTATACTGTCCATCTAATTAATTCATCACATTAACCTGTAAACCATCGTCGGCGATATTTCAGAAATGTAACCTAATCAATCATTAGTTTGTAGCTCATATTTAAACTGAATTTCCAAGGTAATAATTAAGGAAATTTTAAAAAATACAAAAATACAATAAAAAAATACAACGTTGATTCTGACTCGATGTAAATTAGAAGAATGATTAAAATGATCACAAAAGTAAGTATTCAATGTTATCATAATAAACGGCACTCACTGAGACTGCACTGTACCCCATCCAAATTACAATAACGCACGGTTTATGCAAGTTGGATGTAATGTGAATACATTTGATATGTCACAGGCTAGATCATAATTGTTTATTTCTTTATTTTTATTTTTAGATCCTAATAAACACACAGACACAAACTGTCTATGATAGCTTCAGCTGTTTTAAAGCCGACTGACAGATCAGCTGCTCATGCCGAAGCTGATCCCTTCCTGCATTCTGCATGTGTATTTAATTTATTATTTGTGCACGTCTTCCTTAATAGCTGTTTTGATTTACATGTCGATCTGAGAATGTAATTGTTATGAAATCAACTGTCAGTCAAAGAGAGAATGCACTGTACTTAAACACTCCTAATTACACACAGCTGTCCAACTTGAGTTTAACATTTTGTATGTTGCTGATCTAAATTATTAAAATATTGTTTTTTTCCATTTAATAAAAAAAAAATAAGGTTAATCACTTGAATATGTTGGGAGAGCTTCTGCTTTCACTTGCAGGCTCGTAGTAAAGAGGGGTGAGGATAAATTCCTGTGCGCAATGTTACTCTTCCAGTTTCTATTTGCACAAACATGCTTTGAATTGCGCTTACATGGTAATTATACTACGTTGAATAGGATTATCATAGCCCACATAAAAGGTTGTATGGTATTAATGAGCCTATTTTAATTGCCATTGCATTTAAACAATACAGACAAAGCTGGAGGTTATCTTGCTGGTACAAGTTATGTCGTATGTATGTTGTACGTAAGACATAAAAAAAATGTCTCGCTTGCACTTAAGAGCTTTTGCACCAGTTGCTGTCTAAAACTTGCACACTGTTGTTGCTACACAAGTTATTAGTCAGGATTAAAATTGATGTTTTTTGTACTTTAAAAATTGAATCCTTTAAACTATAGACACTTTTGATGGGATGTTAAGGCCCAATTTTAACATTCCTTTGTGATTTGATTAACAAATAAATGTGGGCATTGATTTTGTTTGTAATCTTGGGTCATGCACCATTTTTGTCTGTACTTGTCACTGTGTTATTAAACTCCCTTTTTTGTCTTTTGTGTCAACTATTACATTCCCTTCATGCTCAAGGTTTTTTTTGTTTGTTTGTTGTTACATTTTCAGTTTTAAAAAGTTCAATAAGAAAAACACAAAGCAAGCAGGCACATTGCAGAAGTAAAAGGCAAACTTTAATAATTAAAAGCTGATTACAGGTATCAAAGAAAAACTGGGAAGGTCAGCTGAAGCAATTCAGAAAAAGAAGAAATAAAAAACTAAACTCACAATAAACCAGGATGAAGGCAGGACTGGGGCAAGGAAAACAAGCAAACAAACACAGGAGGTGGTGACTGTGAAAACACATCATATGATTGACTTTATATAGACCAAGCACCTGCAAACTTTATGGCTGTCAGCATTTTAATCCATGCTTTTCTTTTGTCACCCACATTTACATCTAATGTTAAGACATTTACAGACATGTTTTGCCTGATTAAGTCTCTAAGAAATACTTGTAGTATTTTTAGTCACCAATCAACCAAATGGATCATTCAGTTGTAGTGATTTTACAAGTTTGCTTACAAATTGACGGGACAGTTTCATGGAGCCGCAGTCTTGAAATGCAACTTACATGCAAATTCCCAAATCTGGAAAGTAGTAGGCCACAGTTCTCGTGTAATTCCTTAACAAGGCAATGTCAGAGAAAATTTGTTCATGTCTTGCTTGATAAACAAGCTCTCTGGTGTTTATTGATTGCCAAGGTCTATTTTAACAATGCAGACACTGTGAGAAAGGACGCTGGGCCATTTGGAGCACAATAGTGTAAGTGCAAGTACAGTCTGTGTTTGTCATCACAAGGACAGAGAGATGTCTTGTCAAAGCCTTGTTCTGGCAGATGATTTTTAAGTAGAGTAGTTGGCCAAAGTTAAGAATAACTCCAACATCAGGTATTTAATGAAGCATGTAAATAAACAAACTCGGGTGCTGAACCACTAATCATTTAGTCAGTTAGCAATTCCAATGAAGTTAATTCACACAACACAACAACATCATCATCAGATACAATAATTCTGCCCGACAGTGAAGATATAGGCTGCAGATGACTGACAGCCTGGTACAAACAGACTAGGATTAAACACAACATAGAATAATCCCTCAATAATATCAAAACAAGCTGGTGACTGTTTGTGGATACTTTGGCAGCAGTTAAAGGAATTTGATCATGGAAGTGTTCAGCACACAGCGTGTTGCTATCCTGGCACAACCAGACTAATTCGTACCTATCGATTCACAGGCCATTTCAAAAAGGGCAGTGCCAACGGCCGCAGACAGAACTCCCTCCAGACGCATTTGGATAGAGATACAACCATACAACCAGTCAGAGCTGTTTACCCCATCTTTCTTCTGGCACTCCAGGTGAGGCAGTGCCATGTTCTTTTTGAGAGGAATATCAGCCAGGCTCTGTTGGAACAAAACGCCCTCGTTACTGCTAAAACTAAGCAATACTGAATAAAAGAAATGTTCCAACCAGATGGATAACAACCTGTGATGTTCTTTCTCAAGCGAAAGTACCAGGTGGAGACAGCTGTAGCTCAGTATGTAGAGCGAATAGTCTACTCATCAGAAGATCGGTGGTTTGATTGGCCGTTGGCGTGTGAATGTGTGCGTATGAGTTCCTGGTGAGCAGGTTGGCTCTTTGTAGAGAAGCCACCTTGCCTTGTTTGTGTGAATGTGTGTGTATACTGGTGAATGCTGACTTGTGTTGCAAAAGCGCCTTGAGTAGCTGAAAGAATAGAAAAGCGCTATGTGAATACAGTTCATTTACCATTTACCAAGTCTGCATAAAGGAGTGAAGCGGTGAATATGGACCCACCTCTAAGATGGGGCTTTGTAGCAAGATGTTGTGGCACTGTGATTTTTCCTAACAGTTAGGGCAAAAGTCAGTGATCTTGTTTTCAAGAGGTCAGTTACTGCTGGTGGAGTATTTCCATTAAACAACATATCTGTCGGATATAATTTTTCCATGAAAAAAATGGTAATTTAGTGTGTGTAGGCGATGTACATAACACTCAATGTTTCCATGTACATGGTCCTTTAAAACCTTTATGTGCATGTATGTGTGGGAGGCAGGAATCAATTTTGCTATTATTATGTTTGATGGTTAAACAATCTCCAAATCTCTGTCTTTTTATTTAAAAAATCCTGATGGGATGGGAAAGGTTAACAGCAAAGTTATTCTGTTATTAACACTGTGTCATCAATGTGTGCGTGAAGTGGACTGCACAGTAGTGGGGGTTCAATAAAAGGGAGTCTTACATACAGGAGTTCACAATGGTTCACCCACAGGCTCACTGAGTGATTTCCATTTATCTCTGTAGGATTAAAATCCTTGCTAACACTTTTCAGAGCTGTTCACTTCTTTTACTAGACATAACATCACTTCTGCTTTGTTAGTTTTGTTGTAGGCAACTGTTAACCAGGGTTTTAAGCAGATTGTATTATGTATTATCCTACATAGCATACTGCATCAGCTATCTACAATAAAGCAGTATGTGAGCAGAAAATGTAATCTTCACTCACTTGTAGTTGAGTATATAAATGTAACAGGTTTTACTGTAGGGATTTAATCAACCAACAGTAAACTGTTTCTAAAATGTCTCCAATACATAAGGGTTTTTATTTATAAAAGGTGGATTTTGGCTTTATTAATAGGTAGACTAATTAATTGTTTACTGATCACTGAGGTCAGTCATTATGAAGTAAACTTTTGACTTTCCAGTCAACAATTTCCTTTGGCTGGTATTTATACTTTTCCAGCAGGACGTATGTTTTGCTTGTTTAGCAAGTCAATTCTTCTTCTGATGAAATATACTGACTCTAAATTAAAATAATTCCCTTAGGTCCTCATTCTTTATCTTGCACCATCAAGTCAAAATTTGACCTTGTTCTTTGGTTTATAAGCAAATACCTTCATTTCTAAGACATTCCCATGAGTCCTAGCGGTACTTTGTGCTTAGTGCTTATTGGTGTGTGTGTTCGCCTGCTATGAGATGTATTACAAAGCAGTACCAAAACTGTTATGCCTAGTAACAGATAAAATTAAAAAAATTGAGTATTGTTGTAGGCGTTTTGTCAAACTTTTATGAAAAAAATATAATGTGTGCACCAAACTGTGGCCTTTACAACTTTTCTTAGAAGCAGAGCAACTATGTAACTTTACGCTAGTATGAGGCATTTGGCTGAATAGGTTTGTTTATTTTAATTAACTACCACCCAAACCACCCTGAGTGTTTCAAATATATGAAGATCCCTGTGGACTGCATGGCTTCTCCTGTGTGCCGGTGGTTGCAGGATAAACAGACCACAAAATATGAACTTTTAGTGCACGTTAGACCACAAGGATTGAAACTATTTATTTAAAAATACATAGAAAACAAAACGAGATAACAACGCTTTAAGCGTGTTGTCTGAACATGATTGCAGTCAGGTGTGTGTACTTAAATACTCAGATGCTGATGAACAACAGATTCACAGTCTCCACCTCAAATGCGTTGGGAATATAATTCATAATACTACAAACAAGAAAAATTGAACAAATATAGCAATTTGAGATAATTTGAGATATTTTCAAAACATAAGCTGTTAAATACAGAATAAAGGTACATGACTGCCATTGATACTGTAAGTGAATGTAACCGAAGAAAAAAGATATCATGGATGCATGAGAATTTTTTTTAATAGTAAGGCACCTATCAAAAATATATTATTATTATTATTATTATTATTATTATTATTATTATTATTTTGCAAAAAGTACAACCACAATATTAAATCCTATCACAAAGCAGATGTATGTGTCCTCTGATGGGGGGAGGGAATTTCTTCACATTTTGGTCACCCAGAGTTTGTTTAAGTGGATGCACAGACTCAGGATGCAGAACACGTGCTGTGCGCAGGGCCTGAGTTTGTGCTGTGGGCCTCATTTTATGCAACACAATTATGCGCACCGCAGTAGGAGCAGTTTGCAAGGCCCCCCAAGTATGATCACGAACTAGACACTGGCTTTGATCTCACGATAATGGCTCACCGGATTATCCGTTACTGGAAAACAAGCTGTTATCCCGTGATAACAAAACAATTAATGACTGATCTCAGGATAATAGAAGGAATAAAGATGGTAGCGATGGGTTAAGGTTACAACTCTTTATTTTTAAAAACCAAAATTTATAAAAATTCTGTTCTCACAGGAAAACAAGTCTTGTTACTCCGTGATAACTCATTAATTTATCCCATTATCATGGGAAAACAAGCTGTTATCTCTTAAAAATAAAATTTTTATTTTGTGACCTCAAGATAACAGGATGAAAAAACATAGTAGAAGCAACCATGACCGCACTCTCCATAGAAAACTGTTTCTGTCTGCATCTGTTTTTCTCCTCGAAGGGTTGCTCAACCAGTCTGAAATTGCAGAGGGCATTGAGAAGTGTCATATGCAGAGACTGACGAAGACCGTTGTCTGATTTAGCCACTGCCCATCCCCTTTTTGTTTAAATAGTAAATTACGATTTGCTTAATCTGCCCCTGGATTAAATGAGCAAAAAACACGGACAGCACCACTTTGCCATTACAGTCCACATTGGGTCAAAGGTTGGATTGAATCCGTACTGTTCACTGTTATGGTAATGATGGCTCTTTGAAGGGAGCCAGGTTTTATGGCTCTGTTTCTTTCCCCGCTTCTTTCAATAGCATGGCTCATCATTCTGTTTTTTTTGTTTTGTTTTGTTTTGTTTTGTTTTGTTTTTAGGGGTTGAGGGTTGTTTGGTTTATCCAAGTAATAATCATTCTAGGATAATGATAGAATAAGATTTGCATCAAATTAAAAGACATTCCAGATTAGATTAAGCAGCACTAAATAATTACCAGATCTAATGTCAGTGATCTGCATTGTAAACATTACACAAGATGGCCCTGTGTACCTCTGCTTTGTCAGTGTTAACTACATTCACTTTGCTCTCTGCATGAAGTAAGTCATAGTTGCCTTAAATGTAATTCTGGACACTATAATCATAGAAAACTTGAGTAAGGAGAAAAAAGTCTGCATGTATATAAAATTATATAAAATTTATGCTTCCATGAGCTTGTTTTAAAAATGTTGCCAACTTAAAAAATAACATAACCAATGCCTTGTATTCAGTTGTATGTTAGTTCCTTCAGTATAAAATTTATTTGACAAAAAAGCAAAACAATCAAAAAAATTCAGTCTGACAGTTAGGTAGAGCTGCTGTTTCACAGTGTGACTCCATACTAAGCACTCTCTCATTACTTTAACTGGTATTAAATGTTAATACGCAGCATCAGGCAGTATACAATGCATCCCCTGCAACAAAGTGAGAACATGAGGATGCACGTCAACAGGAATCTAAAGCTTTGGAAACCTTTGTAGTTGTGTTTGGAGTAGTTTTAGAGGTAGATGACTGCATGCATCCTAAGTCCATGATATTTAAAACACTATTGAATATTTATAGATTTTCTGTGCGCGCTTGATGCATATTTATGATCATGTGCATGTTTTGCACTGAGGATTGACATAACAGAGAAAGTGAACGCAGCCCATGTTGACTTGAATGCTCACTGTGCCTATGCATATTTATGAGAATAGAACAGACCAAACAAACTTTTTATATCACTGATCAGACTGACCTGGGTCACACCTGCACGTGACATTGCAAGCTGGATATTTTGCCCCGGGCCATATACTGCGGGATGGTGCTTTGAAGCTGATGGTCAAAGCAACTTCATTAACTATGCCTACAAAAAATGTTGCATGGTGTCAAAATCTATAGAGATGGCTCTGCTGAATGATCGTAGTCATTAAGTTAAGCAATATTACCCGAGAGGGTGTTCTTTAACGTCATTTGAGCACGACAGTGATGTGGTCAGGACCGAGGTGCTTGCGCCGAGGGTCTCCAAGCATCACTGAAACACAATCAGTCACATCAGTAGAGTCCTATGTGTAATGGAACGTAGTTCACCACTGCAGCAAATAATCCGAACCTTAGTAACGACCTAGCAACAGAAAGGATTTTCTCGTCCCAGATGAGTGAACTCTGAACTGACGTTTATGTTTTAACGCGGTCTTGGACTTTCCCAAACTCAATCAAATAAACAAAAAAAAAATGCTACTTTCATCACCCAAGTTATAACAAAGATCCCCTTTTTTTCCTTCAGAGATGTAGCTTCTACAACCACAAACTCTGCATGTAGCCTATTTGAAGTTATAGTGGTGTCACCGACACAGCTGATGAAAGACAAAAATTTAGATTAGCCTATTTAAAAGCCCCAAACGTCGCAAAAAGAGAGAAAAAAAATTGAGGTAATCCTTTCTGTTTTATCTAACGAAATAGGCTAGGCTATAAGCATGTGTGTTTCCATTGTCAAGTCAAGTCGCAGTAGCAAGCAGTCTCTGTTACAGTATCTTCTGCAGCCTGTTGTGCCTACTTGGGGCCATTATAAAAATTAACTTGCATACTACCATTAAAATTACAGTTGCTGAAGTAGCTGTTCATAAAGTCCATGTGGGACCTCTGCCGTTTAGCAGGTGATGTATTAGAGATGGTTGAAAGGCTGACTTCTTCCAAAGGTCTCTTTTTCCCGGCCAGGTTGCTCCATCGTTTTCTGTTATCCAGAGAAGGTGCCTAGTAGCTCTGGAGAGAACTTTCTGACCTGTGTCCGCTGACTGTCGTTATTTCTCTGGCTTCCAGTCCACCCTCAGCCAGTTTCTGGATGGTGGTGCTTCGGATGCAGTGATCAGTGTAAATAACTGATGTTCCTGCCTCTTTGGAGATACGGGATAGCATCGAACCCAGATAATTTACACCCATTGGCTCCAACGAATACCACACGTCCCCAAACTTCTCTCCTCTCTTTGGGTGGAGGTAGAAAGCACTGGCTTCTTTTGGGATTTTTGAAATGTATTTTTTGAATAAAGAAACGGGACACAATTCATTTCCTTGATCTTCAAACATTGCGCCTCTCCTGCTCTGACGATCCCTTTTATTATGGTTTTTGTGATTTTTTGTCTCCTCGTTAAAGCTGAGTGTCACATATTTGGTGCCTTTAGAAAAGCATAGGAATTATCAGTTATGTTTGATCATGCATCACAACATAATAACAAAATGATTACGATAATATCATTTCTATTTAACGTTGCTCTTTGAGAAACCCACCTGCTGAATCACGTTTTATTTGGAAGGATCGGGGCATTAGTTTTCTCAGACCCTCCTTTCCTCTCCTTCCAAAGTGTAGCTGGATGTCGAACCAGACCTTGTTTACAAGACCCCGCGGTGTGTTTGGATTCATTGCCTCGGACCTTCTCAAGAATACCAGGTCCTCCTCGGTGATCGAGGCATGATGTTCTGTTTTGTCGCGGCCCGCTCTCCTGAGAGGCTTTATGAGTCCACTGAAAACATTGTTAGACGTTGTAAACTCTGTGTCTTGCATTAGACACCATGCGCAAATGAGAGGAGGGTCGTTGATGAAACGGTTAATGCCTGCCCTCAGTCCGACGTAGCTGCTGATGGAGTAGTGCTGACCCTGGCTGCTTCTTGCTGACCCATAAAATTCACGAAGAATCCTGTTCAGGTCTTCTTTTGTCACTGTTGCAAAATCTACATCCTGCTCAGTGCTTTTCAGATAGTCCTGGAGACGTCTGACAGCCCAAGACGTTGATCGGGACATAGTCTGTTCATTTCTTGACAGTTCCAGTTGATTCAGTTCTTCATGTGACACTGGCACAGTTCTTTCTTTTTTTGTCATTTAGTTCTTCTTTGCATCCTCCTCCAACCATTCATCCAAACTGAGACCGCCAAATAAATCAAAATTAACAACAAACTGATCCATTTTGTAGCCCTTTTTCGCCGTTTCCTGCTCTGGCTCTGGCAGTTACAGTGTTGCCATGGAGATGGATACAAAGTTGCCAGAGACTTGGCGGAGTAATATTTTGAGTGATGAGTCAGCCTTGCTGTTATGCTGATTTTTTCGTTCTAAACTTCTTGTTGACTAATCAGATTGCTTGGTCGGAACTACTTGTTGTATAATTTGGCTTAATGTGAAGTTCAGCAGCTTGGACAGAACGTTTACTAACCAATCTGTTTAGTGACTATCTTTCAGCAGGTGGCTTAGCTGGTTGTTGAAAGTTTGGCTAAATTTAGCTGACAGTTGACTACAGAGGTTTTATAGTAGTTTAGCATACACACAGTGAGTTAGCACAGCCACCAAATGGCTGTAGGCAATCAACAACAGTCAGCAACAGTCGGCTAATTCATCTGTATGGGTTTCAGTGAAGCTCTTTGTGTGTCTGTGTGTGTGTTCAGTGAGACAGCTAACAGCCATGAACTGTCAGTATCATTGGTTTTCTGTGTGTGTGTGTGTGTGTGTGTGTGTGTGTGTGTGTGTGTGTAGAAATGTGAGAACAGGGGCAGATGCAGCCATGAAATGTTTATGTGTAGGTGTGTGTGCACGTGTGTGTGTTGATTTCCATCAGCTTTCAGAAGAATTCAGCAGCGCACTATATCACTGTTGACCTTTTACACCTCCTCTTCCTCTGTCCCTGTCTTTACTCTTTATGTCTCTTTTTCAGTTTCTTTCTTTCCAAATATCTAAAACTCTTAATTTGTTTCTAAATATCTCAGATTTGAGCACCCAAGAAAAATATAAAATGATAGCACATGCCTCAAAAATTTGCGATATTGTTTCAATAAACATAAGTGACATCAAACATGAATCCTTAATGAAATCTGTGGATGCAGTCATATGCTGGAAATTATAACCAGAGATGAAATTATGTTTTGCTAGCAGAGACAGAAAAAGTCTTAAAGCCGCACTAATCAATGTTTTATTTCCAACAGGTAACCTCTGTAATGTGACAAATGTCTCTTGTAGTGGTTCAACAGACCCGTGTAAAATTTTCCCATCCCTCTGCAGCCCCACTTAGCTTAATTAAGCATTTTAGAACATTTAAGTGTTGATTTTTTTGTCTTGCAACATTACATCTAGTTCAGTCAACTGAAACCCCAAACTGCAGACAGACACAGTTTAGCTATGTTCACACAGCAGGCAAATTTGATTCTTCTCTTAATTTAGATCTAACAGAGTGAGTGTCTGCACTGTTATTAGCAAGCAATCAGACTGGATTTGTGTGTCCACACACCACCAACATATCTGCATAGATTGCTATGGCAACGATGTAGGTGTCAAATACCATGTGATGATGTGGCTCTGCAACATGGAAGCATGGGGATCCATCATCTTGCTCTCCAAACAGTCACACTGTCAGATTGGGGTGCAGAACTTCTCTGTCGCATCTGACAGACCCAGTGACGAAGGAGGCGGGTGCACATCATGTTTTCCATGCTGCGTCGAGGCAGGCTTTAGTGTGCCACGTAAGATGTGTTGCCATTTGCACAGCACAGAACGCACAGTACCTGAGAGCTTTGTTGAAAATTGGTGGCTTGTCAATTTCAGAATGCGCAGGGAGGCATTTGACAATTTATGTGACGTAAGCCACGTCTTGTCCATCAAGTCACCCACCTAAGGTCGCAAGTATCAGTAAAAATTGTCTCGAGCGATGTAAATGATGCCCTGAAATCTGATATGGGCAGCTGGAGCGTCTAGACTGAGACTCATCTTTGCAAATCAGATTTGAATCACATTTCAAACCACCAGCAAATGCAGTTCACATCTGATATACAAAAATTGGACTCTTTGCCTTTTTCAGACTGCCAGCCCAAATAATTTTTTTGACAGATCCAGATCGTATGCAAATTGATTTAGTTAAGTCTGAACAGCAAAAAACCACAAGAAATCTGATTTTTGCAAATCAGATCCAAACCACATTGCAAGGTGATTTGAAATTTGATTTAAATCCTATTTGTAGAGATGCATCTGCAGTCTAGATGCTCTGCTCATTCATATTGGATAACAGACACCTTGTTCAGACTGCATGCAAATTTGTTGTATTTGTTTAATCGGACATTTATCACCAAATGTCTGCACTGTCATTTACAAGTGATCAGATCAGACTTGCTGTCTAGACATCACTGCTCTGTTCCGGCCTATCTGCATGAGCTACTATGGTAACAATGTAGGCGTCAGTACGTGCGCTGGGGATGCAGCCTTACAACAGGGAAGTACAACGGATGGAAAAATTGAGGTATATCATCTCACTGTCCAAACACTTCAAGTCTGACAAGTTGTGGTGTCAAAATCTGCTGCATCAGATGGACAAGATCAATGAACATTACGATATTCTGTGCTGCAGTCATGGTAAGCTTCACTGTGCAGCGAGAGGTTCGCCGCTGTCTGCAAAGCAGGTGGAGACAGATAGTGACAGGTGGAACTATGTCTTCCTTGGGACATTTGATGATGAGAGTCAAGTAGCACTGCAACTTGATAGACAGTGAGATGATTTATATCTCAATTTTTCGTACGTACTGATGCACAAACTGATGCACATATGTACTGATGCTTATGTCTTTACCACAGTAACCCCTGCAGCTAGGTCAGCGCACAGCGGTGATGTCTGGATGCATCAAATCTGATCTGATTACTTGCAAATGACAATGATAGTCTGTGCTAAAAATCAGATTTGAGAAACAGTCAGTCGGAACAAAGCCGTTCTTGTTATTTGCTGTCCAGATTTCCTAAATTCAATCTGGATACAATCTGGATTGACAAAAAAATCGGATTTCGGCTTGTAATATGAAGGTAACGTTAGAGATGAGCTACTCGCCAAAACATTCATCAAACTTACTTACTAGAAATGTTGGGTTTGGGTTTACTTTTTTAAGTGTCAGTTTTAATTAGGCTGCTTTTTCTCTAAACAAGCCTGTTGGGTAGTTATTTAACTTTACTGATACTGAACGAAATGTTATCAAGGTTGACAGCTTCATATCAACATTTTGAAAAGGCCTTTTGTTTTGTTGGATCAGTTTCCATATTGTTTCACTCCATCCTTGGAAAGTTTTCAGGGCTGGAAAAATGATTCAATCATAAAATAGAAGGAAAAAGATGTATTTTCAAATCTACATGCATGAAAGGGTTTGCATGATCTGTGTGCGTTTGCAGGTCTGAACTTGTTTGTTTGCTCACTTATATATTTCTGTGTGTGTGTTTGTGTGTGTGTCCAGCCATTGTGTGTCACTCAGCACCAGTGAGTGTGTGTATCAGACCACATGTAGGGCAATTATTCCTGAAAAGAATTACTGCAGGGGCATTTAGCCTCCCTGTATCACTCCTATACACACACCCTCACACACACACAAACACATACACACACACATGCATGCACATAAACACACACAACAAAGAAACAAACTGACACACACACAAAAAACTAAACAAAACACACATGCATACAAAATAAGACACAAACACAAAGACAACAAATGCATACTAACTCACACATCCACAGAAAATCACAACCAGACTGACACACACACACACACACACATCTATGCAGGAGGACGGCAATGTGGTGGTGGTGCATCGAGGAAGCGTGGCCGATCGACATTAATATTTATGGGCTGCTTTGCAAAGAGAGAAACATTGATAAGCTGCAGTTTTGAATATTAACGCTGACTTTATTTTAAAAAATGCATTAAAGCAATATTCTGGTCAAATTAAAGGAGGAGAGCAAGCAGGCAGCAGAAACACCAGTGTGGTTTCTGTGGGCGATTTCCATTAACTAGAGGCAGGAGAGGGAGAGAGAGACAGAAAGTATAACTGAAGATTTGTGAAGAATGAGGAAAAATGTCTTTTCACCAGTTGTTTGTATGATGGATCCAACTCTGCTGTCTAAAAAAAATAAAATTGCTGAAAAAATTTGGAATATACTGTTATTTGTTTTCTTTCTGAGAGTGAGATGTCCAGATGAACATCAGCATCATGGAGGCAAGAGTCAGCACTATGCCCTGACATTCACCAAGAAATAGTTCCAGCATGGTTTCACAAGATTGATAACGTGCTTGTAGCTTTGTTAAGATAAAACAGAGGGAAAATTAACCGATTTCAAGAGTCACTGGCATAGTCCAGCAGCATAAAGACTAGTATTAGCCCCAAATTTAAAAAAAATATCATCAAGACACATTTTTATAAAGATGCAGTCACAGATTTAGAAGACTAGATGTTTTATTATATTAAGACTTGTGCCTCAAAAATTCGCACAATTTAACAACAAAAAAATTGTGCCTACCATATGTCCTCTACTCTCTGCTTAATATCCCACAATGCAATGTGTTGTATAATTTATGGATTGTTGACTATCTACTAATCGTTGATGATCCAATCAAAAATTTAAATTAACTGCTTTTTGTAGAGCTAAATGACGAGTGTCTTTCAAGGAGGATTGAATGAGTAAGGGAGGGAGTGCATTCTTTTTATACACAAAAACACGAACACACACACACACACACACACAAT
This sequence comes from Naso thynnoides, assembly GCA_029783665.1. Lineage (NCBI taxonomy): Eukaryota > Metazoa > Chordata > Actinopteri > Acanthuriformes > Acanthuridae > Naso > Naso thynnoides. The sequence continues at coordinate 1,557,161 of JAQLOL010000020.1, read as the reverse complement.
GTCCTGAGTGCAGGATCAAGACGTTCTTTCTTGGCTGAGTGCCTGGATGAGAGGAGGCAGCAGAGAGGCAGTGCGCACACAACACACACACACACACACACACACACACACACACACACACACACAAATTGCTCCATGACCTTGTCTAAAAGCAGCAAACTAAATACTGACAAAAATAATCAGAGAGCAAGAGGAGACAAGAGGAGGAGGAGGAGGAGGAAGAGAGAGGAACATAGACAAGGGGAGAAATTAAAAATACACCAAAAAGACAACAGGTGTACAGAGAGAGAGAAGTAAAAGAGCGGAAGGGATCACAAGGAAGCATGAAAAAAAAAGAAGAGAAGAGAAGAAGAAACCAAAGAAAAAGGAAAGAAACTTAAGGGAGGGGGGAGGACTAAGGAAATACTAAACTGTCAAGAATAAAGAAATTTTACGGAACACAGGAGGAAAGTTGCAGATGATTTTGATTCAGAGTAAAAATAAAAGTAGTTACCCTAACCCTACAGGAAGAGGGGGAAACAGAAAAAATACATGTAGGAAAGATGGAAAAAACACAATAAAGGAGACGAGCAGAGGAGAGAAATTTAATAGAGAAAAGGTGGCAGGAGAGGATGGCAGAGGATGGAGAGACAGAGGAGAAAGAAAATGGAAATCAAAGACAAGAAAGAACAACTTTTTGGAAAAACCAACAACAACCAAAAAGTATAAAAAAATTAAGTCAAAGAAGGAGAAATAAAATCAGGAATTGAGAAGATCCGATAGAGCCACAAGATGCAACATCAAAAAAAAAGAAATTTAACGGTTAAAATGAAATTTCACAGATAGAGGGGACGACGGACTCGTGTTTCGTCTGCAGGATCTGAGCAGAGGTTTGTGTTAGTTTACTGACAACTAAGCATAAAAAAACAACAAGCCTTTATCAAAGTTTCAGCTCGTGCTTACAGCTGAAAGTTAGACAGAGGGGGAATTGTGCCCTCACAGCGCCTTCCACCTCGCTATCTCCCCTGACACCCTCCCCCTCCTCCCTTGCTGGGTGATTACAGCGCTCACTTGTTGGGAGATGCTGGCTGTTGTGTGGTGAACAAGTCGCTCCTCTATCAGCTGCAGCCGTTGTCCGGAGTGCCGCGCTGATTTTCATTAGCGATAGCAACTCGCACAAATCAAAAAGTCGAGGCGCTTGGGGCGCCACGACATGCTCCTTTAATTTCCTGTTGTAGGAGACTGAAGGATTGTGGGGCTGCAGTGAGAAACAGGAAACATGATAAAGCCGCCACGTGGCCGCCTTCAGATGTTGAGGTTGTGTGAAAGTGTTTTTGTGTATTTAGTGGATATGGGTGTTTGTATCATTAAGTTTGTGAGTTTGTCTGTGTGTGTGTGTGTGTGTGTGTGAGAGAGAGAGAGAGAGAGAGAGAGAGAGAGAGAGAGAGAGAGACAGTGATCAGGTGAAATCAGAGGTCATGCTCAGTCTTCCATCTCAGAAGTCTTTTTTTGTTGTCAAGCTTCATAAAAAACCTGCTGATCTCTGACCCTCCTTGTGTCTACCTCTGCAGTTGTCCCGACAACCATGTTTCCATACAGCTCACTTCAGCGTGCTGCCACGGCAACCATGCTACACACGATTAGCTGATGTGGATATATGGGATTATCATGTGGTATCCCTGAAACTGTAGATTAATGTGTTAAAAATGTGAAAGTGCATCGATCCACGAGGAGAAAATCGTCTTTTTTTAGCCTCACAGAGTTTCATTAAAAGCCTGCAGAGGATTTTTCCTCACATATCTGTACTTAAAGTGACACAGTTACCAGACTGGAATCATGGGAGAACATAAAGAAAAACTAAGAAAAATTTAAAAAATCAAGTTACACTTACATTACAGCTGTTCTGCATTGCATTTTAGTTTAGATGGATTTTTTGGTGTGGATGTTTTTGGATCATAGCTCTTGGAGTGACATCGTATACACATTTTAATAGTAACTAGGGACTCTCTCTCTCTCTCTCTCTCTCTCTCTCTCTCTCTTACACACACACACACACACAGCAAACACAAAACATTGTGTAAATACACACAAAGAGTAAGCAGGCCAGATGTGGTGAGGTGTGCTTGTGCATTCGTGTGTGTGTGTGTGTGTGTGTGTGTGTGTG
>JAQLOL010000020.1:1518423-1532372 GCA_029783665.1 Naso thynnoides | reverse complement strand
GTTTTCTTTTATTTTTTAATTTGCTTTTAATATGTTATTAAGTTAAGGGACATCTAAACTACTAAGGCATGCCAGTGTCTTCTCACTACCATGTTATAAAAATTAGTAGTGGCAATACAAAATGACTGTGACGGGGTTGAATTAAAATATGACCTGTATCAAATAAATATCCAGAAAAATCAGATAAATTTTCATGTTAAGGTGGGAAAAAGTATTTTCTATACAGAGCAGACATTATTAAATCACATTAAATCAAAAAAGGTAACATTTGAATGTACCTTCCCCCCACCCTCTTCAACCACAAAGAGCACCGTTTCTGTAGAATCACCCATGAAACCTCTGCCGCTTGGATATTTAGGCATTTATTTTGCTGCTGATTGACTGACATATCAAAGCCACACATAACATCTTATTGTAACGAACCTTTTTTACTGCAAGTACTTATAATTGTATTTTTTTGAATATTTAGACATATAGTCTTACACAATCTTACACAAATCTGAAATGAAAGTTTCTTGTCACCAAGCCGTGGACCTAATTTTAACATTTCTTTCAGAGGTGTCTTTTCTGTGCAAGACACATTTTGAACTGACAAACAAAGCTGAATCATCAGCATACATACAGAGCTCACAATACGGGAGATTTACGACAACACAGGTGTGACTGATTCCCTATAGTTCACATGTATTAGGAGGTATGAGGGTCTTAAGATCGATCCCTGTGGAACACCACATGACCACAAATTGAATTTGTGTGCTTCTCTGTTTGTGGATTTGTCAGAAAATAGAATGTACTGTAGGTACTGGGACAAAAAAATCATTGTAGTTTAAGAAGTAGCTTATGTAGAGAATTGATGACAAAAATTTATCCTTGTGAAATAAGTTGTGGACAAAATGTATTTATTCACTATAGCCACTGAAGTTTTGTTATGCTTATAAGAAATAGTTATTAGGGTTTCAGAAACATATTAGGACCATTGTAGGAAAAAAAAGGCAAGCTGGAGGGTGTGTGTGTGTGTGTGTGTGTGTGTGTGTTAATTTCCTAGCTTTAAACTCAGAGTTTTTGAGTTTTAAACTCTTGCTAAATCACAAATTTATGAGTTTATAATGTCAGAGAGTATCAGAGTTTTTTTTTCTCATAAACTTGCAAATTCAAAACTCAAAACCTCTGAGTTTAAAACTGGGGAATTTACTCTGCCTTTCACTTAGAAACGTGTACTAAGCACTAATAAAAATGGGTGAGTCATCATTATTAATAATCATAAGGGGAAGCTGTCAGGTAACTTCTGGAGTAAACCGTTGATTCTTACACCCATTGACGGTTTTATTCCAGCAGTTCCACATCACTCAGCCGTGTGTCTCACTCGTTTTCCACAGAGGCTGCGACCGGCTCCAGCCTGCCATCAGAGGACTGGGCCCTCAACATGGAGATCTGCGACACGATCAACAGCTCAGAGGAAGGGTGTGTGTTAATGTGTGTGTGTGTGTCTGTTATCTGTTAGCATCAGGATCAAGCTGGTCCTCTGGAGGATGCATGCCTGTGACTGTTGAAAATTCTCTGATTACAGACCCAGAGACGCCATCCGGGCTATTAAGAAAAGGATCGTGGGAAACAAGAACTTCAAGGAGGTCATGCTGGCGCTCACTGTGAGTCTCGTTCCCTCGCCAGCCTCGTGCTGTTGACCTGCTTCATGTTCTTTTCGCTGGGCTTGACTCGTGAAATGAAGCTCTATTGCTGATTCTCCACGTCTCCTTCTGATGTTAGGTCCTGGAGACCTGCGTGAAGAACTGCGGCTACAGGTTTCACATCCTGGTGACGACGCGAGATTTTGTAGAGGGGGTCCTGGTGCGGTCCATCATCCCCAGAAACAACCCTCCATTAATATTGCATGACAGAGTGCTCAGCATCATACAGGTAAAAAAATGCTACATGACGTGCTTTGCAACACATCGGCATGGAGATGAAAAAAAATCAGGCTGAGTTTTGTTTCAATAAGTTGTCACGGTGCTTTGCAGTCTGGTTGTCATTTGTGTTCCTCTCTTGTCAAGGCGTGGGCCGATGCATTCCGCAGCTCACCCGACCTGACGGGCGTGGTGTCGGTGTACGAAGACCTACGAAGGAAAGGCCTCGAGTTCCCCATGACAGAACTGGATGGTTACTCATCCAGCCAACCTCCACAAAAGGTACAAGCATGGGTGGTGCAGTCACTGCCTACATTTGGGTGCTGCCTTTCAACCTTGGTCCTTTATCTTTCGGGTCATTTCTGTCCCTTTGCTCATCAGACCCCGCCTGTGAACGGGCCTGCTGTCACTACTCTGCCTGCTGCGCTTCTCTCTTTCAAACCTCCCCTCCTCCCACCGCAGACTTCTGAGCTCAAACTGATCCAAGAGGGAACCAACGCCTTCACTCCCAGCCAGGTGACGGCCTGGCTGTTTCCACATTAGCTGAAACGCCGTCTCACGGCTCCTTTTTGAATCTATATTTCTCAGTTTGTTTTGGCCTCCAGCAGTCATGAAATCAATGTGTGTCTGTGCAACAAGTTTGTAAAGCCGCATTGACTCGGGAAACATTATTGGTATTCCAGATTACAAAGCTGAAGACTGAGCTGGGAGTGGTGCGAAGCAACCTGACTATGATGTCAGACATGATGAGTCAGCTGGATCCTGTCACGGTAAAACAAGCAGACATGGAGCTGCTGGAGGTAAACAAACAAACAAAAAAAAAGACTCATACTTTATCAGTAAAGGTGGCTAAGTAGGCACCTCCCTTCCGTGGTTTCATGGGACCTTAGCAGACAGAGACAAATAAGTTTTCACCATGTTTAAATTTTGCCTTACCCCAAATTTAAATTGAATTTAGTAATTTCATGGAAAGGCTGCAGTGTTAATGCTGACAGCCCTAATAAAAACCTTTTTAAAAATCAGTTACAAATAACACTTTCATGTAAGAAGAGTCGTTAGTGACCAGCAGAGGTGGGGGACTTGAGTCACATGACTTGACTCGAGTCGGACTCGAGCTAAGGGCAGCGTGGAGGGAGCTCCGAGAATCATTAGATTTGGATTTAAAGATTACAACTGGAAGGAAACCAGTAGAACAGAATTTTGTGTGACACAACTTGCTTGACCTTAGCAATGACTCGACTTGACTTGCTTGATTCTCATCACAGTAACTTGGGACTTGCTTGAGACTTGAAGGTTAAGACTTGAGACTTGCTTGTGACTTGCATGTATGTGACTTACTCCCACCTCTGCTATATGGGCTCTGTCAATAATCTTGACGAATAATAGCTCGCAGCAAAGTATTGGAGAAAAAAAGGACTAAATTAGTTCATTTTTGGGAACCATGAACTTTAATTCAAAATGTGGAATTATGAACGATGAACAGAACTAGTTCATTTTAAAATGTGTGAACTGAACTTTGAACTAGTTCAGGTAGAAAGTGAACTTTCCCAACACCGGTGAGTACAGTGTAAAGCAGAGAATAAATATTGGACTTAGGGCTGTCGCCAATGGGATTTTCCCAAATGGCGCTAATTTTTTTCTTCCAAATATAAAATGTGGCTTTTACTCGATGACGTATACTGACTTTTCCCTTCCTCCTGCTTGTCTAAACGACAGCATAGATGCTGTGTCTGGTTACTATAGTGACAATGAGTGACAGCAGAGCTCCGTAAATGAGGAAGAGAAATGAGAGGGGTGATTGAGTTGTATGGCCGAAACACTGGCTAATCTCTGACTGAATTAACTGCGTGTTTGGTTTACACCGTGTGAGTTTGACTGATGCAGCATCTGGGATTGTTGTAAAGTGAATAAGTGAAGTGATTGGCCGTCATTTAGAGATGAGATCACATGTATATTTGAATCGAGGTCGTGAATGTTTTGCGATTAATTGTGCAGCCTAACTGGACTTACATTCATCAGGTAAAAAGTGGCACAGATTTGAGACATTAAGCACTTAGCATTTAGATCAGTAAAGCAGTTATTTTATTTAAAGATATTTGGAAAAAAAAGGTCTTTTAAAAAACCATATTGTTCCTTTATTGCCAAAAAGGGAGTTAATGAGGTGATAATTTTAAGCAGTGGTATAATATCATTAGGTAATGGGCATGTCAGGATGGTTGTGGAAGGGATACACCCTGGACTGTAAATTACACTTAACTACCTGAAAAGAGAAAGCTCCAAATATTATTCTGCAGTGATCAACAATAGAACCACCATAGTCCCTTTGGTCTGCTGCTTGGTGTTGTTACTTTATACAGGCACTTTAAAACTTTTTCATCTTTTCACAGGCAAAAGCTAAACTTAAGAAAATACCTAGAGTACCAAGTTTTGCACACTTGTCAATATTTTGGATTGGGCTTGCTTTCCTCAGAGACCCAACTGGCTCTGTTGCTTTAAAACAGCAGTGCCACACTTTTTTGTCAAGGGGGATCCAGAAACTTCTAAACAGTCCAGCATCAAATAAGCTATAAGCAGAGGCTGGTCTGAGGAGCCATCACAAGCCTGCTTCAAAGTATTATGCAAATCCAAGACCTTCAAAGATCCCAAACTCCAGTGAAAGCACCAAAAATATTTGGTGAATTGAACATTTAAAGCTCCACTGAAGCAGCTTAATTTGTTAATTATTGGTTACATCTACAATTGCAAATAACGGACATGTGTGCAGATTTAAGATAGACTTTTACAAGATCAGAACTAACCTTTTGGCTTGTTTTGTTTGCCCTTTATTGACAGGCACTGTAACATACATGTAGAGAAACCTACAGGAAATAAAAATAATATAACAATTTAATTTCACACCAAAGATGAGGCAAATTTAGGCAACACCCCCTACGTGAAAGGAATTATTATTTTTTTTTTTTTTTTAAATATCATGTTCTAGTGATAAAAACACATACACAGGAGTTTAAAAAAGCTTAAATCTTCCAGTACATGTTTAAGTGCATTTAATACAGAGATAAAACAACAGGAGGCAATTGGAGCACAGTGAAAACAGCATTAGGGAAAGGACAGACAAAAGTGGAAAAACATAAATATCAAAAGAAAAGAAAAACAGGAATAAAATGTACTGATTAGGAATAAATTTATACACTGGTGCAGCATCCCCTCTTACATGTATGCACAGATTCAAAGTTTAGACACGCTGTTAAAAGATCTTCAAACGTGGACTGGCATCAACCAATTCTAATAAACGTAGAGCTTTAAAAAAGCTGGAAGCTATAAGAAGTTTTAGTTTTTAAGGCAAGGTTCATTAATAATATTATGACAGGTAAAATTAACTCTACTCCACTACGATAAAACAAGATTAAATGTCAGTTTATATGAAAGGGTCTCTCATCAAGTAAGTTAATTAAAAAGAAAGCAACAATAAAATTAAGGACAAAAAGAGTTTAACTTTGTAACTTTAACTGGTACATAAAGCACAAAGAGCGTAACCTGCATTTTAAAATATTTTAACATATAAAATTGAATATTATACTGCTTTCTCAAAGCACAGTTAAATAAAACTATTATCCAGAGCATGTCGGAACAGAATACAGTCCCCATGAAGCAGAAGAAAGACATGATATCCACTTGGCCTTTTAATTAGTGTTAACATTTTTACTAAAACAAAAATGCCAGCAATACCAAAGTGGAAGCTGAACAAGAAACATATAAACACAAATGTAACAAGCATGTTCGTGTCCGCAAAAAAAACAAACAAGAACAATGAAAAAAAAAACAAAAATGTCAAGACAATCCTACAACAACTCTAGACAAGAAGCAGAGTATCCTTCATTTTAACGGATAAAGCAAACCTCACCAAAGCCGGTGCTAATCACAGAGCTGAAGACCCGAGCATGGCGCAGTACCGTTCCAGTTAGCTCCTGGGGAAACAGTCTTGAATCAGGCATTGTGCATTACTGGAAGAAGCAACAAAATGCCTTGTCAGGTGATGAGGCGTATTTTAGGTTTCAGCCATGAGGCACTCCAACAGTGACTGAGCAATTCTGATATTGCCATGTATCAGATTTAAGTATGTCCCTAATTTCAGTGTACTTTTCTTTAAATAGCAAATGTAGTTCAGTGACGTTCCTCCTGGTTGGAAAGTCTTTGCAGAGCTCCAGTATGGACAATTACTAGCTTGCCATTTGTACACGGGGCCGGTCAGATCTTTTATCTGAGCAGCAGTTGAGGCAAAGAAGTTCACAGGATGGTGCTGGTGCTCCCAAGCAGCAGCATCTCAGAAAAGGTGGGTGGTTGAACGACTGAATGTGTGGTACTTCCTCTCAAACATGGAAGGCAGATTGACCATGGAGGGGGAATGATGTGCCTGGAAACAGAAAAGAGACGAATGAATAAGAAAAAGAAAAAATGTCTGGAAAGGAGGAGTAAGAAAAATCTGCAGTAAAATGTTATTACTTCATTATGTTGTGAAAGATTAGATTATTTTGGCCATTCTCAAATGTTTACTTATAACCAAGTTAGACTCTCCCGGCTAATTGCTGAGACCCACTTGACTAAAGCATCGCTATAACAAAGTTCAATGCAGCAAGAAACAAGCCGACAATATTCAGAAAGTGTAAATGAACCTTTAGGTTACTTAAACTTATTTTTGAGGTAAAATAGAGGTGAAATAATAAAATGACTGTTTTATTAGAGTAATGTCCATCATTATTATTACCCATATTTTCTTTAACAGCTGTCAGTAAACACTTTCCGCTGCAACATTACCCTAAATGTCCTCAGCATAGTGAGCGTGTTTGTTGTCCTTTCAAACTTTGTTATAGCAGTGTTACTTAGAGATCACAGCAAATAGCAATTTACAAAACCCTGAAGTCAATCAGAAAGAGGAAAAGGTATTATTTGAAAAAAGAAATCATAAGTGCAACTTTTTATGTCCCTCAGCCATTTCACTCAGTTTAATACCAGCATTCCAACTCCTTTGATATGTGAACATTTAAGTTTGTGCAACAAGACAGAAAGTCAGGGGAGCATTCTAGCTTGTAGTCACGTGTGTGTGTGTGTGTGTGTGTGTGTGTGTGAGCGCATAAGGACAAGGTTGGTTTGTGTGTTACAGCCTCATTTTAATAACCGAGTGCACAAAGACAAATGCCGTTACTACCGCCTCTCTGCCTTCAAAGCCAAACCTTGGCACTGTACTAATCGAGACAGGCAACCTTTGCCAACACCATCACATTTCAGTAACTTTCCACCTGGCTTTTACAAACACCAAGTGCTCTCTGCAAGCATTTTGGCATAGGCGCCTTTCTCCTGCCTTGTTTGTGTCAGCTTATGAATGTTGACTGGTTAGTAGTGGCCTTGATTATTTTATTAAGTGGTGCCAAAAGGCTTTAGAAATGCAGAAGAATAAGGGCTGAATGAGTGACTAGATTAACAGGCTGCTTTTGTATGAAGAGGAAGACCAGGTCAGGAACTGCTTATGTTAAAATGCAAATCTACCTGACCACTTACTAAACCTATACGTCATCAGATTGACAAGGTTTACAATGATATATTCCCACTTTCATGCAGAAGCAGTCTTACATTTGATGTTAAGTTTACCTGGATGTGGTTTTATTGGAGCAAATTTGAAGAGACTGACCACAACGCAGTCAGAGCAGTTTCAGCGGCTCCATGGGCTGTACATCAAACCCGAGGACGCACTGCGGGTTTCGACAACCTACCACAGGATGCAGGTGGATAGTCCCTTGAAGTATTGAGTCATTCTGTATCAGTAACAACTCCGTGCTGTCTCACCAGGCACTTAAGTTGATTTCCACTTCAATTCTAAAGGCACACACCGGGCCGACGGTCACAAGTTGGGATTTGTTAGGACTGTCAGACAGAGTCGGTGGCGTGAACAGCAACGTTGGAACTACGTCGCACTTGTTCGAGGCTTTTTGACGGATTTGACTTGAGAGAAATCATTCTAACTAGCCGTCAGGTAAGCAGACCAGCGCACGAGGAAGACAGGGAGACAGAGAGATAAAGTCCCCCGAGCCTGTTGCTGTCGTTACCAAGATCACACGCATGTAGCGCGGCTCTTCCTAATTTTTGCTTTGCGTCTTCACTAGTGTTATTTGTGACGTTTTATCAGACACACCAGAAACGACAATATAAGTGAGATTGGTTTGAAAAGATTCAGCCTAATCCTGTCACTGTTTGTATATCTGTGAGGAAGGTAAACAATGCTACTTTTTGGCCCAACAGCCACAGACAAAACACGACGCAGCAGCTGATCTTCATCGAAGCGTGCTCTTTGCTGTCAGTCTGGTGTGTACGAGCCTTAACACCCAGGAGTCGCCGTGTGCACCAACAACCACAAGGTGGCATCTGTGAGTCAAAGACAGCCCATAGCAATGAGGGTTGACCACACTGCCAAGCAGCCAACTTACACTGTTCTTTCTAATTTGCTGCCGCGGAAACACTCGCTGAAACAATGAATAGCAAACATGGAAGAGAAGTTAATACAGGCTGTATTTTCCTACAGATGCGTTTCTAAGGTGATTTTGGAGGGGCTGCACCTGGTGCGAAGCTCCTCGGTGTGATCGGCTCTTTCCTGTACATAGTTCTAAGACCAACAGTATAAAGCACTCAACTGCAGAACTTTGTTGAAGTGACACAGAAGCATGCTGGGGCTATGAACTGATACAAACACGTTTAAAGTGATTTTAAAAAATCCAGCACTGATCATGCTGAAAAAGCAGCAGTAAAAACGAAAGTCACAGACGCAGTCTCCTGTGGTTGGCTTTGTTTGAAATGACAGGTTTTAGAAGGTCACAGTCTGGCTCGTTGCAAGCAGTTGCAAGTGTCAAGTCGTCTTGCTGCGAATCTCTGGTGTTCATTGGCCTGAATGTGGCTTTCTTATTCTTTAGAGTTACACTGGTTTGCACCTTGTTCTCGAGCCTCTGAAATTCTATTTTGACCAACTCTCACAGTGACATGCCTGCCTCTGCCAGAGTAACCTTGACTTGGGTAAATGCTATGAAAAAGTTTTTCCTCATTAAAATTCTGCAATTATCCACATAAATCTTCCATTTTCTGTCAGGCTCATCAGTATATTCCTTTTTTTTTTTTTAAAGAATGTATATATTTGTAGATTCAGCCACTTAAGTTTTTCCTATATGTCTCATTGCTTTGCTTTCTTTTTTCAGTCTCATGATGGCCTCCTTCACTTGCATGACACCTTGTGTCCATACACAGAGAGTTTGATGGATCAGCTACCAAATGGAAGTACATTTGGAATCACCTTCAGATCTTCAATCTGCTTAATTTGTCCTGAAATAAGAAGGGAACAAGCAGCACGTGGCCATAAACCTGATGATCAGTCAATTTCCCAATTACTTATGCGTCTCTGAAAAAGGGGATGACTACATATAAAAACAGCTGTTATTCCTGAACAGTTGATGAAATATTTTTGTCCCACCCCTTTAAATGAAAGCTGAAAGTCTCCATTTAAACCACATCTTGATCCATTCATACTTCAGATACAGTAATATTCTTGCTTCCCCACCACAATAATTTATCTCAGGTTAAATTCTTTCAGTTGTAAGAGTGCTTTATGGCACAGAATCACAGTATACTGTACATTATATACCTGTTAACACTCTATTAGGAGGGTCCTATCCATATTTGCGCGAGTATTTTCAAAACGTAGCTTTTTCAGTGCACACTTTTAGGTCACTGAAAAAGTGTCTTTCTGCAATTATTCTCCCAGATAACAGAACAATAGAGGCATCATAAATGGTTTACAGAGGTCTAGATAGTGAGACAATTCTCGAATACAGTCCCTACAGCCCCCAGTCGATATTGCAGGATTTGACAAGATGTAATCAGACCATTGGTTGCAGGCATCAGCCTGGAAATAGCTTTTTCAAGGCTTTTGATAGGCCAACATGAGTTTGGGGATGGGTTATACCGCCACCTGTTGGTTTGGTGTGCTGTTCTTTGCATTTGTATTCGGGCGAAGCAGGGCTTCTAGTGAGCTTTTTTCAACAGTGGAGAAAAACCTTTTCTTAGAAAATGACTGTGTACATGTTAAAAGGTTTTCTGACCACACAAAATTATGTGCTCTTCTCTTGGTAGCATGTTAAGGCCCATGATTACACACAGGGCAATGTTCCCCTTTTTATGATTCTGGAGAACTATTCATCAAAACTACTTCACACTGCACTTCCTTGTGTCCTCAGCAGTACACTTGTCGAGTGTAAACTGGATCAGACTAACAGAAACGCAGCCATTCAGTTCTGTCAAGCCTCATTTCTTAAAAGCCCAATGAAAAGTCTTGTACTGGATTTGTAAGTTGCTTTCAATATAAAAATATCACTGTAAGCCAGCTAGCTAATGCAAGCTGAGGCAGTGACCAGTGACCTGCCTGTCGAACAGAAAGTAACCTAATTCTTAATTCGCATTTCAACCACATTCTCTCCTTCAAGGCTTGCCAGCGGGTGAAGGCCAGAGCCTTTGATTTACTCTTTTTGGATTGAGCTTTGTTGGCTTGTCATTTTGCCACACTGTTGTCAGTTTTCTTTGGTGCAGGCTTCGCCATTGTATCTCTTTGGCTTCTCTAAACTTTTGTACACCGCCTAGCCTGGTCGCCAAACTTGGTAAACCATGTCTGGTTGGCCTGAATGCCATTTTTTAGGCTTCAGACATTTGTTGGTGTCACCAAACAACCATAAATTGCAAACAAATACAAAAGAACTGTGATGTTCTGACTAAATGTAGTCCATGTTGCAGTTCGCCTTTATTGAAATATGCCTTAAAATAATGGATTGGCCAGTAGTAATAATAATTTTAAAACAACAACCACAACAAAGAAGGACCCCTCCAAACCCAATATTTAAATTTCAATGTCTATGTGCCAAACAAATCCGAAACCATTCAAACAATCGGGGCCAATCCTTTGTCTAACCACCTTTGGTTCGGGGGTTCACACCCCAAATCCCCACCGGCTGACAGCCACAAACATACTGCCTAACCAGAACAAAACAACAAACAGCCAGGAATATAGCCAAAGGGAGGGCACTCTGTGTACACAGACACTACCACATACTTCCAGTGGCCTCTAAGTGATTGAGGGGAATTATATTAGTATAAGTCTACATTTTACCTTTTTTGTTGTTTTGTTTTTGTTGGAAGTACAAAACTCAGAGCACCTTTCAGCATGGGTAACTTTCAGAAAGGTACAGCAGTGTTTGTATGCTTGCAAACTGGTTAAATGGCTGAGGTAAATATTAAACATATATGTTCAGCAACTCTATTAAAATTTAGGACAGATAGCAGATGAACTGCCACCATACATTAAACCCTTGGGTGAGAAGTCTGCCTTTCTCCTATGAATATATTTACATTTAAATTTAGTGAGCTCTGACCAGCCAAAACAAGGGAGCACTGCATCCTAAGCTGAAGGAATGCCTTGACATTTTGATCTTTACTCAAAAGTTTGTTCAACTGGCACTTGGATTAATTTTTCAAGTTCTTTCTAATCGAACTCTTAGAGCAAACTTTGATCTTGTTAAAGGCTGACAGGAGAGCAGGTTTTCATCGAAACAAAACTCTCAGTTTCAGCTCTACTGGAGCCCAGATTCATGTTGCCCTTTTGCACACTGCCCACTATTAATACAGGCACATAGTGAATATTTACAATCACCACCAACACCACCACCAGTAAGTAACCCAGGTGATTCATAGGAACGGAGCTATTCCAAATCAACCCTTAAAATCTCTGCCCTTTGCAACAAAGCCAATCTCAAATGGGGAGAATAATAACAGCTCAATACCTATTTATTTCTTACCCCCTGTCTTCTAAACATAGGAGACAAGTTGCAAGGCAAACCCCAATAATCTTAATCTGATTTTTCTTTGGCTTAGGGTTACAGCTTCTAAGGAGTTGATTTGGGACTAGAAATGCACCAGTGGTATTTGGATCTTAAAAGGGTAAAATAGGGTGCACAGCAGTCATTTAAGGTTATTTAAAATTAAAAATGGCATTGGTGCACCCCCTGTTGAAACTGGAACACAATAATATTTGCTCACGTCAGACTCCAGCACTGAGCTTAGTGATGTTTCAGAGCAGAGTCTCCCTGCGAGGACTGGTCAGGACAGCCTTGCGTGGGTCCACAGGGACTTGGGGATCGGTGCGTGACACAGAGAAAGGCCTGCTCTTAACATTAACTGGCTGAGGATCCAGGGACCTTCGATGGAACTCTACAGAGAGTGGGTGTCTGGGCAGATGCTGGCTAGATTTTGGCTGAGAACCCCTCGTGTTTTGGACAGATGAAATTAAAGTCGAAGTGGGATGGGTTGAAGCTGTGGACTCCTTGAGGCTTGAATGAGGTATTGCTGGCTGGGTTGGTAAAGGCGCATGAAGGATGGACTTGCGTTCTTGGATGCTAGAGCAATAGTTGTGGCCAGGGCTACGGGGAGGGTTTTGGGCTGGGCTGCAGGGGGCACGCATACAGACAGGGACCCTGGCTCTGACAGGAGGATGGTCCAGAGAGTTAGAGCGCTGAACAACTGCACTGCTCTTGGCAGAATCACTCAAACTGAACGTGGAGGCAGAGCGAGACATCTAGAGTACATAACAGAGATGACACAAATATAGGGCAGAGATTTACTCATGGAAAAATACAAGACAAGGCAAGAAGAGGCAGGCATGCTTACCAAACAAGAACAAAAAATAATGAAATGATCTAGGTAGAAAATGAATATCATGAAGATGAAAATGGCAGGTTGCCAGGCAGAGTAGGAGAGAAAAATTTGCAGGGGACATCTAAAATCAGCATCCTGGAAAGATTAATATTGTAATTTCTCACAAGTATCATTCTTCAATCAGCAAGTGACTGTTTGTTTGATAAACCTCCCCCCAAAATAGCTATTGTCCAGTTGTAGCTAGGAACATTTACATTATGTCATTATGTGGAAAACCCAAACAAAAAGACAATGTTCAGCAGCACATCTTCTGTGTAGTATTTGTCCTCTATGGGGCAACTAGTCTTGGACGCTAGCAGCTCTGTCCTGCTCTATTGGATTTGCGTGAGGCTGTACTCAAGCAACATTAGCCAAACTCGTTCATGGATTGACACTGAGGGTTCAAAAGCACTTGCCCACAGGCAAGTACAGGTCCCAGTCGACTTGCCCGATTGTCATGTTCATTCTCCCGGAGAAAAACAAAAAACACCTGTTAAATGATAACAAGTGAAACTGAATTATACTGTACCTGCATCAATGGTGTTGCATTAACAAGCACTGTTAAACAGAATCTCCAATAATAAAGTAACTTACATTTATGACGATCTTTTGTTGTCCCTGCCTGAGTAATCGTTAATAAATCGTGCTGTAGAATAACTCCCATCTTTGTCTCCATGTCCTCCAAATGCAGTTTATAACAAGAAGATCCCACAATATAGATAAAAGTTATTTTCTGAAGTTAAAAGATGAGGTGCTCTAATCTACCCTTAAAAAAAACAAACAAAAAAAAAAACTAAAGGTGCGTTATTTCGTATGATGAAGAGGCGCCCACATCCATTGCGCACTCTGAAGATAAGACAGAGCCCTCCCTGCTCCTCTTCCCTTCTCCCCTCACAAAAATCAATCAATCAATCAATCCATCAATGTAACAGCGGTGGTGTAAAATGTAGGGAAACACTGTAGGCTGCTGGAGACGGGGAAGACAGAGAGAGAGCTACTGCCGGCTGTGGTGCACAGTTTGAGAGCAAATATATCTCAGGTTTTGTAAATAGTGAACAAACAGTCGTTTTGCAGCCTCTAAAACAAACGATAAGGCATCAGAGGCTGCATGAGGCAGCTCAAGCCCCGGTTCTGACGTCGGGTTGGCAAGTAGCCTACTTCAATAAACTCTATCATCTTGTAATTAAGAAATCTGCTTGAATTTTTGTTCACGGTCCGTTTAGAGTTACAGAGTTACCCATCACAAACACCCCTAACAGCTAACGTTTAGCCCAG
>JAQLOL010000020.1:1485787-1505836 GCA_029783665.1 Naso thynnoides | reverse complement strand
TCAACCTTTTCAAAGTTGCTGTTCTGCTAAAGGCCCCTTTACCTCCTCACCACTGACTGTGCAAAAGGATCTCAGCATGTTTTTAAGCTCATGCTGACATCCGTGCTAAGCCCCACTCTTCAAACAAGGCACAGGTAGGGAATGATGCTACAGCTCTGACTAAACAACATGTGACTATATGTACAGTATTGGAAATTGTTAAACTTAAAAGGCTTTAGATTTCCTCGAGCAGCATTTTATTGGTTTTGAGTCTCACTGTCTGTACTATAACATAATGCTTATTGCAAGTTCAATTGTTTTTACATGTAATAATGAAGCAAAATCATGTGATCAGGATGGGCTGAACGAGGTTCGTGTCAGATCTGGTTGCAAAACAAAATACTTTGCAAACATTAAGCGTCAGAGTACAATATAAACCATAATGCTAACCCACTAACATACACAGTCAATACTGACAACTGCTAAGTGACCAAAAAGACGTTGCATGCAGCTGCTCAGTGCGAGTGTAGCTGTTAGCTGCATTAGCTCTCGTGTTAGCGCGGTGCTATGATTAAGCTGTTGAGTCTTCGCCTTTTAAGAATGCAGTTGCGTTAACGGCTTCGCTCGTGTTGAGCTGCTGCTACCAACTTATTGTCAGCGCACGCGCGCACGCATTCACTTCGTCTTTTATTCTAACTCTCTTCAATTTATCATCACTACACATGAGTCCTGTTTACTTCCTGCCTCCGAGACAACAGGAAGCTCCTCTTCTTTGTTGGTTTTACTGATGAACTAAAAGCCACATTGCCATCTACTGTGTCGGTGTATTTAACATGATATTATCCACTGCTGCGCTGTCTGAGTGATTGAACAGGATGCGCAACTCCACAAATAGAAAATCAACACGTGGCGAGCAATGCTGATGTTGTGGCAGGTGGCCACAAATAAATAAATGAATGAACATCGATCACATCTTATTTGTTTCTAAAAGCTTTGTGACTTATCGAGGGGCTGGTTGGTGTCCTGTTGCAGAAGTTTAAAAAGGAAGAGTCTCAGGTCTGGTCTGTCGGTTAATGTTCAGATTAGACGTCTGTCAGGTGGTCAGAGGTTAATTGGTGTTTGTGTGTATCCTTACCTCAAGGCAGTCATTGAAGAGGAAGAGTGTGACATGTTCACCCCGGTCGCACGGCTGGTCTCCCAAAGCGATTGTTTCTACTCGATAAACCAGACTGCGATGGGAGGAGAGCAGGTTGGCCTGCAAAGAAAGGTGCAGCCATCAAAACGTGTGCAGCGAAGTTTTTCACCATGTTTCTGGAGCGGACCATATTGTGTATGACGCCTTTGTGGAGTACAGTACAAGAGAAAAAACCCGGCAACGGCCATTCAGACAAGACAGCAAGGCGGCATAATCTGAGCTTTGAGTGCAGCACAAAGTGGGTGCCGCGTGAGCACCTTCATGTTCAGCTAAACTGATACTAACTAACACCATCCTGTAATGGAATCACATTCTACCAAATTCTAGTTATCCAAAAACAGACAAAGAGGCGGAGCGTGGTTGGGGCACAAACTTCTAGGATGGACAACTAACCACAGAGCAAACCATATTTTTCATGAGAAACTCTCCAAAATGAACTAGCCACAGACGAGACCACGAGGTCGACCTCAGCGTCTCAGCTTAGCTGAAGTGAAGCCCAGCTTGCGAGCCGTCACTCATGCCCTGATGCGTGCATAAAGTTCATTTCCATTGAAGTCCTAAATACAATTCTATTCAGTGGGTTGCATAAAAACACACATTCCACACGGCTGTCATGGACGAGGACCTTCAGACCAACACTGTTCATGTACCAGGCTGCAAACATGTTTATTTCTGCCGTAACTTTGGCCATTCACTTTTGGGGCCAGGTTCACAAGGTATCACAGTTCTGGCAATTTTACATTAAAGTGTAAGTGAAATGTTTTTGGATGTTAAATCCTGTTTGGAGGTCGATCTACCACGAACTAGAAACATATAAGACCAAGAAAGTCAAAAATCCCTCCTTCGTCTCTCTTCCTGGGTTGTTTTTTGGACATCCACCCACATTTTGACGTGTTTGACATCAAATGTGTCCAAGTGCAGCTGGCCCTGTCTGCTTGTAAGACTACAACTCAATATTTCCACATTAAGAGTGGTGTGGTGCTTCTCTGCTTGGAACACAAATGTCCGCCATCTTGCCCACTGCCCATTGCCTTTCTTGCTGCTCTAACGTTAATGTTACTTAGATACAAACAAGACCACAGAAGAAGAAGATGGTCATGTCCACGCTGAGGAGGAGGATTTCCACTCTGCAGTTATGGAATCTGTGGTGGAATCCGACAGACGACATATGCAGCGACCTATTCGAGCCTGAATACAGTGTGGAGGATTTGAGGTGGTTGGAGTTAAAACAGGCTGCTGAGGCTGAGGCTGCGAGCCCAGTGCATTGTGGAAGTTGTAGGACACATAGGTTTTCTTCCGGTTTGAGCAATGGGGATATGAAATCGCATTTACAGTTTTTGAAGGCATTACTGGACCGATTTCAAAAATTCGTGAACGTTTGTACTACTGAGGCTCCACATTCTTAAGAGATATTCAGATTTAAAAGGGTTCATGCTCGCTTTAACTTCATGTTCCAGTCCAAAAGATGCCGACTGGCATTCACACATCTATGTTCTTGTTGAGAATTAATGATATTTTTAATGGCTGCCAGGTCAGATAAACACCCTTAATATGCAGTTGATTACTTACATTTGGAGAAAAAACATAATGTCACTGCCTGAGCATGTAAGGTACATGTGAACTTACAGGACAACCATCAACTTCGTAAACAACATCGAAGATCTGCTTCTGGCCCTCAGTCTTCCTCTTGTCTTCATTGATGTGACTGGAGAGGAGGAGAGGAAGATGTAAAACCACAGCATGGAAGAAAAAAAGGTCAATGTGCATCTCAGCAACACTCAGAACAATTTCAAAAAACCTTAATTAACTGACCAACAGAAGCTAATAATCATCAACCATTTTTATAAGCTATCACTTATCTCAATTGTTCATGAAGGAGAAATAAAAAAAAAAAAAAGAAAAGAAAAAAGAGGGGGGCGCAGTTAGCTCTCTCTTCTTGAATGTGATAGTGGGCTACTTATTTTTTTTATGTAGTTGTTGTTTTTTTTTTTAAAAGGAAATCTTGGACGGCTGTATTGACATGAAATCATAGGTACTTTCTGCCCTCCTATAGGCAAACAGTTAATTGATTATTTGTAAATATGGTTTACAAGAATAATAGTCATTAGATGCATCTCTATTTCTGGTCACTAGTACAAGTTTCTAGTAACAACAACTAGAACAACAACAAAAAAAAACTTTGCAAAACAAACAAAACACGTTAGCGATTTCATTGACCTGAAAGCCGCCATTTACCAATGAAAACTGAATCCCCCTACTCTGAAATCTGAAAGAATTATTTTTTGGAAATTGTTAATGATTGAAACACAAAGTTATACCAGATGGACAATGGCAAAGGATGCAAAAAGGTCAATTCCCTGCTTACGAAAAATAAATAAATTAATTAAAAACAGCAGGTATTCTAGTACATATTTAAAAAGCATTTCATTGTTTTATGGTAAAGACTTCCTATTTTGCCTTAAATAATTGGATTTTTACGAACCATTTTAAGCTTGAGAGAAAAACAGAATCCTGGGACTAATTCATGCAGCAAAAGCCGCAAAATTTTAAAAATTGCTTCTTATGTGTAAACCACCATCTAAAAACCAAGTTGCCTGCAATAAGAATGACACTGCACTGACGGGTCACAATGAAAATAGAAAAAAATCAGCAAAGTCAGTCACTACAAGTTCAATCTATATATTGGTTAAGACTTCATATGATAAAAGAGAGTTAACGGTGTGTAGAAATTGATCAAACAACGCTGGCTGTGTGATCATAATTAAAGACGGGGTAAGGCCGGGACAACTCACGTCATGACTTCTTTCAGAGACTCAATTGCTTCCTCCAGTGTTATCTTGTCTGGGTTGTCATTTGACGTATGCTTCTTTATGTCTGCAGTGGTGGAAAAAAGGGAAAATTTAAAAAGCAGAAAGCCAGAGAGATGAAAATCATGCAAAGTGACTCGAAAAGAACAGAGGAAAAGAAAATACAGACAGTATGAACAGGAGATAAAGGGTGAAGGTATGGAAAGAGAAAGATGAGGAAAAAAGACAAGGAGGGATGTAATTAGCACACTGCTGTATTTGAAAACGAAGGAGTGTGTACGTGTGTTACCGTTAAGAAGAAGGGCCACACTGGGCAATCTCTGTACGGGTCTGATGAGCAGCTCCACCAGTGTCTGCCGGCCACACTCGGGCTTGGCCTGGTTGATCTACAGAATAAGCATTAGTGCGACAGAATATGTGGTCGTGTCACGACTTTGTGCACTTTTACTTGGAATTTCAACACACAGCATATCTGACTTTCACTTTGCACTAATTGGTGTGAATGCTGCTTCCGCTCTTTCATTATGTCCTTTTAAACTATATGCTGATCGACAAGAATATAGCTTGTACTGCTGCTTTGAATTTGTGTCAAATAATACACAGTAGGGCTGCACGATTCTTGCTAAAATGTAAATCACAATTTTTCTCCCTAAGAATTGAGATCACGATTCTCTCTTTAAAAGAAAACCAAAGCTCGGTTGATGTTAAAGAGATTTGTAGTGTTACAGCCGGGTCGCACTGGCCGCGGGGTGGAAGCGCAGCTCCCTGGAGCAGAGGCAGTTATTGATCGGCGCCAATGTTAACCTATTAAGGTTGTGCCGATTGGCGATCGGATCGTCAATCGCCGATTGAGAGGACGATCGGCGATTGGTTGAAGGACGAAGAACGAAGAAACACGCACTCCCCAAAAAACTGAACTTAATGCAACTTAAAGAGGTGCGAGGCAACCACAAGGAACAATGTAGAGAAATTATCAAAGGCCCGCAGCACTCGTATTATTCAGTGTGAAGAAGAACTGACGGAACCGGTCTGTGCCGCTCCTGGTACTCCTGCGCTGCGCGCAGTTATAAATAAGCGAACACGTGAATGCAGCGCGATCTGAACGCACAGGAAAATACGAGCAAGTAAATCACTGTCATTTAGAAATGAGATCACATATACGTTTGAATCGAGATCGGGATTCTTTTACGGTTTATTGTGCAGCCCTAGTTTACAGATTTTTTCCTTTTTTTTCCCCTTTGTATCTCTTGAAAGATTCATCTTTGAGTGAATCCACAAATCAGTCAAACTCATACCAACCTTGAGAAAAGCATGGAAGCGTGGCTTTTGTTTTTCACATCGAACAATGGTCTCCTTGCTCATTTCAAAAAAGTTGACAAAGGGTGGGTAGGCCTTCACCAGCTCTTTAGACTAAAGAGAGACAGAAGAAGAGAGAAGAGAAAGAACACAGACCAAATCATGAAGGAAAAATTCAGACCTTAATCTGATGTTGCGGTGAAAACGCAGGTTCTCCCTCTCATTTTTAATGTGGGTTGTCTGATTAGGCTGTGCAGGTGCCAACAAAACAGATGTGATTGCCAGCCTAAATCAATACAGTTCAGTTCGGTAATGTATGGTACTCCTCGGAACAGTAAACAGAGGCAGCAGAGGCAGCTGCTCATGACGATGTAAAACACTTTCCTGCCTGATATGGTGAGTTAGATACACACACAAGTCCAATGAAGAAATACATCACGGCGCTGACTTGGAGAAGATGGAAGGACAAACTTTTATGTCGAATGGAACAGGGGTGGGGAGAGGCATGAAGGTAAAGGCGTGCTAGCCTTGAGGTGTGTTTGGACAAAATGCAATTTTGCAAATTGGTGTGACAGGTTTACATACAAAGTCGAAGCTAAGACGTGATAAGACACGATCTCAGACTGGGTGACATGAGTCATGCAATGTGGCGTCCATCACATCCATCGTGTCATAGCGCAAGTTGAAAATATTTAACTTCAATTTAATTTCTAATGAATTCGCGTGACGCTGTGTCGCGGCAGCCAGTCAACTTGAGATTCTCCCGATGCCACAAACGCCCATCAGCCTCCTGACCGCACTAACATCCCAACACTGAGGCAAACATGGCGGTCAAAATAACTTCTGCTGTGTGTGGATACACAGAGCTTTACTACACAACTTTATACATCACGGGATGATGATATCGACCCAGACACGACATTACAAAGTTTTCTAACGTTTTTTGGACTTCCACAACTGATAAGAGTGCATCAGTGGTGTTCATGTCAGCAGCAGTTAACACTGAAAAGGAAATGGGCTGTGTGTGTTTGTTTTATTCGCGCAAATGACGTGATCGAAGACAAAAAGATTACGCTTTACCCATGTTACTCCCGAGTAAACTGCATTCATCGCTTTCTGTCTGAGCACAGCTTTAGAGTTAGGAGTACTTATAAACCAAGAATAGCGTAGGAAGGTATCAAACAACAGAACTGATGCAGATTTAACTTTCTGAGGAAAACCTAATGTCACACTGCGACAGCCGACCAAATTATCCGACCCTGCCACGAGGGAGTACAAAGACAGAAATGGTCAGACACCCCCACACAGTCGCACAAACCTGCAGTTATGGCCACAGGGCTTATTTCCTTTACACGATTCTGTATCACTCTGCATCTAAGTAGCTTAGCAATAGCAACTTCCACCCAATGTGTGCAGACTGCCAGAGGACGTATTTTGTTGTATGAACGGGGTTAGGAACTATTTAGGCTTTATGAACATGTTAAAAACAGTTTAGGTCTAAAACTAACATGTTGCTAAACATGATAAGCCTTTTGAAAAAAACAATAGCTCATTCCAGGCCATGATATGTAGGTATTATATCACTTAAGAGGATTCTTGTTGTCACAACCCACTTTGTCTGTGATACAATTCGAAAACCCCACAGCCTGTTGTGAGCTATTGGGTAATTAGACAGTTGTGGCTTTTCATTTAAAGGCCTGTCCTAAAGCTTTTTCTTATTATCAGTGTTAGAATTAATACTGAAAGCTTGATGCCACAGGGAAATCCACGAGCATGTAATGGTCTCCTTTGTAAGAGACCATGCCTGATCAGTGGCTTTGACCTTTTCTAGCAATTGAAAGAAATGTCAAAATTTACTCCTAGTCAACACTTTCCTGTTACTCCACTTTTTATTCATTATGTCTTTATCCACAAAGCTGCACAACCTTAAAACTACTCTGATCTTAGAGTCTTAAATGAGTGAGTGCGAATGAATGTGTAACAGCGTTTAGCAGAACTTGTGTGTTTGTATGAAAGGACAAATTTCACATCTGCATACGAGTAGCGAGTTGTTTGTACTCACATATTTGAGGATGATTTCTCCTACACTCCTGTCCTCTGACCAGTCTGTCAGGAGCTCCTCAAGGTCACTCTGATGATCGAGGGAATAAATTATTTATAAAGCACAGAAAATAACACGTCGACAAACTCCTCCAT
This sequence comes from Naso thynnoides, assembly GCA_029783665.1. Lineage (NCBI taxonomy): Eukaryota > Metazoa > Chordata > Actinopteri > Acanthuriformes > Acanthuridae > Naso > Naso thynnoides. The sequence continues at coordinate 1,498,363 of JAQLOL010000020.1, read as the reverse complement.
CAAACTTACAACATCACAATTATTTGGTTTAACTTGGTTTTAACAGATTCAGCTGAGGACACGCTACCTTTATTCTGGTGTGAACCTCGTAGATGTCTGGGATGCACCCAAATATTGTCTTAATTTCTTCTTGGGCCAGGATGGGTCCGCCCACCTGCCCTTCTTTTTCCAATGGAAGCTTGAAAAGCTTTAAAAACAAACAAACAAAAACACAGATATGAGGGATGTGTACAAATACACTGGTATTAAAATATAACACATCAACGAGCAGTACTCAAGAGGCTTCCAAAGCCTTGGCATCGGTAAAATAAAATATGCTCTGTTAGGGCAGAGAAAATGCACATTTAACATGCGCTGCATGCAGTATTAACGCTGTCACAATACCAGAATTTCAACTTCAATATCAATAAACCTCCCTGGAACCACTTCTGATCTTTTCCTCATCGATCAGGACTGGCTGAAAGTAGGGTTGTGCACGTGTACAAAAATCTCTAAGGTTACATGTTTACAGCGGGCAATGCTCGCTGTGTACACATTTTATAATATCTTTGAAAATAAAAAGATGGTTTTTTTTTGTTTGTTTGTTTTGTTTATTTATTTCTTTTTTTTACACAGGTGTCCACAGTTCAGCAGGTTTCTCTACAACTCCACATTTTTTCACAGCGGTGCCACAAGGTGAAAAGAAACTTCTATACCGCTTTATATTCCCACTGACAAACCGAGAACAGTCAATGACTCGTTATAGAGACTGACAGGTAACTTATTCATTGGACAATCTGGCGATTATCATCAGTAAAACAAATTTTTTGCAGACTGACAGCACGTTACTGCACTTAATATGTTTGTCATCCTCAGTTGCCACAAAGAGCTCATGAAGAAACTAATCATGAGTCGAAACTGCAATGAATGCACTTTAAAAACTAAACTTGTTTGGTGAAGAGAACCAACATAGAGTAAGGCAAAAACTAGAATTACAGTCTCGTGGTTACATGCCTCTGTGGCCAAGTCAAGTTGCAGTTTACATCCATGTCGATCCAGATGCATATAACGTCTGTTGTCAAGACTTAGCGGGAGTTTAACAAAATATATTAAGTGTTTGACGTTTTTTTTTTTGTTTTTTTTTTTTTTAAATGAAAGTTAGTACTATATTGACATGTATGATTCTAGTGAATATTATGTATTGAGAACAATGAGCGTGGGTTGGATTACAATGCTTCAAAGGTGGATGATGCAGCACCTTTAACCCAGAAGCACAGATCTATAAAATCACCACAGTTTCAAGGTGGGCACCCAAGATCTGTGTCATTAACTCAGTAACCTGTTCGTGTTCTTTAGTCCTGGATGTTTGTGCCAGATGTCATGAATTCCTATCATTTGTTCCTGAGATACCATGTTTGCAAGAGTAAAAGGCTGCAGTAATGACTTCTAAAGCCCAGAGAACAGTTCTGATCAGGCCTTTGTAAACTGGGATTCTGTGATAAAGGTGTGATGAAGTCCTGCGATCATCACACCTTTAGATTATTTATATTGATCCCGCGATGGCACAAAATTGCGATGACCATGTGTGATTTTTATATTGGTCTCCGCATTCCATCATCACACGTCACACACTATTCTGCAATGGCGCTCTGGTTGTTTTATATTGATCCCATTGAACTTCCCTGTTATTACTTCCCAAAGCAGTACAGAGGTGGGAACATTTGTCCCCCCCCCATCCCGCGACGTTTATATGGAAGGTGAGACGTTACAGAGGCCAAAATGTCGCGGAATGAAACGGCAATATAAAAAGGCCTGTTGTTTGTCGGACCATCTTGCAAAACTGGGCTGAAAACTGGCCGAAATGTTGTGATTTATAAAACACCAATTACCTTCGTTAACTAACGTTAGCTAACTCCCATTAGCTAACTCCCATTAGCTTTCACAGAACAACATCACATGAGAAGTTACACAAGGTCTTTGCTCACCACGCGACTATGTGACAGGTCCTACCAAAATCCTCTATGACATCATCGCAAGTGGCTTTTGTAGTCACCAACATGCATGAGCAGCAGGCTTTGCAATACGAGTAAACAAAGTTGTTATTACTACAATTACATTTTTGGGTTTTTTTTTAAATCACTGAGATTATGGCCATTTGCCTTAATAACAATAATTATGATGCATGTATTTGTAAAGCTGACAGTGTCTGTCACAAACGAACAACATGCTTTAAGACAGTCTTGGGAAGATGCTTAAGACATTTTGTTTTAACTACTACCACTACTACTAGTAGTGGTAGTAGCAGTAGGGTTGTTACAGGGTCCCCTTGCCCCAGCTAAGCCAGCCCAAACCCTACACCCAGGGGGCCCTACCTTTACCCAGACACCCTAATCCCTGCCCGGTCCTCCGCCTCCCTCCAGGCAGGTGGAGGATGTGTCGAGAAGAAAAACCGTAGAAAAACCCACATCGGTCGACCTCTACTCTGATAGCACACAGAATGTGATTTAAAATCCCAACCCCACACAAGCACCAGTATTTTTCTGAAAATGCTGCTATTCATATGAAGCACTTCTCAGCTGCGTACTGCAGGTCAGGGCATTTGTGCTTACATGGAATTAAAATGTAAAATGGAGTTGCTGCACTTAGAAACAGAGGTCAGGTCTATTTTCCCTTGCTACTGTGAAATGAAAAGTTAAAAAAGGAGCATAAATTGACTATGAAATAGGCAGTAATCAACAGCACTACAAGTAGCGCCTAGCATGCAGTGATTACTAAATGTCTGGATTATAGAGTCTGCCTCCTTTGTGTTTTCCTGATAAATGGCCCAGTAGTGCTGTGCCATAGTGCTGTTCAGGAAGTTCACACAGCACATAGTGAGTAAGGTTTTACAGCGAGGTAGTCCAAAACACCATGGGGCTAACGTTACACTCACAAAAACTTTACGGCAATCCATCAAAAATTTAATCAGGAATCATTTAATTTCATTTGGAATGGAAATAAAATAAAATATCAAAGAGGTTACCATCACTAAAGAATTATTTGAACTATACAGAGCAGTGATGTATGGATCGACCCCGAGCCCGCAGGACCTGGGATCGCACCTGAAAATATCACGTGTGAGCGGGCAGGTCAATGACTGACGAAGCATTGATCAGAGTTGGTCTAAGCTATTAATGATGTACAGAAAAACTTACACTTAATGTGTGCGACAGTTCACCCTCTACTCTCTTTTCCCTCTCTCTGTCTCTCAGTCATACACAGACACTCGTTCTGTCGAGGTCTCCTTGGTTCCCAGCGGCAGCTTCAGCGCAGTGGACAGAGCACCGTGGCACTGGCTGCTCTCAGCCTGGTCCTCTGTCTCATTTATGAGTCAAGTCTCGGGCTCGGTACGGGTTGTTGATTAGCATAAATTCTAATGGGCCAGGCAGCGTGGTTGGCTCTCACTATAGATTGGGTGGGTGTGGGTATTATAAAAACATGACCCATGTATCACTAAGAAAAACAAAATTAATCACAAGATACAGAAAGACACTGACGGTCTACACTTCCTCTAGATTTCAACTTGCAAAATATTAGAAAATATATTAAAGAAAAACACGACATTTACATTTATTGACATAATGGAACTGGCACACCCTTTGCTAACTGCAAGACGCACAACTGGAGCAAAGACAGAGAGATGGACATCATTCAGGACCCAAAACAGCAACCAACACCACAGAAAGGACAACAGATTTACGCAGTTTAACCAAAAGAGTAGATAGACCACTAAAAATCTTACTCTAAAACTTTGTAAGGTTAAGATTCACCCTTTTTTGTAATGTTTATCTATTGTTTTACATGTAGAAAAGTTCAATTGTGAAAATAGTGGGAAAAAAAGGAGAAAAGGCAAAACGAGAAAAAGATTTTGAAGGGGCGGGAGACAGAAAGAGAAATGGTCGGGCAGGTCATTTTCTCCCTCACTGGTCAGCTGTCTGACTCTCTGCTGGGACCAACTGATAAGACAGGCCAAGTGAGAGCATGCATGCAAACACACACACACACACCACACACTTATTGATTGTAGCTCAGGTTGAAACTGTTGTCAAGGGCAACTGACTAGCCAACCTGTGAGGTAGTGTTAGAATTTTCCACAGAGTGCAAACACACACAGACACACATTGCTACCTGTAGGATGGTGCTTAGAATGTCTACATAGTTGCTCTCAGTCTGGTAGAGCTCCTTGGAGACCTGCCACCTGGCTGACTGTTTGGACAGAACCGGAGTCGAACACTTGGATGGCTTCGAACTCTCTAGAGGAGGAAGACAAGCAGGGAGGAAGGCAAGTTGTTAACACGACACTGAGGCATGGACGGACACAGCCGGGTGTGCGTTGTTAGTGATCATAATGAAATTAGGAGTGAATCAAAATATCAAATCATGTTAAATACTTTAAATGTCAAAAAAAAAATGTGTATTTAAATGTAATTATTAATTTGAGAAATGTGAATAATACGCATACATTTATTCATTACGTTATATATATTTGATGTGACATGTTAAGACCCATAATGAGGTCGCTACTTAAAAAAAAAAAATCTTAGGCTTTGACTAATTACAGACAAATGTAACAGCAGCTTTAAGTTTAATTTAGGCAGGCGAGCTCCATCTGTTCAAATCCAATACCTGAGAAGTTTAAAAATGAGAAGACTGCTATGAGAAAGGTTTTTAGATTACATTGGTGTGATTAAAAAAAAATAAATAAAAGAGGAGAGATGTAAGCTTCCAATAGAGATTTGTCAGAATCTGGCCCAAAGTGAAACCAGTTATAAGAGCCCAAACCTCCCACACAGCCTCTTGTCTGCAGCCTCAAAATGTAATATTGTTATTTTACCGCTCTATAAAAAAGTGCAGTGAATCCATCTGTGTGGAACTAAAGGTTCTGACATTGATCTGGACAGCCTCACCTAACCTAAGGCGAAGAATCCTTCATATTTATGTCTGTAAAGGTGGTACTCCACATGTTGGATGTGAGACAAAGACAGTTAATGTGTTTGTTTGTTTTTTTAGCTCTGAGTACACTTGTGCTGTCATAGCCTGGTAAAGCAGACCTATAATTCACTTGCAAATAAATTCCCTTCTTGAAAATGGCCTGGCACTAGACTTTAGACTTTTACTGTACCGGAAGGGAAAATCTTTTTCACAGTACCACTTCGTTTATACTCCAACACACATTATACAACAGACAGAACAACGAACAACTAAATCCCTTCTATTCATGCCGATTTCCACCGGGCCAATCGCACCCATTTATTTCACGGGTGGGCTTCATGCGGTGACTCATGGAAGAGTGGGAAGCGCTCCGGCCTGTGTACCCAGTAGCTGACACGGACCATGGTAGCCTGGAGACAGATGAGTGGCGCGAATAATACAATTTTTACACACGCTGTAAAATAATCATAATAGATAATAATAATAGATGTTTTTGTATTGGGTTGACATTAGCAATTTCCCTTGTGTTTTGTTGTAGGTAAGGCTGCTGAGTCCCAGGTCGACACCGCACACAGCGGTAGAAAGGCTCCTGCTAAAAGCTCCTATTATTCCCTACATGAAGGAATCACACACAAAACTGAACTAGCTGGGTCTCCACGTTTCTAATCCGTCTTGTTGGAACATTCCTTTTAGTTAGTACCGCGTGGTTTTTAAAATGAGGGGTTTTCAGCTTTGCTGAAACTTCTCTCAAAACAAACACGGTGCTGGCTCACCTGCAGTGCGAGGGGGAAGACGGGATAAAATGCTTTGATTGGTTGTATGTCTGTCCAATAGCATTCAGAGGCAGTTTTGACTGCGCCTGTTGGTTCTGCCCCTTGGGAATAAACAGCAAATGGAGAGACAGGCTGTGCAGGCTAGTGCTATCAAGCCAGGAGATACTGTTTCACTCCTGAAACTTATGCATGACATGTATGTACCATCAACACAGTCCTCTTTCATCCTTTCAACATCTATTTTATATTAGCCTGACATTTGCAAAAAACATCAGCAGTCCTACTATTGTACAAAAACCTGACCTGCAGAAGTTCCTGGCTCCTCCTCCTTCTCCTCTGGTTGTTGAAGAGTGCTTGATCTCAGGTAGGATCTTGTCTTCCTCTTTTCCTTGTCTGTCCTAGTCCTTCTTTCCCTGGTTTTCCTCCTTCTCATCCTTTCCCTGGTCACAGTATTGTATCCTTTGTTGTCTGATCTGTTCCCTACTCTATCTTCTGGAATGAAGGGGGGGTTCATCTTGTTACTGTTCTCTTACAAGAAAGAGAGAATTGACCATAATCACGGAATTTCCTCTGAGGTCATTCATTTTCCCAACAACATACACCAGATATTGTTTTAGGTTGCACTCGGACCAAATCAGGGATCAGGCAGAAAACGCTGGTCCTCTGTTTCATTTTTATGTGGCTAACAGGTTTAGGATGCAGCGATGCAGACGACAGCAGACGCGCCAAGTTGGAGAATTGCAACTTGGCGTCATCGTGCAGTGGACGGAGGCCAATCAAATAAGCCGGCAGTCATACCTGAAAATACCCTTTGGAAGATGGACGTTATTCACCAGTACCATAACTTCCCAATAACAAATCTCAGCAATCGCCCCATGCCTGATTTGGTCCTAACAGCCTTTGGTGGCACTCACACTTTGCTCAGTTGCCCAATACCATGCCCAAGCACAGCTGCCCCCCCTCCCCCCCGTCTAACCGTGCCGGAGCACACTTGAGGCACTTGATCCATGGAGTGAAACCCGTATTTTCACCTGCATTTTTTTCATTCTGTAATAAATTTTTTACTCGTTCTCTCACATCTGCAAACTAAAAGACAGTTCTGGATTTTTCCACTATTCTTCATCTGGACTTTGTTTGCTGCTGTCTGCCTGAATTTAAGGTGAATCCTTCACAGACAGTGAAGAGTGCCGACGCCCACCTCTCCAAAGTGTGCTGTGCTTGGGCACAGTACAGACTGTCTAGTGTGAGTGCGCCCTGACCGTCAACCAGAGAATTTTTTGTTTTTTTGGGGGTATATCAAGCAGGTGTTTACCAGTCCCATTCTTACCTGCCAAGGCTTTGCATGTCTCAGGAGTGTTCGAGATGTCCAGCAGTGAACTCGAGGACAGGTTGTGCTCTGCTGACGGCCTTTTGCGTGGCGGAGGGAAGGGGGAGATCTCGGTTTCCTTTGTGAGCTGAGCCAGTGTGTCCCTCAGACGCCGACGCTTACGGTTACTGTTGGGGGTGGTGAGGGACAGGAGGGACACTGCCTTTTTCATGGCAGGGCTGTCATTCTGAAGCACAACGGGACAAAGATAAAAAAAAAAAAAAAAGACAAGACAGAATAAAGAAAACGGCAACAAGAAGGCAAACTATATGTTGCAATTCATGAAAAGTAAAGTTCTGAGGGGGGGTGGGAAGATAACTCTTGAAGAAAAACTCTTAGTCACACTCATCTAGTGAACAGTAAGATAAGTCTTTTATGTGTAACTCTTGATTCTTGGCTGTGAAATATCGTCACACTTGATAAACTTGATCTTGAGCGCAATTTCAAAGTGTTAACAGTCTGCAGCTATTCCAAAATGTTGAACCTTTGCTTTTCCTAAAAAGGGTTTGAGACCAAAACATTGTATGTCTGCTACAAAAGGTTACAGTTAGATGAGTCCTCTGTGTGCGTCTGTATGTGGGTGTGTGTATATATATATATATATGTATATAAACGGTACATATAAACGATACCAAATAAAACACCTTTATTAAGCAAGTGAAGACAGTGAGCGGGTGTCTCATAAGCTACATCAACTTCGCCTACTCACCTGTCAAAGATTATAAAGGTGAGCAAGAGGTTTATTTGTATTTTTTAATGTCTTGAACTTTTGTTGTTTGACAAAACTAAGAGCAGTGACACAACTAAAACATCCTCTTTTTTGTGTTTGGCTATGATAGATTAGATAGATAGATAGTAGATTTAAGCTGTTTGTACATTATTAGTTGTTAAAGACAACAAATTGGTGCCGTTTCTTCCTTTTGTACATGTAAAGTGTCCATTTGCATACATACACATTGAAATTACCCATGATACACTTACCTTCTCATAAAGGTACATCGACTCTCCAGCTCGAGCGTCCATCTGGATGCTTCCCCAGAACCACTGCCACAGAAGAGACCAAAGTCATTTTACTGTGTTTGACCCCTTGATCAGGACAGAGGTAGGCAGACAACACAATAATGAAAATTCCCTTTGAAAACTGATAACATTGGTAGAGGAAAAAGAAGGGTGCCATTGACTGTGGGGTTACAACAGCTAAACCACCATTCTACCTTCGGTCCAAAATATTCACCCACTTGAAGGAGAAATCCATTATTGATCTCTCTTTTCGACAGCACAGACGGGGAGAGGGAGAGCTGAGACAGAAACGACTGAAGTTTTTTAAACTAAAAAGAATCCTGATCAGATGATCATTTGGCATTCTGTTTGGAAGGAACAAACTGAGCGGATTCATTATTTTCCTCCTGTAGCCCCTGAGTCTGTATCCTCCTGTAGCAAAAACCTCCGAATATTCTGTTAAGTGAAGACAGTACTTGACCAGCATCTAGGAGGTGTCAAACTTGTTTGTTTTAGCAGCAGTACAAAAAATAAACTCCACTCTTCTCAGAAATCTAAACACCTACCTCCTGCTTGACAGCAAAGAGTTTCTTGCCGGGAGAAAATGGCAGATCCTTCACTGAGTTTTCTTCCACAACCATGTGCGTACATCTCTCGTCTCCCACCTCAAGATAACTGCCACCTTACACACAGAAAAAGAGTGAGATGATGATGAAAAATAAATCAGATGTGTACATATATACATATCTTTTTTTTAAAAAAAGGAAAAGCTTCACTTATTTCATTATATGAATATTATGAATGTTGGACCGCAATCTTTTATTGGCGAAATCCTTTTCAGTACAAACAGCAATTCTCTGGTAATAGCTCAGCAATTGTAACTCATCACAGCAGGTCTGTCGAGCTTTGGATTTCCTAACAGAATAAAAACTTTTAGAATTCAGAAGGTTATGTCCTTTCTTCTTACCTTTTTTTCTAAAACCACAAATACCAGAGAGTAATCACAGCAGTCTCTTTTTTTCACAAACGTAATCAGCTAACACTAATATGCCGGACTAGCTACTTTAACACACTTGGCTGGAATTACAAACCAAAAAGAAGGGGAGAAAAAACAAAAACCTTTAAATGCTGCAGCTGCACGTGAAATGACATATTTCTGTGTACAGCAGCACTGACCATGTTTGAGGGTTCTCTCCTCCATGTTGGCCTTCTCTTCGTCGGAGAAACCCAAAAAACTGAGGACACAGTCCTGGAACGGAGGCACTTTAAACTCTGTTCGAAACTCCTCCTCTCCTGCGTGAAAGTACCTGAACACATAAAGGTGAGAGAAGCCAGCTTACCATGAAACGTTATCGTCACCTGCGACTGGGTTTGTGTTCAAGCACTTGAAAGGTAATCAGACAAAGAACAGCGATTCGAATAACATCTGTGCATAGATCAAGCAATTAATGTAAGCAGGTTCCTCACACTAGAGCAAATTGGTCTTTTTTAATTGCTAAATGCAAAATGTGTTTTATTTAGTCTAATTTATCATTAACAAGAAAACCTACAATGTAGTAACAATCCTCTGCGAAGAAAAGGCATAGTTTTAAAAGATAAAGAAAATACAGTATTGTGTGCACAAATAATAGTGTGTGAGTCAATCAAAAGTTAATAAAGATGTAAAACATGTTCAATATTAACATGAACCGAAGCTATCAGAGACGACAGTCCTGTCCGGGCGCGATTACTTTCACCTGGGGAGGTGAGGTAATGTGATTTTACTCTCGCCCAGAACGACCATGGCTGTGATTTTTATCAAGGATGCGAATAACAATTCTGGCTGAAATTACCTGCTGTTTTTCGTGAACTCCGAGGTCCTCTGACAATTTTACTGCCGTCCGGATCAAAATGTCAGAATTTGAAGTGAGTTTCATGGTTCGGGGCAGGGATTTGTGTTCAGCGAGCGCGTCATTAGAAATCCTGGCAGAGAAGCGTGAATCTCCCTTATCAACAAAAACATATAATCCGCCCACCTTGAGCATATACGTCCCTTTACATGTACGCTTCACTTTTAAAATTTCTAGCGCTTTACATTGCCATCAGACAGCCGTTTCATTTGGGACTACAGTGCCTCGGGCAAAAAACAAACGTATTCCTACGCAGTCCCAAAAGACGTGGCTGTCTGACGGCATACATGCAAAGAGACATGTATACTTAAGGTGGGTGGTGTTGTTGGTGGCCAAAAGAAAAACCAAAGCACACATGTCCCTCAGTTATTTGGTGGAGTAATAGAGGGCAATTATTATTCCATCTGGATAGGCCGTTAAAATCACTGGGTGCTATGTTAAAAAATATATATACCGACGTTATCAGTAGTGAAGACTTTTAAGTTGAAGTCCAGCTCTGTATTATAGGTTATGCCTGCTGAAAGCTCTGCGTAGACAGCACTTTTTTTTCCATTTACTTCGGTGCAATAAATCTTTTGCTGAAAAAATTAGATTCGTGTGAGGTAACTGTAACGTCAGTTCTCAGGGAGAAAAAGTAGGATTCACATCTTAGCAAGAACCGTGCAGCTCTATTGTGGATTAATTAATTTTTTTTGTTTGTTTGTTTGTTTGTTTTTTGAAACCTGGTCACCATTCATTACCACTGTGTGGTAGATTACTGCAGAGCCTTTTTCCAGTGAAATTGTCTTGTGGACTAAAAAACTTCACCTGACCTTCCATCGGTATGAGGGTGAGTGGACAGTGACTGAATTTTCATTTTTGGGTGCACTGTCCCTTTAAGAACAGCTCAGAACACATCCTGTTATATGATGTTGAGTACGAACCTGTTAACCTCATGCAACAGTAAAGGGCTACTGTAAAAAAAAAACCTACTGTAAATTCAAGAAAAAAATGTGAAAAATGTTTCATTCTGTATAAGTAAAGGCATCCGTCTTAAAGTTTTGTAACTCTAACTTTAAATAAATAAATAAATAAGGAGACAAATTGGCTGTAAGTCATCAAGCACACGTTTCAGCAGAACAACAGTGCGCAGGCGTCTTTCAGCGTTTTTTAACTTACACGTCATCTCTCCTCTCCCAGGCCTTATGAATCCATGACGGAGTGAGGATGGGCGTCCCCATGCACACTGCCAGCTGAGAGGTAAGGGCACAAAAAACAAAAGAAACGTAATGAGTGTATGTGCAAAAGATGAAGTAAACAGAGAGGCACAGAGTGACAGAAAGAAGGGCATAACATTTATGTAAGCACAATTTTATAACATAAATCCTTCAAATTGTTCCACTGCATATTCTCACAGTACAACCATGTCCCCAGTGTGTGTTTATCACTCCTGATCGCCCTGTCACTCAGGATCACAGCACCAATACCTCAGGTTAAAAACAGCCTCTACTTCAGGCACATATCAAAAGACAAGCATGAGAGTCTGTTTTTGCTGATTTGTACTAAGTATCACATTTGTAAATGTTTAAATGCCATGGCTGCCACTCATGAAACAAACAAGTTCTTAAAAAAATTTCTCCCTGATGAACAAAATACAGCCTTCACAAAACTCTGAGACGCAGAAGTGGAGGTGGTGAGGTGAATAAAAGTAAGAGCATCAACAGAACAGGGAGAGACAAAGACATAAATGATATAACAGAAAATCATTGCTGAAGAAGATAGAAAGAATATCCTCAAAAGGTTCATAGACTCTCGGTTGAAACTGAACTAAAGTCTTCCATTTTTCAAAATTAGACAAAATATATAAGGAATCTATTTATCCTCATGGACGCGGCTATGCCCTGGAGTCAGTTAAACCCAGTACTTTAAATTGTCTAAACATTTCAAAAATACACATCGGGCTTCTTGTGCTCCTTCAAAACAGGTATCAATCATCTACAGACATGAGGTTTCATCTGATGGAATTTTTAACGGTACTGCACAGCCTTTCTGCAAAGGAGAACATACGTCAAAGGCAAAAAGTCTTGACATCAAAGTCAACATGTACAAACCCTGTATTTCTCTCCATGAGTAGAGTTGGCAATGAGATGAGTAACCTTGGCGCTGAAATCTCTCCGGATGGTCCCGCCCATGTGATGAACGAGATTCACTAAGTTCTTCTACATGGAGAACAAAAAAAAAGAGTTTAGCACTGAGAGGGAACAGCGATCCGGCACTGCACTGGGACATCCCCCAACAACTGCAGCCGATTTATTTCAGTTTCGCTAAAGGAAATATGTGACAAAACACAACGTTTTACAAGATTACATTAAACTTATCACGATGGAGTCACCACAAAATCATTCTTACTGACTAGTGCCTAAACATATCACAATGTGACTTCATACAACCAAACAGGATTTCATATCAAACACAGTTTACTGGGTCATTTCGTTTCACGCTTCAGTTGCAAGGAAAGCCGAGTTACAATCTCTGCAAATTCTTCCAATAGGTCAGCGTGTCGGTCCTTCAGGTGCTTCGCTTAACTGACCGCGTTAGCACCTTTGGTTAGCGCTGCTCT
>JAQLOL010000020.1:1418486-1434923 GCA_029783665.1 Naso thynnoides | reverse complement strand
TACAGCTTTTTCTCTACAGATGTGTTTGGTGTAGCAAAAAAACAGCCTTTAATTCTGTTTTTTTCATATTCACCTTTTTTGCATAACAATAATCTTAATTTACCCCGCTTTTCATTCAACACTGCACCCCTGAAAGAGCCCATCAGACAATGCAGCTTTATAATTAGGCTTCTGCTTTGAACAATATGTGCACTTTCATTAGATTGCTGTGTGGCTGTGTAACAGTGCTGAATATAAACAGAATAGAGAAAGACGGAGGGCAAAAGCAAGATAATATAGGAATAGCAAAGCGTGGAGGCAAGAAGAATTTGGAGAGCTAATCAGGTACCTTTTGTGCGTCTCGTGGTGAAAGAGGAGGAGGAAGAGGAGGTGAGAGAGGAGGTAAGAGAGAAGCGGCGGGCGACCTCTGCCTCCTTAGCAGCTGGCTCTGTAGCCGGAGAGGAGTTTTAAAGGAGGAAGAGACATGGAGAGGAACAGAGAGAGGAAGGAGCGATAAAGGGAGGAAACCAGAGTAAAGGGAGGGAAAGGGAGAAGAAATTAAGAATTAAAACAAACAGCGGACGGACAGAGAGAAGGGCATTCCAAATGATGATGCAAACGAACGAAAAAACAAGGCAAGAGGGGGACAGAGAATAAAAGAGGTTATCGGCTTAACAGTCTTAACACTCATCATTTCATGACATCCTTTTCCACTCCAAAACACAAGACTTTAAACTCTTTGAAAAATTATAATTATTTCATGACTACAACATCTACTTACTATAGTCCAGGGCTAGACAGATATAATGGTTTTCCAACATTATCCGCTGATATTGGCCTATGACAGATATATCAGTACCGACGTAAATGTTCCTTGTCTGTTTTTAAGGCCCGAAGAAAATGCTTTGACTAGTGATTTAAAATGGTGTTATCATGTAGCTTGTTAGCTTGTCCAGCAGATGGCAGTCTGTTAATAACTAATTAGAGGAAAGGGATTAAAAATAGAATACTGATATATATCTGAATTTTTTTGGCCCCAAATATAATATAATGTCCATGTTGGTCGGGCCCAGTTGCACACTTACTATAATAACAACAACGATAATAATAATAATAATAATAATAATAATAATAAAAAAAACCAACCCACCGAACAAACAACAAAAAACAAAACCAAACAGGGAATATGTGAAATGATGTGAGACAAATTTTACTTTGAAAAAATAAACTAACTCAAGTTTACTCACAGTAATGCTTCTACCGGGCATCCAACCTTCCTTTGTGGATTATCTTTGCTTAGGTCATGTGATGACAAGCCATCACCGTGACAACTATGAGACACTGGTCATGTGCGAGCAGGTATTCAAATAAGGAGGGAACATAGAGTTCATGACATATTTTTGTAAGTTAGCATCTGATTGGTTCCCTTGACAAAAGTCAATGGAAGTTTTCAATTGGATGTCGAGATTGGAAGCTGCAGAAAAAAGCCAGTGAGTAGACCTAAGTTGATTTATTTATGTATGTGGTGAAACTGATTCAAAGTCAAGAAAGAACTTTCATGTTCAGCAACTATTAATACAAGTGAATGTAAACCTGAACAGTTGCATGAGAAGTGTTTAAGAGGAGCAGTGTGAGCACCGAAGTGACAATGATTGCTGTTTAGTCACATATTGTTTGTGACGTTTAAGGGAAAAATCAATCCAAAAGAAAAGTTCCTTTGGATGATTCTAACAAAACGCTGACACAGTTTTGATTGGGCATTGTGTTTTGTTTTGTTTTTTTCCCCCCACTTTTAGATTTTTATGCCCAAAGAAAATTCAGTCTATTGTACAGGGGCAGCAGCTTCACAAAGGAACAAAGGGACAAAGATGGGAATAAAATATTATAATGTTAAACTGAACCTTTACTATTTATTTTGGACTTCAAATATTTTGTGATGGAACAACAAATATTACATTTGTCATGACAGTGCAGGACCAGCATGTCTTGTTGCTCATGTGCTTGAAATATTCACTTACATGCTCAACAACCTTAAAAAATTATATGTTGTTTTTGCTCACTGTCTGTTTCATCTTTGATTAGTGGTGGAGACCGGGGTTGGTTGTCAAACTTTTTACTCTTGTGTGAATTGCTCCATCATCAAAACATCTTTGAATAGTCATTCCTACTATAAATGAAAACCTGAGGTCTTCGCTTGAAATGTGTGTCCCTGTCATTTTTAAAACTTATTGTAACAGGACGTAATTAACCATCAAATGCACTCTGACACAACAAAACACAATGTCGGTTGTCCCTTAAGTTATCAATGGGGTTTCAGTAAAAAATAAATAAATAAATAAATAAATAAATAAAATTAAAGTGATAAAACATTTAACTTTTTAGTTAGATAGAAACACCAAATAGGTTTAAAATGAATATCACCTTTGTCATAGTACTCGTCAATGACCCTTAACCATGAATTTAAACCAGGTGATTGTTTGAATTATCTTCTTGTAATGAGATGTAAAATTAAGGAATTTAAAATGCTGAAAAAAAACCCTAGCAAAAATCTATCTCTTTCTTAAAGCCATTATTTCATTAAAGATCATCATGACTATAACATTAAATGAAACAGTGAGATTGTCACACGTGTGACAACCAAAAGCCCAGAGCAGTGAAAAAACATCCCTAACCGACCTCTTGACAAAGATTTTAGGCTAGCTACCACATGGCTCTATCTTGCTAGCTCAGTGTTGACTTAAATCAAAGCTATTACCTTCGACCTTTTTTGAAAATGTTTGATTTTTAATGACAAATTGACTTTAAGCTTTTAATACATAAACAACACTTACATGAAACATTGCTGTGACTCATAAAATCTCCTGCCCTCAGTGTTTTGTGTGTGTTCCATAAAATAAGCAGGATGTCAGGACAACTGTTTACTATCAACATAATGTCACAGCGCCCTCTAGTGTGGCTGTAATAAGCACTGTGACAACCAAGCCCAGACTCCCTTGCTAATAGATGAAAACTAGGAAGAATCAGGCAGATGACTGCTCGATTACATTCTACAAAAATGAGACTCTACCACAATAGACAATAAATGGCTGTTCAGAAAACTCGTTTGACTTTGTACTTGCAGTTTGGTGATGTCAAAGGAAAAGTCACATTGAATAGGCAAAGTCAGGACAAAGTACAAGGCGCCACATAAACGATCACAAACTGAATATGTGAATTTTCAGCACGGATGCCTCATTACACCTGACGCAACACCGCTGCAACACTGCTGTGAAACAGCTTTTAGTTAAGTTAAAGGTTGTTTTCTATCCATTCACATGCACACAGTGACTTCAATGTAAATGACTGGAGTCAAGCATCTTGTGAGCCTGCAGGTTGAACTCCACCTCCGTGTCACTGCTGAGTTGGAGAGCTGTGTGTGTGTGCTGTGCTGTGTAAATAAACAGCCAAGTCACAGTGTGAATGTCACACTGCTTGCAAGTGACAGGATGGAGCAGACAGAGCCAGTGGTCCTCGAGTTCAGTGATCTAACACGTTGGACGTATTGAGCTGACATACGCAGCAGTGAGGCTCAGGCAGCTGCACAGAGCACTGCTGTTAATGATGAGTCCACTCAGCAAGAGGACACCTGCCATCGACTTACTATTGATTTCAGTCTCACACAGCAGACAGTGCATTCATCGCTGGAGGCAGTGTGCTGCCTGGCAGAGCATGTGCATGTATTCATGACTACAAACTTGTACGAGGCTATTGTGACGAGTTCATATGTAAAATTTGGGTTTAGGATGAGGATTGAGATTCAGGCCCGCATGGTCTCTAATAAAAGCCTGATTTTAATAAAGGCCTGGTTCTCTTTGCAGTTAAGGTATGCGCAAATGTATAGTTTCTCCTGTCGTCGGAACATCCATTAATCAATCATCCATTAATCGCTGCCAATTTTGTTGTCAATTTCTTCCCTCATGAGGTTTTTGGATTACTGTTGGTATTCTGAACATCTTTGGTTGATGATTAATGAACCAACTCCTCTCCCTTACCCTTCCACCTCACTTATCAGCGTCATTACGAGCATGTGTGGCTTGAAGACTGACCGAACTGCTGCGACACGGAGAGCAGAACGTGAAATCAAGGCCCGTCTGCCTCCAAAAATGTTAATTCGCTTCCAAATGTCAAGAGAGTTTGAATATTAGAGGGTGACATTTAGCGCAGCGCTGCGCTGCAGAACTTAGCCTCGCTGTGGTGTCAACGCTGCTGGGACTCTGGCAGATTCCCTCTTTTAGAGCATCTGTCTATTTCCTGCAGTCTCCTTGTCATCAAATGCTGTCTCCTCAACAGTATCCTGTCTCTCTCTCTCCTAAATCACAGTTTCCTTGTAGCGGTGCAGGCAGATGCAGACGATACTGACATGAACAGATAAAAGGGGAGCAGAGGGAGATGTGGCCTTTATTATGCTGAGACACCGCAGGCGCTCAGGGAGATCTGCCCGACAACAACAACACAGTGACACTGAAATTCATATAACATTTAAGGAACAAAAAAGCAGAAGACAACAGCAGTTGTGTGACTGGGAAAGTGGAGACTGAACCAGAGAGTACAGAAGCAAATGAGACACTGCTGCTCGAGATGATGATAATGATGAAGACGACAAAGAACAAATGATGAGAATGATGGTGTTGACAAAAAGGCCACTGATGATGGTGATCTCGGTGAAGGCGGCATAAGTGAGCACAGACTGTTACCTGCTGGAAGAGACCTCCTGTTTGAAAGACCCTGCAACGTGAAGCGTTTCCTAGCGTTAGCAGCCGAGTGGCCTGATTGGCTGGCTGAAGCATCAGCTGAGTGGGAAAGCAAGAGGGAGGAGGAGTTAGTACAGCAGGGAAAGAAGAAGAGGAGACGACCTTAAGTGCTCTTTGAAAATCTTCTACTTTGGTGCACGAGTTTTAGTATCAATGTCTTTTCTACACACTGTGGTTCAGTGTGTTTGGTAGCTGTTTTGACTCTTTTTTGTTTCTTTTGAATATGTGACTCAAATCCTTCCGATACAACTTCATTCCATAAACTGCAGGCAGCTAAAGCCTCTTTTCCACTTACCTTGAGTAAAGGTGTGTTCAGACTGAAAGCGATGAACAATGCCCCAAGATTGCATACAAAGTCAATGTAAAGATGCAGTTAGACACAATCACCTTGGAAAACGCCAGTCTTGAGATGTAGCGTCCATCGCTTCCATCTCCTTCATCGCCTCATCGCTCAAGGTGAAAATATCGAACTTTTCCGGTGACATCTTGTGACGCTGTGCTGCGACAGCCAGTTAGTATAGGGATTGCTTCGACGTCAAAGGCATGAACGTTGTTGGAATTTACAGACATTAATTATGACGTAGTGGTCAAAACAACTGTAGCTGTGTGTGAATACCACAAACTTTATACACCACAGGATTGTCTTAGGAACTCAGACACAGCGTTGTTAAGTTTTCCAACGTTTCTGGGACTTCCGCATTGATACTCTGTAAGAAGGATGATTCAATTGGCCGTGGTTAATGATAGAAAATGGCAAGCCCCCCCTTCCTCCTGACAATACAAGCTAATGCTAATGCTAACTGTGGCTGACACAGAGCTGTGTGACACATATTAACAGGCTCCGGATCATTTTTTTAACCAGACCCGCAACTGATACAGGGCAGAAATGATCATTAAATCGGTTGTAATTAATGACACAAAGTGCCGAGTCCCCCCTCTTCTGAAATGAGCTAATATAAGCAGAATGTATATATCGTGCAAATGAGGCAATTTGAAAAATTATCCAAAGTATGATCCAATTATGATCAAGCAAGCGATACTGGTGTTTGTTGCAATTACTTCACGGTCATCACTTTTAGTCTGAACACACCTTACGAAGGTGGATAAACCGAAAATCCATTCATTCCTGTGAGAATCTCTGTAATATCTGACGTACCTGCAAAACTCCTCCTGTCCATAATATTTTGGTCAATAATTTGCCTCGAGTGCATTCAGAAAATTTAACTTCTGGCGGTGGATTTCGGAGAGACTGTTTGACAGTGTGCTAGCTTATCTAACAAGCTGCTGTTGCTAGCCGGCTGTTTTCTTCAATTCAGTTGCTCGTTTGGATTCTCAGGTGAGTTTGTGAATCATCGTGAATTGTATTCTGCTACTGTTACGATTCTATCCCTCCGTAAACAAATGCATTTCCTTGCATTGGACACTAGGGGGATATCCAGATCTACAGACACCAGTTACATACTTATGTGGAAACGAGGCGTTCGGGGTCATTAGGTAAGATAATGTTCATCACTTAAAAGCCCTCATATTTGGGTGTGTACAACATGTCTTGCATGTGTTGTGCATTTTCACACTGGAAACAGTGTTCTCCCTGAGTCCTTTTGTGCTAGTGGATTCTACCAAACAGGAGTGAGCATAATTTCTGGTTTGTGCACTTGCACTCTGTGTGCCTTAATTTGCAATCAGAAAGTGATAAAATTAGACAACCAATATAGCTCCATCATCAGCACTGCTGTCACCTTCTGCAGTGAAGATCACTGTTCTCGATCTTACATCGAAAGACTATTGAACTATAATAAATCCCAGGGTATCGAACCATGGTCAATCTTTGGATCTTGGATTATTTTCCTTTTTTTTTTCTTTTGTATATCAACTTTTTATTAGGAAATCCACATTATATCACATCCATTGACAGTACAAATGGATATACAATTTTCAGTGTAGAAGCTGTACAAAGCCAAGAGTATTATATTTGTAAAAGAACTTATTGTACAAAAAGCAAAGCCTCTTGTGTTCTTTCCGATCAATCCATTGTCCATTTCCATTCACTACAAAGAGGAACACATAACTGAACTGTTTACGTCCAGAGGATGTAAAACAGGAAGAAAAGACAAGAAATAGAAGGAAAAAATAAATAAAAAATAAAAATGTCTGTAGCAGTTTGGCCTCATTCAGTTGCGCTTACATTACATGACATAATTGTAAACCAAAAAGAATACTTGAATAAGGAATAAAGGGTGAATGGTCCTTCTATTTGTTATCTTAACAATATCAGATTGCAAAGGTATGATAAACTGTACCCATCTTTCCCAGTGTTGCTTGAATATGTCAGTCTTTAGGTTAAGAGAAAAAGTAACCTTTTCCGTAATATTAATATCCATTGTCACATCTATCCAATAATTTATTGTAGGTCCAGTCTGCATCATCCATCTTTTCCCCGCTGCCAATAATGCAAGGATCTTAGATCAATTTTCCTGTATATATTTTGTTGTTTCATCACAACTGTATGACACAGACTCTGGAGCAGTCCGGCAGAAAGTAATGAGAACGTTACCCTTGCTCAACAATTGCTGCTAAAGTGCCTTTAGTGAGTGAATCGACCCTGAACTGCTCAAGTGGAGCTACTCTATAATGTCTAATTGTGAGATGAGAGAAAATGAGCCAGGGTTTTTTTTTGAAAAAAAAAATATATAAAAGGAAAAACATTTGTGCAAAGACAAGCAGAAGAAGCAGCCTGGCAGCAGAAAATGTTAGCAAAACAGAGGAGAGACAGAAACTCAAATCAGTCATCCATTTAAACCTTTCTGCTCGTCCATGAAAAAGTTATTGAATATGAAGCCACAGTAAAATACTCTCCTCTGATCGGTTCATCAGAGTGACTCACCTGTTCCTGCTTCATCCATTTATCACAGCATTTGTTGTGTGTCTCATTGTCTATGTGTCTGTCTGGGTTGAAAGGCAAATTCATCTCATTCGGTATGTTTACATGCACAGTTGAGTAGAGCTACAGTTACAGCTTGATTAAGACATTTAATTGAACTACTGTCCTTGTCCCACTATACAAGCACTGAGGGAGAATGGATTTGTTGTCCGACCCTGCTATCATAAGCCCCGTTCAGCTGGTTGCTATTGAACCTTCTTCCAGTTAGTCAAACAACAAACAAGTTAGCAAGCGGCTAGTGGATTCCATGTCAAATGGTGAAAACATGGATAACTTTACAGCACTGTACAATTCGTATCCAAGCTTTACTTTTGGTACAAATTTGATGCATGCTTCCCCTCATGCTTACAGGACTCATGTTTTCTTCTGGGCTTTCTTCAAAAAATTTATGCAGTCCAAGTTCCAGGCCAAAGATGCTGCAGGGACTATTGATCATACACAGATTGCTTAGGCCAGTACGGGTCCGTTGATTCGTATACGTGCAAGAGTAATCTGACTCCCAACTGCATTATCTGTGCGTCAGCTTGACTTTGAAATAAAATCATTTACGATTTCAGTTGGATTAACATGGTTATATGCATTTACTAACACCGTAAATGGATTTTCTCTCACGTCATGTAAATGTGCTGACTGTGGAGAACTTTTTTAGTCGACTTATTAGTTCAGCAGGTTTGCATGATGGAATTTTATCAGTTCAGTCTTCCTCTAACAACGGGCCAAACATACACTGACAATTCTGTGTGCATGTACATGAAATTTCCCTTACAGTAAGTTCTTGTTTGTTTTACTGATACACGTACCCGTACAGCCAAAACAGCTAATGGAGGCGAACTGATGAACTTTGGAACAATTTGTGTCAAAAACTCCTCTTATTCATTTGAGTCATAACTGACTCAGATCTAAACCTACAGCCATGATAAAAATTTCAGTGTGATTCATACGGTGCACTTTAATCATCTTCAGTATGATGTCATCAGCATGAAAAAAGGTCAGAAAATCATCTTACAAGAATAGAAAAAGCTTTTCCTTGTAACTTCAAACTTGCCTGCAAATCATCAATATCGTGAAAAGATAATTTTTCATACCTCTAACTGTGCTAATTTGTGAAAACATAAATAAATTTAGGCCAGATCCCAATTAAACATCAGGTGATCAGGTGTAAATGAAAAATCCTTCATCATTAACACTTTAGCATACCATAGCTTCTCATGTCTGGTATAAACTGACGAGCCAACACCTCACATACTGACACATCGGGGATGCAAATGTCCATGTAAATCATCGGCTAAAAACAGCTGATCAGTGCTGGGACTTTAGTGTGAAGTGTTTTCTGTGCTTAGTGAGTGTAAGAGTGTGAGTGCATGTGAGTGTGAGTGTATTTTGTCAGAGATGCTGTGAAGAAGAACAGTGAGTGCAGCAGATAAAGAGGACAGACAGAGAAAAAGTGGCAGGAGGAGTGACAGAAAGGGGAGGGAAAAAGAGAAAGAGACAGAGGGGAAAGAGAAAAGAGGAAAAGGTGTAAATGGATGCATGGAGGCAGGTTTGGGTTTGGACAGTTGGTTTGATAATAGTAGCCAAACACCCATTTGAGTGGTGAAACCAAAAACAGCCACTGTCAACTGTCCTTAACCTTTACCTTTGTTCTAGCAGTGGGGATTGGAGGAGTGTGTGTGTGTGTGTGTGTGTGTGTTTGTGGTTGTGTGCAAAGTCAATTCTGAGTGAGAGAAGAGATGGAGTGAGGAAGAAATGTGCGTGAGAATCAGAGTAAGAGACCAAGTGCAACTTAGAGCTTCTCTTTAACTAACTCCAAAGGACAGTCCTCCTCACCATCAGTTTTCTAGAATCTTTTTGAAGTGTGTAACTTGTCACATCATTAAAGTCGTGATGTAACACCCTTTCAAAATACCATATCCGTGTCCAATCCCCGTATCTTCATGAAGTCACAGTGCTGTGTCCTGAGTTGTTAAAACAGATCTGAATAAAAAGAGAAAATCTAACTTTCATTCGCCGCTTTCCTAGTGATGAGAAACACAAGAGGACACGGCTGCAGAAGTACGTTAGGTGAATAAAGAAGTAGTTTTGGCCTTAGCAAGTGGATGCTAGGCACAGCTAGCTAACGTTAGCATCCATTCACTTAAACGAAACCGACGCTGTCCGGTATCTTAGATAACAGTAATGTTAACATATTAAACTGTGTTTTTGTCTCAACCAAGCAAGAGCACTGCTGATACAGCCAGTTAGGATTACTGCGTAACATATCATTATAAAAACCGTTACCTTCATAAGGGATATTTGCACAGGCTTGGTTTCATTTAAATGAATGGATGCTTACATTAGCTAGTCAACCTTAGCACCCACTCGTAAAAGCCAAATTATTTTCTTCATTTATTAATTTACTTTATCAACTGAAATCCTCTTGTGTTTCTCGTCGCTAGGAAAGCGACAGAATGAAAGTTTGATCGTTATTTTTTTCACTCAGTTGTGTTTAAACTACAAGGGACACAGTGCTGCAGCACGGTGAAAAGAAGGGGCTTGGACCTGGATATGGTATTCTGAAAGGGTGTGATGTCAGACTTAAAGACTGAATAGGAACATTTTCTATTGTCATATTAGCCGCTTTTACGGAGCTGCTTTCACTACAGGTTCAATGTGCTTTCAACCCGCCTCACTGTTCTGTATAAACTGCACGGACACATAGTGGGGGGCCGAGTTGCACTGCCAATAACCTGCCTTTGGAGGTAGTATCAAAGCCGCATCAGAGGATTTTGTGTAAATGGGTAAGCCAGCAGTTGGCTTGGGTCAGTTTCTGGTTTTACTGGTCTGTCTGATGTACGGACTCAAATCGGTTTAATTTCAAGCAAATCAGCTAAGGTGGCATTTGTCATTACAGTCTGACGACGTGAATAAATCTAAACAAGCAACTCGACAACGTGATTAACATATGATGAGGTTTGATTGGGCTATAAATGAAAATAAATGATGGCCAGACCATGCATGCTACTCAGTTTAGGGCACAATCTGCACAGCTCCGTGTAACGTTAACGTTAAGCCATACAGCTGCTAGTACTAATGTTAGCTAGTATTGTCAGGATGAAGGGGGTTTCCTATCATTAACTACAGCTGAAATAATCAACTTTTCTGCACCGTATCATGTTCATAAACTAAACCAAAAGTATGTTAATGTGTTGCACAGCCACGGTTGGGACATTAGCTTAGCTATTAGCATCAGGAGGAAAGGGGTTTCCTATCATTAACTATGGCTGATATAATCGTCATTTCTGTGCTGTATCAGTTAAGGAAGTCCCAGGAACGTTCAAAATCTTAGTGACATCATGTGTTCATTACATAATTCAGTGGTGTAACTTAATGTCGTTTTTTGTACAGCTCTGTGGTATCCACACACAGCAACATTTATTGTGGTCGCCATGTCTCAATGTCTGCACATCAGGATGTCAGTGACGTTGGAAGAATCTCAAAGCTAATTGGCTGTCGCGATACAAACACTTTGTGTCACTCAGCCGACGAGTGACATGCAACACCTAGTGATGAAAGTCTGTTAGACTGGTTTGCTTTACATCAAACCAATAGGGTTAAGGTTAGGCCGGGTCAAGGGCATTTATCTTAGCAGAAGAGAGATAGTGTGTACAGTTAATCACTTTTCAACTGTACGTGGTCGGGGTGGGACCGTGTACAGGGGACATGAAAACATAAAAGTTTAGGAAAATCCATAACCGTATAAGCGATTTTTATTCCTGCACAAACCTTTCTGTCAAACTAAGTGTCGAGTTATCTCAGACGTGTTAAAGAAGTAAAGGAATAAGCTGACAAACAGTTTCACTTTCATTTTCTGGTGGCAGCGCACTGCTGTGGAAAGAGGGGGGAAAAAAAGTCCAGTGGAGAGATTACTCGTTTTCTGGGTGAAAAATTTGTCATCTTTTTTTTTTAATCATAAATTGTGTACACGGCGAAAATTGCCCACTGTAAACACGTAGCCTGGAGTGTTTTGTGTAGCTTACACACCCCTAAATTGTAACGCATATCGAGCATTTTTCTTAACAGAGGAAACTGATGCTCCTGGTGTTAACCGTTACACTGGTCACGTCTCCTTTGAATCTGTGACCATGGCTCACTATATAAAATGGCAGATGGGAGCAGTTTAAAGATGGTGCTGCTCAGTTCTGTGTAAATTAACAACGATGGATAATTGATGAGCCTTCAATGCGACACTGAGGCAGAGTCTTTGTGTTAAAAGGGCCGTTATCTTGAAAATCGTATCAGTTCACACTGACAACACTTGCCCTAAGCTGGCTGAATTTGTTGTAATGGCATGTTTAATAACAACTTGTTCACAAGTTTTCACTTCATTGTGTAATAACACATGCAATTCGTAATAAACAGCATAAACATCATATTTAATAAACTTTATATTATGAACTTTATAAAATGGTCTGAGATGTAGAGCGTTGACACTGTGATCTTTGAGCTGTGTTTTACTAGCAGGTAAAGATAAACTTCAGATACAGCAACCTCTACTGGTGTTAGGGATTCCTACAAGGCATAGCAGCGGTTTAGAAACAACAGGCGAATCTCAAACTGTAGCCTCTGATTCACATTGACTTTGCACCTTCTAGGGTTTCACCTTGCCACAGTCTCTATCCAC
This sequence comes from Naso thynnoides, assembly GCA_029783665.1. Taxonomy (NCBI): domain Eukaryota; kingdom Metazoa; phylum Chordata; class Actinopteri; order Acanthuriformes; family Acanthuridae; genus Naso; species Naso thynnoides. The sequence continues at coordinate 1,422,553 of JAQLOL010000020.1, read as the reverse complement.
TGAAGGCATAAAATTGCAGCTAAGCTCATGTCTGAGCATTAGCCCATCTTGTCTGTTAGTTTTGGTCTATTGCATTTGATCTATAATGATCGATCTAGCCCCAGATTCACTGTGAGCTCTCCAGTTTTACTGTGGGCACAAAGCTTCACAGGGGTGGACTCAAAATGTTAAAAAAAAAAAAAAAAATCGACCTATTCCTTTTCTACTTTCTCTCTGGGCACTTTACTTTAACACTCTAAATATAGTCAAACCATGACTATCTTATCAACTAAACAGACTGCTGGTTGTGATGTTTTTCTGACATTAGCCACCCTGGTTCAAACGCTGTGACTGCTGACTTCTAGCAGTCCAGAAAGCTGTGCAGCTGAATGAACGGTTGATTTGAAACACATGGATTGGTTGGAGTTGGTGTGGATGGAACCTTCAGTAGTGCTTATCTGCCTCCCAATGTCTTGATTCAGCATTTGGTAATAAAACCTTATATTTGCTTTATAGTTAAAAGAACTATTGTATTATTCATTTATATTGATTTGATGGAAGGAACCAAGAAAGATACAAGGAGGCACGAAGGAAGGGAGTTGGGCAGAAAGGTGGTGAAGAAGGAAGTTGTAGATAGATAAGGAGGGAGAAAAGGAGGGGCGAATAATGAAACACGGGAAAAAAGGAAGGTACACACACACACGCTGCTCTTCGACTCTGGTCAACACAACCGTTGCTGATAGACTGCTGATATTCTTACTCACTGGAAAGTAACTCCGAGGGCTTCTCACAAGCGTGAAATCGTACCTGTTATCTTATCCCCAATTCTGTGTGTGTATGTGTGTGTGTGTGTGTGTGTGTGGGTGGAGAGGATGTCTTGCATGCTCTTGGCCTGACTATGTGTGCAGGGGCTGATAAGTGGCTTTCATAGTGTATGTGTTGGTGACTGAGTATGTGCATGCAGAAGTCCTGCATCCAGGCTTGGATATTAGACTGTCTGTGTATGTCTGTGCATGTGTGTTGGTGCGTGTGAGCATGTGCTGTTCTCACCTGGCCTTTTAAACTTGACAAAGGTAGCAATCAGCAACCTAAAAGGTTCACACTTCATTCCTCACTCACAGTTTATTTCACATACTTCAGGAAGACGGACTGGGACATGTTTGCTTTTGCAGAGGAGTTTGTTTTTGCGGGAGTTTGTTCAAAGTATAAAGTGAGCGCTCACCTCTCTTCTGCCTCATGTTAGGGCTGGGGTTGGTCCTCCTGAAGCCCGACTCCGGACTCGATGAATCTGACTGTCTCAGCGCCATCTTACGCACATTCCTATTGGACACGAGGGACAGACTGAATCGGTGTAAGCCAATAAAAAGGCTTAAACAGAATGTCTGCTGCTTCATTTCATGCACTCCTTGTCTTCTAATTTAGAATGTTTTGACAACAAAGTTCAAGGTGTGTAGCTTTCTTATTTTGATTTTTGCTTTATTTTTTAATGCGAGAAGATTCATGGTGTCACCGTGTAGATTTTGGTGGCTCACCTCATGGGGGCTCCAAAGATGTTGAGCTGGCTGGCTTCTGTGAACCAAACAGAGGCATATTTATTACTTTTCATCAAATGACACCAATATTTCTTCAGTGCCATCCACAATGACCATATGATTGTTAGAGAAAATTGGTTTGTATGTGCATTGTCTGATCTGTATCCTCAACAACTGAAGGAGAGCTAATATGCTCCTCTGACCTAAAAATGTTGTTACAATGTTGGATACTCGTGTTAAACGATGCCAAAGCATTGGGTAATACGGTACATGCATTTGGAAGTGAGCCCTGCAGGCTGTTTCAGCTGGCTCTGCACGCTGCATTTTAGTAAGTTTTTTTTTTTTACCTGTGTTTTTCCAGTGATGTTAACGCGTGCTGGACTTCCTTATAAGGGTATGCCAGCTCATGCACACAGCTCTAGCGCCTGCCCCCTCCCCGCTCTGCTCAGACACCACTCCGCTCTCTCTCTCTGCCTCACCGATTACTGTTAGCACTTAGGCAGCTCCAATAAAAGTTTTTTTTTTCCAGGTGAATAAAGGACAGTATACTTTGTTAAGCTTTCCTAAAGAGAGTTTCTGTTTCTTGTGGTTTTATTCTGTGTAGATTTATTTACTTCCTCAACATAAGCACATAAGCTGGATTAAGGACTGCTGTTCCCACGTTACTTTGTCATGTTTCTGAGTTGTATTTCAGATCGTATTTTCTTTTTAGGCATATTTTTTCACATCCATGATAAACAAAAGCGAGTAGCACAACCAAAATCTACAATTGAAGTGCACTCGGACAAACACAACATGCGGGACAATGTTTAAATATATATGATAGGATTCAAGCTAATGTCGTCCTTATTAAAACTAAGCAAAACAATAATTTGTTTTGTTTTACACAGAAATATGACAGACGAGACAGTCCAAGACTCCCCACATCCTCACCACATTTGCTGCACACGTCATTGTCTCTAAGTCTTTTTAATTCTGCCAATTCACAGAGGGAGCTGTAACTTCTGCCGATAATCTTATAGAGCATTATCTGAGATTGGGCTTTATCTGAATAAGAACGCCAAGAAGCCACAGTATATTGTTCTGCAACAGCCATCAGAGATTCTGAGGCCAGTGTCCTGTTCTCAAACTCATTCCTAACCCTGCCAAACATGAAACCTGTCTATGTCTGATGTTTTCACATTCTGATGTACTGTACATGCCCTCTTCTCAGAAAAAGCACCAGCATTTTAAGGAAAGTCCAAGCTCTGCCTTTGCTTCTCAAAGAGATCAGTCATTACTGGCGAAAACCACAAGAGGTTACTTTATGGGAAAGCATAGCCATAGGTCATTTTAAGCGTTAGAGCAGGGGGCGAGCTCCCTCCTTTACACTAATATTCTAATATTCTTTCTGCTGCCCTGCCCAGCTGCAGTCTTTTACAATTTGTCTCTAAGCAGCTACCCCCAAAGTAGATATGGGTTCGGTGCTTTGCTCGAGGGCACTCATTTTGTTTCTTGTCTCATGCAGTGAGTTTAGTGTGTCATGAGGGCCTTGAGGTTTCTAGTGCATCCTCTTTGTTATCCACTGTGGTTTTTATATTGGTGCCAGGTCCTGTTGAACCTGTTCTCTGCCCCGTGAAGGGCACAAAGGACACATGACCAGATAGTAAGTGGAAGCTCCAAGAGTACGATGCGAGCGCTCATTACGCAGGACAAGATATGAAATCAAGGTAGCATGGGACAGCATACAAAAGGAACTAACTGCACTGTTATCCTGACCAGCTCTGAAATGAAAAATTATGGGTTTTAGGCTGTGTCTGACCTCCACAGCAGCGTTAAAGGACAACATTTTTTAGACTAAAAAGCTTCTCTAAGTCTTCCCTATTTCCATACTAGATGTTTATTTCCAGGCGTGTGTGAGTAACTAGGACAGCCAGCTAATGTGACCAAAGTAACGTGAGAGTCTCACTCTCTAACCTTAAACGAGATTTGGAAAAACACTTTGCAGCGTTAGCAGCTAAGAAAAGCCTCAGTAAACAGATTATTAACTTTATAATCTGGCCATCGTCTGATTCAAAGTACATTTATATCTATGCAGGGTCTGCACATCGATGCACTGCCCCCTTATCTACTGTTAAATATTGATTTCCAATTCATATCGGTGGCTCCTTTACACAGCCTTTTCAGCATGGGATTAATGCGCCTCTAATGTGCCTCGCTGGTCTGTATTAACAGCACAGACACAGGCTGAGGGAACCGAATTGCACCGTGAATAACCCTCTTGTGGAGGTAGTATCAGGGCCGAGACAGAAGTGAAGCCCGGGTTGAAGGATGCTTGTGTAGACGGGAGAAATCATAAAATGTACATGGCGAAAATTGCCCACTTTTTGTAAACATAACCTTACAGACAGTTGTGGTTCATGTCGGGCATTTTTATTAACAGAGGACATATTCAGCTTGAAGGAAAATCAAAGGAAGCAGCTCTATACTAGATGGATTTAATGACTCTTGCGTTATTATTGTTGACATTTTCGGACTGTTTTTATGCAGTTTAATCACTTTTCTAACTGTTTGGTG
>JAQLOL010000020.1:1386392-1409447 GCA_029783665.1 Naso thynnoides | reverse complement strand
TATATATGTATGTATCCCACTTAAAACAGTTATAAAAGTGAAATAGATATCAAGTCAAGAGCCTGAGTGTTTAAGTTAAAGTTCCAGATAAGATTTAGGTGGATCTGTTTGTAGAATTTTTTAAAAAATATTAAAATATTAAAATTAAAATATTCCTACGTATGTTTTCATTTGTGTATAATCTGCTGGAAATAAGAATTGTTGAGTTTTCATTTATTTAAAAATTTTCCCATTATATCTACAGAGTTTCTACAGTAGCCCAGATTGGACAAACCAAGAGTCACACTGAAGGCTCTCTTGTACATTTGGACGGATGGGGTTTAATTTCAATCGGGTGCAGTTTGCAACTTTATGGCCAGATGTCACTAAATCCCACACAGTCGACCTTTAAGAATAATTCTCGAGGAAATCAGATGAGTCACTTTCCACCACTTTCTAAAAGTAAACATAAAGCGCAGAGGAAAGGACTGTCTCAACTTACCTGGATGATGTAAACCTCCTCTCTGCCGTTGTACCACACTTCAAACTTCTTGCTGTCACCTTTGACGTTCTCTGTGATCCCCACAGCGCTCATCTGGACAGACACAGCAGAGCAGAGACACTGTGAGATGCAGCAAAACTTCATTATCAGTGATGAAAGTGAGACACAGGGCAAGAATCTGCACTGATTAAAGGGAAAATCCACCACTTCTCATGTGGACGTCCAGTCAATGTTGACGGTAATTGTAGTCAACTGAAACCAAAATTCTCCTCAGTTTTGGCTAAAGTGACAGAGAAAGCTGAGTTTGCTGAGCAAAAAGCAGGTCTTGCCGGGCCTCAAAGGTTGTTATCCGTTGCATTGGAACATTTCTTTTCATTTAATATTGTGTAGTTTTCAACAATGAGGGATTTTGGTCGCCAGAAAATCCTCAAAACAAACATGGCGCTGGCTCGCCTGGAGTGCGAGGAGAAAGGCGAGAGGTAGACAGTTTGTAGTTCCTCCTGGAAGCAGTGACGTCACACAGATTTTGAAGCCGCTTCCCAGTGACACGAGGAGGAAGATTGAAAAAAGAAAAAGATTGTTGGCTTTCACATTATATTCCTAATTTGACAAGAGCTGCCCTTTAGTATTTTGCTGCTTTAAGTGCCTTAAATTTCAAAGATTTCCTTTGTGTCAGTTCATTTGTGGTAATGAAGCTTCAGTAAGAAATAATTTAAATACACAATGTGAGCACAGAAGTAACTGAATTCAAGGATTAGGCCGGAAATATTCTACAAAAAGGGTGATGAGGATAATGGGTGTTGAAGACCGCTGTGATATTTAAGGCCGAAATATTGATGTCATGTTAATAATACAGATGAATGAACTCCTAAATCATTTCCTTTTGTTCTGCCGGGGGGGGGTGGGGGGGGTGGTGCAGTAATGCCCCTTAACACTTGTTGCCGCCTGCTATAAAAAGAAAAAATCCATTTAGAGTAATTATCTTTTTTTTTTTTTGCTTTGGTACAGTTATGGTCACAGACCTCGCTCTCCACCTCTCTACACTCGTGTGTGAGAGTGTAAACCACCCACCCAAAAAGACATGCGTATCGTGTGTGTGTGTGTGTGTCACACACAGTTAAATATATATTCTGACTCCACTGTTGTCCAAAAACAACTGAAGACAGATCGATGAACCACTCTGTTGCACAGGGAGACATAATCCTTCATTACCATTAAGCTCCATCACAAACATTTCCACTGTAGCTCTACATGTTTATCAGTCTGCAGCTGAAAATATGTCCTCCGGTTTGGTACTGTTACAATCGAAATAAATAAAGACATAAAAAATCAAATATATTTACTGCTGTGTTTAGAGACTAAACTAAACACTGTCTGAATGTAACTCACAAGGAGGGGAAGTCCCAAAGTCAGAATGAATGACAAACATATTGATTGTTTAGACAAAAGGCTCCTTTACAGAAACACCAGGCCACATGATCTGCAGCAATGCAGGAGCTGTTTGACTTGCGCTGACTTGCACTGAACCTGAGGCTGCTGCCCACTTTGCCCAGTTTGTAATCCAATTCGATCATTTGTGCCTTTTTTGACAATACAGAAGTAATTCTGGACATGAGGAGTTTATTAAATAGTCTTTGTAACATGTGCAAAGACATTTGAAGGTGTAAGATAAGATAAGCATCAAATACTGTGGGTGTGAAGCCGTTATAAATCAGCATTCAGTCAGTGCGGCAAGTCAACTCAATGACAGCTCCGATTCCCTGAGGCTTTACATGAGGATACGTCAGCATCCACTGCTGGTCGAGAGCTGCATTTGTTTACATACCAGGAGAAACAGCTTGTTCACTTCCCCAGCGAAAATGTTTCGCTTAAACTTCAGATGTGCTGGTGGTCTGCTCTGAAAACCCTCCATGACACATTTAGGATGAATTCGATGTTTAGCATTTGTTTACTCTGACGAACCTTGTCTCCAGCAGCAGCAGCCAGCCGTGTTTAGAGATGCTCCTTTTAACATTTCGATTATTTATCTATGTATATAACAAAATGTGGAACATATTCACCAAACCTCCCTGTGGGATTTTGGATGGGACCGGTCACGCCACTCTCCACCATGAAAGCCACGGTGAAAGCGCTCCTCCATCTGCGCTGCATTTTAGACCGGCCTCGGGATGGCGAGAAGCGTAACGAGAGCTCACCACCAAAATGACACCAAAATTGCTCTGCAGCAGCACACCTGTACTGACCCACCCTCTGTGGGTCGTATATATATATCTGTGAATGCTCATGTTGCTTAGTGTGTGCTGCTGTGTCTCGCCAACACATGCTTCATAACCACTTTGCACGGCGATGGTATCTATCCGTGTTGTTTCTGTAGCTATTGTTCCAATAACCACTTCTTTGTTGTTTTTTGACCACTTTTTTGTGTTTGTCTTTTTGTAAATGACCTAATAGCCCATCATTCCCCTAATGCTTTACTACTGTTTAAACTTCAGATTCTGATAATCTTTCTGTTTTTCTTTCCCACTACAATGAACTGTTCAGAACATTAAAGATTCTGTTGAGTATCTTTTTAAAGCTGCCTTGTGGACTTGCGTTTTCAGTGTTGCTCATAAAAAAATCATCAAGCATTAAGCTCCACATTTAATAATCAGCGGTCTTCTTCTCTGCTGCGTACCGTGGTGTGTAATGCCACCAGTAGGTCAGGAAGCTGGTGTAAATGTGCACTGTGTCACGTGTGGGAGCACGCACACGTGTGTTCTTAGCACATGTACGAGACAACAGGGGGGAAAAAAAAAAAAAACTTTTCACAACGCCACTAAAGGCCAAAAACTCAACAATATTATACTGTAACTGTTGTAGTTACAGACCTTCAGATTACAATGAGCTCTTGCCACACACACACACACACACACACACACACACACACACACACACACACACACACACACACACACACACACACACACACATAAAGCAAAAGGGACGGCTGAAGAGCACCGTGTGTGTCTGACCTTGAGCGAGTGTTTGAAGCTGTAGGACGGGGTCTTCTCGTGTCCATCGGTGGTCTCCTCTCGTTTCTTACAAAACAGCAGCATCTTGTCATACAGGAACAGGTGCCGCTGCATGGGCTTAAACCTGGCCAGGTCCTTCACCTGTAATCAGGTGATCATTCTGTCAATGACTCTGTTAATCCTTCCACAGTTAAACACAGTAAAACTCATCAGCAGCAGCTGCAACGCATACCGCCATCTTCAGCTCCGTTTGTATCAACTTTGTCCCTTTGTGTGCAGACGCAGAAGAACATTTTTATATGTTCTCATAAATATTTTATCATTATTTATTGTTTGATAACTACTGTGACCTAAAAACTATGTCAGTGGTTTTGGATACATGTTCACAGTACACAGAACTGTGTTACTACGTTAGGGGCACGTCAACCAAAGCTTCAAAGTTTGAAACATTGAAACAGTTGAGTTCAAAAGGATTTCACAGATAAAACGATGCCTTCAACAAGCACAAACACTGCAGTATATTCACACATAACTATAGGCTACTTGGTCACATTTTGTTTTAATAGTCTCTACAAGTTATCAGTAGAAATTCAGTCGCATGTCAACAGAGCGTCAGTTAATATTCAACAAAAGAGTCCGTTGACTGTCAGTATGTTATGTTGCAGCCGGTTATTAACCAATATTCAACTATCTGTTCTATCATCTATCTATCAAATATTATCAGTTCAAAGTAAACAGTATGATGACAACATTTGATCAACAGCATGATGGTAATCTATAGTTGACTATCAACTGAATATTTGATAGATGTTTGTCATTGAAGGAGAAGTTTAGTTTTTTGCACATTAAGACTTAAGATAAGGATATTTACGATCATATACAATGTTCTACAGTATTGTTATGATGACCAGTGCAGCGCTGAGAGCTGGAGCTCATTGTCGACGTCACTGCAGGCAGAAAAGAACAGAGTTACATGTGCTCAGCCAGTCCGCCGAAAAACACAATAAACTTGTTAAACTTTTTTTTTTTTAAGTTTTAAGAAACTCAGCAAATGTCGAGTGATGTCCTCTCATGTACTGACACTAAAACACAAAGCTGGATGGAGCTAGTGGAGATTATTTGGGTGTGTTTTAGGGGTTTGGGGGGGCGGTAATTGTGTATCCACACTACTTTCACTGAATGTGTAAAACTGCTAGTGCAAGGCGGCTATTTAGCGACCACCTGAGCGCACAGAGAAGGGGAAGGCATCTAGGATTTTGTCTTTCACAGGGATTGCGGATGAAAAACTAAACCCCCCAAAAAGTGCCGCTTTCCTTTTAAAAAACTAAATATGTGCATCATGAAAAAAATGTAAAGTCTAAATAAAAAAAAAAGCACAGATGTGGATCTTTGAAGCAGTTCTGTTGGAGTGATGCTGAGATGACAGACAGTTTCCATTTAAAACCCTCGATAATAAAGTAACGTTGTTCACGGGAGTGTGGGCTCGTACCTTGCTGTGGCCTTTCTTATGGTCAGTCCACACATTAAAAGATCCCTGCATCAGCAGCTTCCCAAGTTCACTCAGGTTTCCCTGTAACATGGACACACACACACACACACACACACACACACACACACACACACACACACACACACACAGAGAGAGACTTTATAGCACCACTCATTACAGTCAGAGGAGTCTGCAGTAGCTGCCATTTTATGTGCTCCACGCTGCCTCTGTTGTGTTGGCACATCCAGAAGGGTTCATGAATGCTCATGATCAAAACCCACAAAGAAGCAGCCATTAATGAAATGCTGGAATTCTTTAAGAGTTCGTCTAATCTCGCACAAGGATATCTCCCACAATAAGCGAGATAAATTGCAGGTAGCATTCCTAAAATATTCTTGCAATGTGGCCTGATATCTGCTCAAACCAAATTCCCAAAAAAAGATTGTTCTTTATTTACATCAATAACGTAAATTCCTGGGATTCTTGAAATGAGCAATAAGTTCAGGGTACATTACAGTGCTTGTAACCGTCTTCCAAAGAAAAATGACAGAATCGTTCTGTGGAGGTGGATGTGTGGTTTTGTGTCCCTGCAGGGAGAGAGATGAACCGGTTCATTCAAGGAGCAGCGTCAGGGTGTGTTGGTTCGGGGAAAGCTGTTGTACATTGTGTAATCAACCTCTCTTTTTCCAGTAAAATGCTGGGACTTGTGGCAGTTACTCTTGAGTTCCCAACCAGCAAGAAACAAAATGCCAACCTGTGCACCTTTAAGCAATGAGTTTATTAGTTTATAGAATTTGGTTAATGCCGACAGAGCCACGGTGCAAATACATCAAACGGTTGCAGTTGACATCGTGTTTGGAGGAAGTAAAGCCTATTGAGAAACAACTTTTATCTAAACCTGAATCTGTGCTGGAGGCTCTAATGGTGGTGTACCACAGCGCAGCAATTAAGTCATGTTAAGTCATGCATAAGAAGCTGTGGAGGTGAGTCAGCAGCAGCTGGAGGTGTTTCAGGCTCAAGTGAAGAGGCGGAACGCGCAGACCCTGTCAGGCCAGCCACACCGCCTCGTCTTTCCTGGACACCACCACAACACGTGTGAGGCAGATTCCTTTCTATAGGACATATTTGAGAGGATGGCTCAGCTGCAGAGCAATATGTTACACATATTTAAAAATTCATACATTCTGAATGTAATGGATTATTATAACTGTTAAAATTTCTTGTAATGTCTACCTGGAGAATGCCACTTTTCAAGTCCCTGGAGGGTTTTGAGCAATTCTGCTCCACCTTCTTTCTTATTATGCATTGTTCTTGTGTTTTGTTTTGTTTTTTTTAATATATGTAGAAATAAAGAAATAGGAGAAGGCCATGCTGTCAAGAGAAGCCCAGACTGCAGTGCTCAGCCTGCTGAGTCGTCCTGCAGAAGTTTTTGGGACCTAAGGAAAGCTGGACAGGATGGGCTATTCCCATGACGATCATCCCCATCAGTTTTGCAACACCAAGCTTAGACTCACTGGCTGCCCCCTCGCCTAAGCCAGGCAGCGCAAAGATGAGGCAGCCAGGTGTTCTGCACCCGGAGGAGTCTGCGGGGGAGAAGAGGATGCGGGAACAGGTGGTGGTGTAACAGTTTTTTTGAGGGGTAGAGCACACAGCAACACAGTTATACCACCTCCACCTCCTTAAAGCATGGGGAGAGACAGAGCCTGTTTCTCTGGTGAGCATGTGAGCCAGGGGAAGCCCCACGGTTCTGGTTGGGTCTGCATCATGCTGTGTGGACTGTTGATGCTTTAAGGGAATGTAGATTTTAAACAAATGTCTGACAGAGATGAAAGTTACCAGATACAATCAGTGACCAAGTGGTGGAGTAGTGACTCCACCTGAAAACAAGACAAGTCTGAGACACTCAGATCCTGTGTTACAAACTACTGTGAACTGTTAATATTTGCGACAATTCTGCTTTTTATATTTCTAAATGTCTAAAACCTATTTCTTTGAATCAACAAAAATAAATATAATTAATTACCTCTCACATTTTGTTTACTTATAGGCATCATCCAATACAGTTTCCTGTGATCTGTGAAAGATGATTGGTGCCAAAAATCCTTATCAAAACCTTCTTTTTAGACAGCTGTTTGTCTCCTAGGACACAGTCACAACATGATTACAATCCTCCCATAACCTTAACAAAGTTTTTATTATTGAAAGACGAAAGCAAAGGTCACAAGTTTAAAGGGGAGTAATTCAAGTCCAAAACATCATCTTTATCTAAACATGACAAAGTCACAGAGAAACTGTCAAGGGGAATTTTTAGGGATTTTAACGTCGTAATTTATCACACCAACTTTTTAAAGTTAGATTAGGATTATGATATGACCCAATGGTTGGAAATGACTGATCGGAAATGACACATATGATACACAGACTTTCATCCAAAATTCTTAAAATGTGTGTCAAAGTCAACAGATTCGTACCATTATCAACATGACTGTTTCTCTATAAACAGCTTTTGTGGAGATGTCTTTCATACAACAAGTCGAGTCCAAACACACTGGCTGTAAACACCAGAGGCTGAGATGAATTCTCAGATATTTCTTCATTAAGAAAGACAAACACAGACATCCAAAAGGATCACACCAACTTCCTCAGTTGCCCCTTATCTTAGTTGATAATTAAGTGGTTTTGACTCTCAGACCTTCCATATATCGGCAAGGCACCATTTAGAGTGTTTGGTTAATAAATAATCTGGTATTTTGTTTAACAGGGCTGCTGTGACTCATTTTTATGGTTATTTCGGACACGCCAAGATTGTTCCTCTTTGAAAAACAGCAAATTCATGTTCAAAGGCTTTAAAACTCGTCATAAAATCACATACCTGACACTTAAGACAAAAAAACTCACTTCAGAGAGCACAAAGGAACTATTGTCTCTTTTTCCACACAGTGTGTTGCGCATGCTCTCATGTAGTGATAATACTCAAAACTAAAAACTCACACTTTACATTCAGTTTTTTCCACCATGTGACCAAGAACTGGTTACAGTCGAAGGTTCTGCATTCTTCTTCATGTTCACACAGTGAAAGCATTGAACGATCAAATCATTAGTGATAAACTAGAGCAAACTGACGACATTAAGGAATGAGGAATTTGAATATAATGATAAAATCATATCAAATATTCTTTTGGTATACTCAGCAGGGAATGGTGGTTGATAGCAGATATGTTATCGAGAAAATCCTTTAAAAACTTTTGGTCAGGTGATAATGTGCCTGGTTTGCACCATCTGAAACTGAAACTGATGGAATCCGATGGACTGATAGGCCTTTTATCACTGGCCTTTTGCACACTTTGATCACATGAGTGTGAGGTCACGGTTGAGTTCGAGCGAATGGATCTCACACAGATAAAGTGTGATTCCTTGCATCCACTTCTCACTGCTCCCTGAAAAACACACAGAGGCAAAGCTGAGACAAGCTGCCACCTGAATGTCTGGTTGGGAGGGTGTCGTGTTTCACTAAAGCCTCGTTTCCACTGAGCGGTACAGCTCGGTTTGGTACTGCATGGTACGCTTCGGAACAGTAACCCTAGATCGGGCTTGCGTTTCCACTGCCGACTGTACCCTTACTTGGTGGGTGGTGCTGTGCTGCCATGTTGTGCTGCACCATTAGGGCGCTCTGCCACCTTTTTCTCCAAGTGAAAAATATTTTACCTGCATAAACCAGCAGAAATTCATGTGCATTTTATCAAGTTTTTAAAGATCTAATCATTACTAAAATGTATGTCATCATGCAAGACAGGCTAAAGCAAATGAACCACTGCTGTTGTTCAGAGATTTCACTATCGTACATGTGGAATATGTATTTGTGGCAAATAAATCCTCTTCAATCCTCTTCAAGTTTTCATATTGGCATGAAAGGTGAAAGCATTTCATCTTAAAAGATGCGTTTATCTTTGTGCCTTTGTGTTTCAGGCTGTTGTTTGGGCAAAAGGAGCAATCTGAAGATGCCACATTGGGCTCTGGGAAATTTAGATGGAATAAATTATTAATCTTAAAAATAATCAGCAGATTATCTTACGCTAAATAGTTGATGGTACCATAATACTGTTGCCTATACTATACTTCGATGACTTGCTGCTGCAAATCATACCACTGTGTCACTTTGCTTGAGACAGTAATGCACTAATAGTTCAACAGTAGTTGTGGGTAAACTAGTTGTGCTGCTATAACACTGCAGTTCCCCCACTGAGACTGATAAAGGATCATTGTATCTTATACTGACCTCAAAGCCAGTGATGGCTATTTGGTGCATGGAGTCGTTGACAGACTTAATGATGTCCAGCATGGTGGCTAAAGCCTCCTCCAACTCGACCGTCCCCTCCCCTTTACTGCATTTTAACATTTCCTGGAAGAAAGAGAGAGAAACATTGAGGCAGGCCCACAGCTCCCACTGGTGAGACTGAGGTCACATAATGTCACTATCTCTGCATTTTCACAGACTCGTGATGTCAGTGTTTATAAAACCCTTTTTTTTCAACTCTGCCCTTCTCACGAAGAGGAAAAGACGGTACTGATTAGCAGATGGGATCATTACCAGTGACAAGCTGAGGTAACTGAGCTAACATGTTGAGGATGTCGGGTTATTATGCACACAAATATTGTCCTCTGAATGAAACGGTGTCGCACAAGCTTTTATAGGTGACAGAGAGGTGTTAAAGTTAAAGAAATATGGTAAGTTATATTGAAAAATGCCTCTAAGGTACTTTACTGGTCACATATACAGCATACAGTGAAATGTGGTCTCTGCATTTAACCCATCCCTGAGAAGCAGTGGGCAGCCACAGTGCAGCGCCTAGGGACCAACTCCAGATTCTGAGCCAGGACCTCGGTCAAAGTACTAACTGGAGATACAACTAACATGCATGTTTTTTGATGGTGGGAGAAACTGGAATATCCAAAGGAAATCTCACAAGAACAGAGGAAGAACATGCAAATTACAAACAGAAAGGCCCAGCCCGAGCCAAGAACCGAACCCACATCTTGCTATGAGGCAACAATGCTAACCAATCCGCCCCCGTGCCACCCAGTCTGCCTTTTATACAGTAAGTTGGCTTGTAGATTCAGTGGAGACGTTACTGGCATGACATTAAACACAACAGCATCAGCTTTGTCTGTAAAGATAAATGTCCGTGGTGCACCACTGAAAAACTGTCGGAAAACTCTGCCAACAATAATGTAACACAGTCATAAAAATCATCTCATCAAATCTCTCCGCTGTGAAGGTGAATGCCCTTCCCTGATCCGGCCTGTTGACTTAATCATTTACGCAAACACCGGCTCGCCTTTAATGCAACTTTGATGATACCTCCTAAAGGCCTCTACACATGATCAGTGGTGAAACCGCTTTGCGCTGGCTGTCCCATCGTTTTTCTATGGAGAGAGTGGCGCCACCTAAAGAAGCGGCACCACTACCCTCGGCATTGCGCACCACTTGGATTTGCCCCTTGCCCACTGCGCTCAAAGTTCAAATTATTTGAATTTTGACCTCGTTTGCTACTGAACAGATCAGAGGAGGGAAAGAAAGACAGAAGAAAAATCTGTAGCTCTCTGACCAAGTTTAACTCTCTGTTTTCGTAGTGACGTAATGATGTTTCATGCACACAAACTCGTTATGGTCGGGGGTTTTTCGCCGCTGTATAATTAAAATGGCAAGTGAAAGAGCCTTTGTTTCACACAAACTTAAATACATAGCGCACAAACTCTTTTTCCTCCACTCCTTTTTCTTCTACTTCCCAGGATGACAACCAGCGTGGCTGTTGCCTAGCAACAGTGTCTGGCTCCGAGCCTCTGCTGTGCGTGCTCTCTGCGCTCTACCTGGCGGTGAGCGAAATGCAAAATTCTTATTATGTGAAGGCTGCTTTAGGCAGATGAGAGGCGGACTGAAACTGACCCCCCAATTCCACCTCTGTAACTTTTGAACAGACGGTGAGGCGGGGCAAAGGTGCCCAGAACCCGCCTTGGAAAGGCTGCGTGAATGGGGCTAACGAAACACACGTCCACAGTCAGGAAAGCTCACAGTCATATTACATTAGGTCACATTTTAGCATGCAATGCAACATCGAGTTGTCTGGGTTGCAAGTTTGCTCGCCTCAGAAATGAGAAATTATTACAAGTCTCAGTTGAGTCAATGACTCAGTCTTGGCTATGATGGTGTTTGGTGGTTTCATGCAATTATCAGACAAATAATACGGCTAATAAATTGTACTAACAGAGCATCTAAGAAGTTTCTGTTCCACTCATGCTTCACCTCTTTGCTGATTAATTGGGAGTTAGGAGAGTCAGGCTCTTTCATGGCAGGGTTGAAGTCACCACTCTGGGCTTTTCAAGTGCTCTTCAGAAATCTACGGATGATTTTACGGACACTGTGTCCATGTTTTGTACAGTTTATGCATCAAAGTAGAACAAAGTAGCCCAATGTAATCAGGGGAGGTAATGATATGTGTCTGAAGTCGGTTGGGGGGTAGGTGGGGGGCATGTTTTGTTGAGGACAGCGACAAAAGACACTTTGTTGTTGAATTTGCTTTGGGTTTAACAGTCAAATTATTAAGAAGCATTATACGCTCCCTCCCAGTGACAGACTTTCATCAACACACAGTCTCTCTGGTCTCTCCTCCAAACCCATTTTCTTTCACTCTCTGTCACAGTTGTATTTGCAGCTTATTATTAACTGCTTATTGACCTTTGCTCCTCAAAGAACAGTTCCGTAGCATTTTCACAGAGACACAGAAATAATTATTTGATTTGCCTTTTAAGAGAAGGTTGTGGGAGAAAGTGGGGATCGTGGCTATCAGACACATGATGACCTTTGTTGCATAATTTCATGTTACCTAGAAAGTGACTGTGATTGGTGCCTTGGACAGATAAAAGTAGCACTTCAAGATTCAATTTGGTTGGCTGTAAAATTCTACATTAAAAATTGATTTACAGCTTTCAAAAACAATAATGATGATGACACAATGATGAATATGAATGATAATGCTTGTGTCATGACATGTTTGAAACGTTTCCTCAAATAAAACAGAACCTACATTTGACACAAATTGCTGAGTTCCTATTGTTTAATACCACGTTGCGTCGTGGTTCCAAAACACTAAACAGACAGTTAAAGCTGTTAAGTGGTTCTCTAAACTAAGTATAAACTGAACGTGCAGTACGGCTGACTCAGGAAGAATTAAAAACAGATCATGTGTATAGAAGGTGTGCTTTGAAGTCACTTTCCTTCCAGAACAAGTACCCCGCAGTTGGACTGAGTGGCCAAACTCCATCAACATGGCTGAATTTAGCAGTGGAAACAGCAAAACCGGAAGTATAACAAAAAATGATCTGCTTATATTACAGGCAGGTGGACTTGAAGTGATCCTTACAATTTACCGAAGCACAATTGACCCCTGGGCAATGACTGGCCAGGTATTGGGGTTTTTGACATTTATTGTTACCTGATTTAGACGCCAGGAAAATACATAAAGCCTGAAGGCGTAATTCTGGACATCAGCCACCCATAAGGATGCTAATACACAGAAAAGACTTCATAGAAAGTTTTACAGTGACCTGGTTAACCATCTAAACTTGCTTTGTGGAGCATCATTACCTCCTCAGAAAGTAAAACTAGGTTTATCACAGCTGTTTGTTAACACTAATGTTTTCAAACCATTCCCTATTTGTTTGTCGAACAAAAGACTCATCACCATGGATCCTTCTCAATAAATACCAACAAAAACTTTAGCCTTAATAGTTTTTGAGTCAAGGTGTGATTTTACCCAAAAATCAAACTGACTACTGCAAATCCATGTTTCTCCAGTTGAATTGCAGTGATCCATTGGCTTCTTTTTTCGGCAGCTTTTATCGCAAAACAGCTCTTTCCCATTTTAAATGTATTTTTGTGTATGCTTACACTGCCACTCACTGGGCGTATCTGTGTGACTTCCGCTGTCACTGATGTCACATGCATTCTGTCTATATAATAATTATCAGACAAGTACATAAGAATGTGTTCTCCGATAAGGGAACTAGGCTCTTGTATGATTGGTTACTTGCATTCGCATCTTGTAACTTCAGGACACAGCTTGATTTCTTTTGTACTGTACATCTGTTGAGACACGATGCTTCCTAGAGTGCATGCTCTAGTCTGGTGTTCTTACAGTGCTTCAAAGACAAGGATGTGTGTGTGTGTACTGTTTTTCTGTTACCTATTTAGGACCTTATCTGGCATAAATACTGACCGTATGAGGACCAATAGTCCTCACTGGGACCAAAGACTGGTCCTAATTGAGCATCACTTGATTTCTGAGGTCCTGGTTAAGTTTAGGGGTAAAGTACGAACTGAGATTAGGTTAAGGTTAGGCTAAGGCATAAACTGGTTAGGGTAAGGATTTGGGGTAGGCTGTACAAATAAATGAGAGTCAATATAAAGTCCTCACAAGAATATCTGTGCAAAGGTGTATGTGTGTGTATGTGTGTGAGAGAGAGTGTTACCTTGAGCATGAGTTGGTATTTGGTGATCCTTTGGACTGGCTTCAGAAGGTAAGCATCCAGGGACAGTTTGTGGTCCAGTTTCTTCTGGCATTCCTGTTGTCACAAACACCAAACATTCTCCATCAGAAAGGGGCACATGCTACACCTTCTTAATCTAGTGTTATAGCTCTAATTGGCAAACTGTTGGAGAAACTCGTGCAGCTAGGAAGAGCCTGCCTGACTCCTAGTGAGCACCAACATCATATTAAGCTGAGACTTTGTATTGTGGCCAATCCAGCCACTTCCTTGCCTCTGGCCCTTAGACTCCAAAAGAGCAGGACCATCAGTAAATGAGAGCACCCTGGTGAGCCAAACCCCCTCTTGCCATAGCTCCCCGCAACATGTGGATTGTTATAAGCTACAAGTTAGTGGAACAAACTAATATTCCCATTAAGCTCCTTGATTTACCCACATTCGTAAATGCTTTGAACAGCAGACTCATCGCTATTGTGACTCACAGCAACGCCCTGGTGACTCATCGCAACACCCCAAATACTCTGGTTATCTCTGGAAATCACTGTGAGCAGCTCCACCTCATTGTCGTCCCTTCGCCTGTTTCACCAGTAGTTCTTGGTCTCCCCTGCTTGAAGCTTCACAACCCACAACTGGACTGGTCCACCTGTATTTTGTTATTCTCACTGCCTGCATTTTGTCATTCCTGCCTCCTCATCCACAACCACTTCTCCAGCTCCTCCTGAGCTGTCTCTAGTGCCCTCTGTGTATCACGACTTCGGTCTGGTGTTCAGTAAAGATTTGGTTCTCTCTCTGCCTCCTCATCAACCTTGTGACTGTGACATCCATCCTGACCTCCTCCCTTGGGCCACCCTGTCCTCCAGTCACATAAAACTTGTCCTGCCCTGAAAGAGAGGCAATGGAAAAATATATCAGTCCCTTCTCTTCTTCTCCTGGCGTTGTTTTTTTTTCTTTTTTTGATAAGGACAAGTCTCTGTGACCCTGCATTAATTAACATGGTCTGAATGACATCAACATACAGAACAAGTACCCTCTACCTCTTATCGATCCTTTCCTCAAGGCTCTTTGTCACGCCCAAGTGTTCACTAAACTTGATCTCAGAAATGCATATCACCTTATCTGCATTCGAGAAGGGGACAAATGGAAGACAGCCTTCAACACTCCTTTGGGGCATTTCAAATATCTTGAAATATCTCTTTTGGCCTCACCAACGCCCCTGCCATCTTTCAAGCCTGAATCAATTTGTGTTCATCTACCTCAATGACCTCTTGACCTTCTACCACTGCATGGAAGAGCACACACAGCATGTGCACCTCATGCTCTGTAGGTTACTTGAAAATAAACTTTATGTTAAACCCAAGAAATGTGAATCCCATGGCCCCTCTGTTAGTTTCCTGGGATACATCATGGGCCAAGGTAAACTCCAGCCGGACCCTGCCAAGGTCAAAGTTGTGGTTGAATTTCCAGTTTCCTCCTCTCAAAACTCCAACGGTTCCTTAGCTTTGCTAATTTTTATCAAAGGTATATTTGGGACCACAGCAAGGTCACCGTCCATCTCACTCATTACACCTTCACCAGTTATCCCTATCAGTGGTCAACTGAAGCTGATACAGCATTTGAAAAAATTAAAGGTAATGTTTACTAGTGCCCCTGTGTTTAAGCACCCTGACTCCTCTCGTTAATGTGGGGTGGCAGTGGATGCCTAAGATTCTGGAGAAGGTGGAATTATGATGTGGCTAATTGAGAACTTGTGGCTGTGGTTTTTGAGCTGCAAGAATGGAGGCACTGGTTGGAAGGAGCTGAGGTACAATTCATGATCAGGATGACTCATAAAATCCTCTCTTACCTGTGCTCTACCAAACTCCTGTCAGGCCCATTGGTCCCTCATTTTTAGCTGTTTCCAATTCACCCTTTCCTGGCAACCTGGATCCCACAACAGTAAGCCTGACACCCCTGGGAGATTGAGGCTAGGGGCACAAAAGACCCAGGTGGACCCTGGCACTTGCCCAGCTAAAAAGACTCTCTGACCCACCCCGATCTCAAATTATGCAGTGGGGCCACTCTTCTGAACTTACCTGTCATCCCGGTACCAACAGAACCATCCATTTATTGAAGCAGCAACTTTGGTGGCTGAGCATGGCCAAGGACACCAGTGAGTTTGTGGCCGCCTGCTCTGTCTGTGCCCAAGGCAAGGCTTCCCATTGCCCACCTGCAGGTCTGCTGTGCCCCTTGCCAATCCCCAGTCGCCCTTGGTTCCATATAACTGTGGATTTTGTTGCTGGTCTGCCATTTTCAAAAGGTAACACAGTCTTACTTACTGTTGTTGACTGTTTTTGTGTGCACCTCTCCGTTTGCCCAAGCTGCCATCTGCTCTCAAGACTGCGGACATTCTTGTAAACCAAGTTTTTTAGATTGCATTCCATTTGACATTGTTACTGACTGTGGTTTGCTACCCAAGTCTGGCAGGCTTTTTATAAATTTTTGGTGCGGCAGTCTTCCTCTTCTCTGACTAATTTAGCCTCTCTCCTCTGTATGACTAACTTTTGTTTCTTTTCCACTTCCGGTGCCATCCTCTCCAAGCTCCAGCGCCTCAGCCACACGCTGCCCAGCCTCTCCCCTCAAGTGCCATAGGTCTCACAGCTCCTCCAGTGTCATAAGTCTCACAGCTTCTCCACTTCAGCCTCAAAACTTTCAGTACCGTAAGCTGCACGGCTTTCAGCCTCAGCCACATCTTAGCGTTTAGCCACCTCACCACCTGCCTCTCACCTTCAGCATAAACATCTCCTTCAGTGCAGCTTGTTTCATTCACCTCATCTTTACTAACAATGAAATCCCCTTTTATCCATTCCCCTTGCCTTGGTATTCCGCTTTTGGGTCCCGTTTAAAACCCTTACACGTCATTACAGATGTTGCATCATCACAGGTTAATGTCTGAACTTTTTCAAGACCTTCATCTTAGTCACTCACTAAGATAAAGATTTAAGGTGTCACAAATTCAGATAGGTATATCATAGTTAGTTGCCACTATGTTTGGGTCCTCATGTAAGTAAAAGAAAAGTTAGTTCATGCTGCTCAAAGCTGTTATTGTTTCCTAAACTGTGTGACTGTGCTGGTGAGTATACATTACCTGAAAGAAGAGGCTGTCTCCACATTGTCTCCAGAGGACTTCGGAGCGAGGTTTATTCTGACAGTACTTCTCATACACCTGAAGCTCTTCTTTCTGTCAACATAAAGGAAGGAGGAGTCTTGAGCATCTTGTCAGTTTCTGGTCAGTTTCAGCTGTAGTCGGCTTATGAAAAAATACAATCAAGTTTACTCATTCCTAATCTTTGTGTAAAGGAGCCCACTTACATATTACACACTACATATTGGAGGAAAAATTATTTCAGTGTTTTAGACCCTGAACAAAACTTTGTCCATCACGAACAATGCCCAAAGAAATATTCAGTCCTTGCTCAGAACTTGCTTCAAACAAGACTCTTAGGGACAGGCCTTTATTTTTCTAATTCCTAATTTTGCAATTGTTTGATAAATGTATTTGCTTATATTTTGTATGACACTTTTATGGGTTCTGTTTCCTCATATGCATTTCAACTTCAGAATTACAGATTCAAAATTCAGTTACATAATAAGATGTAGTTTGTAGTAAACTGATAGAAAAAAAGGTTATTAAAATAAACTATGTTTTATATTGGAGTGGGGAGATGGCTTAGGGAGAAACAGCCAGAGGTAAAAGGCTGCCTTTTTAGTCTGGTGTTATAGAAGGCTTAAGATGGGTGGAAATATTCTGATGAAAGTAGGACAATCACGATAAGCAAACCAGCACTAGGGTTGTATAAGCATGATTATGTTGTTTAATTTGAAACTAAGAAAGTGATAAGAGGGAGCTTCATGCCAGATTGGTATGTACATTTATGACATTCTATGAGTCTATCTAACTTTATTGCCTGTTGCATTGGGCCTGTCCTTCATTTAAGACCCAGCTTTTTCTCACCACCAGCGCTTTTATAAAAAATGCAAGTCCCAACAAACACTGGTGTTCAAGGGTTTCTCACTCAACTCCAATCATATGGAGACAGTCCTTTCAGCAAAAAAACAAAACTAAACAAAACAAAACAAAATATTTGTAACAGTTAGCATAACTTATCTTCATGATGAGCTGGTGCCTCCTTGCATTTAATGTTTGCGTTTTTTATGTAACAAATTCATGTGTCTTTTCATCACCTGCAGAGCCAGCTTCTGCCCTAGAGCTTCTCTGCCACAGCCACATCGCTTGATTCACTCCAGCTACATGCTGTATGCTCCAGCTGCACCATCTGCACTGCCACCCACCTGAGCCTCAGCCTCCTTTCTGTTCACTTCATTACTGAACTTGTCAATAAATTCCTTTTTTCCACTTTCCACAGGCTTGGCATCAGTTTCAGCCCACATCCGTGACATTTTAAGTACAGCGCCATTTAACATCATTGAATGAATCTGACAGAGAAAGTTTCCTATTTTTGATTTAGCACTGCAGTCTTCAGCACTTAAATACCAAGAATCATGCCCTATAGTCTTTACCTGCACAGATGCATCATGCATATAATGCTAATTGCTAGTATAGCATTAAGTGCTAACCACTAAGTCCCTCATCATTGCCAACCTCATCAGTTGGTTTCTGTTCATTATGACCTCATTAGAGTAAGTTTTGGAGCAACTCACCCTTTTCAGAAAACAGGTTCCCACCAGCTCTGGTTTCTCTGCACAGTTCTCCAGCTCCCTCAGAAATGTTCTGCAGGTCATGATAAACAATCACAATATCAGATCACAGTACTCATTATCATTTTCCTAAGGTGAGTTGGAAGCCAAATGACCAAATGACTAAAATCACTAGGCCAGAAAAGTAATATCCCCTCCTCCTGTGAACGTGTCAGTTGCCCCTACAACTCCACTGTTTTTATTGCTACTATGTGAAAACACCTACAATGTTAACATGAATTTTTTGTGTGAAGGTTGGTTAAACAGTCATGAGGAGAACTTCTTAGCCCATGAGAGCAGTTAATTTTTTTTTTTTTAAATCCCGGAGGACCTTGTCATGTCTGAGAGAAAAAAAGAAAACAGATCATGTCACTGAGGCAAACTCTGTTTAAATGTGGAGACCAAAAAACAGAAAGCCTTTGATACAAGGCATGAGTATGGAGTCTTGGAGCTTGACCCATAGTTTATAAGGATAAGTCGGCCTCTGCTGCTTCTGTTTTTACCACTCTTGTTTAGTCTATCTTTATTAGGTCTCTTAACCTAATGGAAGTGCAGTACTGAATAGCTAATAGAGTAGTTCTTTAAAGCAGTGGGCATGTAATGTTTTGGGTCTTGGCCCAAGTCTATGAATCAAAAACTAAGGAGTTTAAGGACTGCTGGCAATCTAATGTGCTCCACTTTAGAGTTTTATTTGATTACAGTACAAAGAGATGCGAGGCAGAGCTCACAAGACAACCAGAAGTAAAACAGAGAAACAGAGAAAAAAGGAAATGCAAAACAGGAAGGAAGGGAGAGAAGAAAGTGTAAGAAGAAAGAAGGCGAATGAGATAAAGGATGGAAGGCAAAGGAGGAACAACCCTTTGGTTCAGGCCTTCGGGGAGTCTAATCTGCCTGGAAAGCTTGTGATGTCTCTGAAACGTTCTGCTTGTTGACAGTTGCTTTGAATGGCTATCACGTCAGCACAAACACTTCTGTTTGTAGTTGAAGCACATGTAGACATACTGAAGATATGTACAGGTCTATGAATTAAGGGTGAAGCTAAAATTTGAGTAAGTAAACAATATCGAGAACTATGCAACTAAACTGTGTCTCCATGGTGACTGCAGAGTGACAAAAGTTTAGCAAAAATCTTGACTATTTGCTACACAAAGGGCCTGATCGATATGTGATTTCTGGGGCTGATGCCAATACCAATATTAGGGAGTAAGAAAATTCTGATATCTGATATATCGGCTGATGTTCTATACATATATTTTGAACGTAGTTATCGAATATGAGACAAAGTGTGTAATAAAGGCAGGATTACAAACTTTATTCCAAACATCAGTGCACTGAGCAGTAAACGCTTCACTTATTTTCAATTAAATAATAGACCACCCTCTGCTGGACAAGCTATGTGATTACACCATTTTAAATCACTAGTCCAAGCATTTTTTTGAGCCTTAAATAACAGTTTTAATGTTGGCACTTATCGGAGAACATGTATGCTGATACTGATACATCTGCAATAAGCAAATATCGGCCAATAATATCGGCAAACCGATATATCAGTTCGGCCCTAGTTACATACGGATGATTCTCCAGAAAAGCTAAAGGAGAACTAAAGAGAAAGATAAAACAAAAACTAAACAATGTTAAACCGTTGCATCGTAGTTCCAGACAAGTGAAGTCAAGTACTGACTTTTACAAACAAACCAGAAAAAGTAAACATGCAGCTATAAAGACTGACAAAAGAAAACTGTTGATCGGACAGTTTCATCATCCTGCATCATCAGGGCCCGTGTGAGGGAATTACTTTGAAGTGAACCAATATCGTTTCTTCAGCAAAGCATTGGACAGGTTATTTGGTTATCACCACGTTTTTCATGTAGCTCAAACAAATTACAATAATAGGCCACTGCAATAACATTTGCTCAGACTGAACAAAAGTCTTTCAGTTGGGTGTGTTTGTGTGTTTGTGTATGTGTGTGTGTGTGATGTCCCGCCTTCAAACAGTCCGTGATTTGACGGATGAAGGAGAGAGCGAAAAGACAAAGTGCAAATTTTTGTGGTTTTGTTTTTTTTTAACACGGAGGTCAATAAATTGGTTTTTATTTCAAAATATGGAGTAACTTGGCGCCTCTTAGTTTGAAACCAACGATATATAGATGGGCACAATATTGTGAACAGCTGTATATCTAATATAAGAATATACAGAGACATTTTTGTGGCACTTAAAAGTTTATACTATGGCTGCAACTGACAATTATTTTTATAATCAATTAATTTGTTAATGTTTTCAATAAGGTTAGGGGTTAATTGATTTATCCAATAAAAAAAAGGTTTTGACTTTATTTAATTTATTTTCATTATACAAAAACATGATTATTTCACATTGACGGCAGTGCAAAGTAATGCACACATTACAAATTGCTGCTTGAATTTCCCGGAGCTGTATTAATAAATCATAATATATTCTTTTATAAAACTAAAACACAATCTAAATGGTGACAGGCTGTTTCATCATCAAAGTGCTAATTTTGACAGCTATTTTTAATTTAGTCTTAGTTTTTAGATTAAAATGCCTATTAGTTAAGTCACATTTTAGTCACTCTTATCCCTCACAGTTTAAATGGACAAAAACTGAAATGACTGTAGTCCAGTTTAAGTCATCCAAAATTCATCACATTTTGGTCAACTTTTAGTCAAAATGTTTTCCTCAATTAGGCAAATATAGACATTGGAATTGGGATTACAGCATCAAGTGTTAGAATTCATAAACGCACCAAGACACTCTCATCACTCTTTTTGTGCAACATCAGGATTCCTTATAGTAGCTAGAGACGAGGCGAGTCTGTGCATGTCGCATCAATCTGCATGACATTTAAATCAAAAATTGTTTTCAGTTTAACAGACGAACAGGATGCGAAGCAGAATACAAAATCGTTTTTATAATGTCTGTTATGGATGAGAGATGTTGGCGACATTGCAGATTCATGATGGCCACAGCAAAACACCGTGACAAATATGACGAAATCTGCCAAATGCTGACTTGCCTGAGTCAGTGGGTGGAGCCCTGAAGCCCCGCCCCATGGTTCCCAGCAATGCAGTTGCCAGTTAAATTAGAGGGTTGGATTAATGACAAGGACAAATGCAGAGGAGGGAAATGAAAATGAACCTTCGAGTTTCTTTCTCCACAGAATTGGAGCACAGACTTTTTACCTGCTGTAAAATAATCAGGTAACAACGTTTCTGTCATTCAAACTTCCGCCGCTCCCTGTCCTCAGCAGCTCCGTCACTCTGTCGCTTGCTTGTACACATTTTTGTCTCCTCTCATCAGCAAAATCCAAACAATCCATTTTATCATAGTTTCTATCATCAAAAGCCTATTTTTAGCTTGTTGTCTTGTTTTCGTTGTGACAGCTGGGTCTGTGACAAATATTTCTGTCACCATTTTTATCAACAAAATTAGCACTGTAACCTCCACCTCACTCTGTTCAACTTGTGACGTAATAAGCAATAATAAAATTTGTTGCCAACACTTTCAATTTTCAAATTTGATCAGTTTGATAAAATCCTTGTTTCAGCCCTAGTTTATACTGTCAGAGAGACGCAAATTGAACCATGTGGCCATGTTGTTTTGAACTGTCCTCATATTTACTTCCTCTTATGGGTGAAATTAGCAACAGAACATTTCCAACCTGTCAGAAATGTCACTTTTTTCATTTGTTGACACCAAAAGATGTAGAAAAGTTTAACATCATAATTTTCCAGGGTGGCTCAGAGGCACTGAAATAATTAGCAGGTCAGTAATGATTAAGATTAATCCAGTAACACTAAAAGTAATAGTTTGGCTCGTGACTGTAACACAACACTTTTCTTCTGATATCAGTCAAGTAGAAAAAAGGAAATCAAGACTCTTATCACATGGTTTTGTCTGTGATCTACTAGGGAGTGGTTTCTTAACTGAACTGCATTACAGCACGCAGTCAGTCTGGTGTATAAGTGATATCAAAGGTTTCCAAATAGTATTGTTTTACGTCAGGACCGTGCACAAAATGCATTACACTATAACTACCTGTTGTGAAATTCATATATTTCTGGCAGGTTGCCAAACAGCACATCCCTTTTGTTCTCCAGCGAGGGGGGGATGAGGTGGCTGAGTTCTGAGTTATCCAGTTCTGCAAAATAACCCTGTGAAAGAAAATGACAAGGACAAAAGAATAATGAGACAGTGAAAAAAAAAGAAAAATGCATTTGGCCTCAGACTATAACCTCAGACTGGAGTGGAGCTAACAGGAATCGGTTCACTCGGGGCACTACAGTAGTTCTGTGTTTGTGACTATGTTTACCTCATTGTGCCAGAAGACCATTTAAAGCCAAGTCTGTCAGAGTATGAAATGACGAGCTGAGAGATAGTTGATGTTGTTCATTTGGTCCCTTTTTGTAACACATTAACAGGTATTCTACTTATGCAGGGATAGTTTGATATATTTATGGGGTTTTTTTTCTTTCAAGCACAGAAAGTTATTGCCCCGTACAATCGTAGTCTTTCCCCCAGTCAACCCAGTGAAGAACATCGCATTTTTACCTGCGTGACATCAGTTCCGATATACCAGCCTTTCTCAAACTTTTTTGTGCCAGGGCCCAGTAATGGCCCTCAGCCTTAACCAATGTCATTTTGGGGGGGGAAGAATTGCTTTGCAGCAAACACTTTTGTTTAGAGCAGGCCATGGCTAGCTAGCAGTGTTGTGCATGAACGCATTCAAATGAACGCGTTCATTGAACACGTTCATTTTTCTACGAACGGTGAACTGAAC
>JAQLOL010000020.1:1368551-1386292 GCA_029783665.1 Naso thynnoides | reverse complement strand
GAACTATTCATTTTTATACTGTGTGAACTGAACTTTGAACTAGTTCATGAGAACAATGAACTTGCACAACACTGCTAGCTAGCATGGTTAGCTAGAAGAGCTAAGTGAAATTTTTGCAGGCTTGTAAAGAGTGAGGTACAAGCTTGTCTCTCCTCAGCTAGAATGGTTCAGCGCTGCTGAGAGAGCCGCTGATTGAGTGACAGTGACAGTGTGTGTGCCGTTTCTTCATTCGTATTCAACCCATCTTTTTAAAGTAATATTCCACAAAAGAATCACACATGAAAGCTTTAGATTACATTTGTATGGTGCCACTCCGTGTTGTGACTGGCAGGTCTATTTGTCTCTTAAACTGAATTCTAAACACAATGTCAGTAAACGTAAGTACACATGGGCAGTGGGATGAAAATTGTAAATTCATGCTATTTTGACACTTGTATGTGCATGTGCACGCATGCTGGTGCTTTCAGCCACTTTGCGAGGGTGACGGACATATCGCAAAAATCCCAACATGCCACCCTTGCATAAGTGACTGCAGCTCCTTGGCCACCCCAGTTTGAAAAGTCTGGACACGCCTCTGCACTTGGGGACCTTTCTGCATCCACACAACAACACCTGGGGGTGATGAGAATGAATTATAGACTAATATACACCAACACACCATGCTCTGTTTCAAATAATCAATAAATTGTGCAGTCAGCTTCAGTGCATTCCAGCTGGAGTTCAACCTTCGTGTGTGTGTGTGTGTGTAATCCCAAAGAAAATTGATTGAACACAGTCAACCCTGAAGATCATATGAATCTCACACACTGACAGTCTGAAGGTTGGATTTATTAGCAGAGATGTGGAGTTGTTTCTACTAAATGGCAATCAATGCAGTTATTGAGCATAGGGATGCACCAGAAGTAACTATTGAACGTCTGGATTTACTGGCATTAAGAATTCCCCTGCTTAAATGATCAAATCCAATATTGATCCAACTGGCTAATAACTCCAAACAAATGCTGTATGTCTGATGTTCACAATTAAAAGAGATAGATCAATGCGATGGATGCCCTGTGATGGAAGGTTAGCTCAGTTCATATCACAGATTATGACAGGGATAGTACCTCTAGTTTGGTTGCAAATGTTTTCAATGTATGTAAACACAAATGGATAAGAAAATCCTGGAGCCTGGAGACATACTGTACCTCCATGATGCTCTGCAGTTCCTCCACATACAGCCTCTCTGTTTCAATCAGCTCAGTCATGATGTGTCTGCAGGGAAAGAGGAAAGAATGGGGTGATTACTGACATAAATAATTCAAACAATAAAACCCTTTCAAGCAGAGTTTCTGAAACGTTCAGTCATCCGTCCAGTGTGGGTCAGATGGGGGATCTTTGCAAGCTGACAAACAAACTAATGGATGAGCAAACAGCAATCGATGTGTCAGTAAAGTGGTCTCTGGTCACATAAGAGGCTCTGCAACGGTTGTTGAAGTTGACCACTTGGACTCACTAATGGCAACAACATGAAAACTCAGATAATTAGCTCTTCATTCCTGGCAATGTGGTAATGACACCCTCATACTCCAGAGAGTGCTTGTGGGTGTTTCGGATGAGCAGTGAGATCAGACTTCGTCAGACGTTGTTTCTCAGGGGACAAACATGGCACCATTTTAAAAGGGAAACTTGTGGTTTGGGATTTTTTGTTCCTTACTCTGCTTTGGTAATTGAATCCTTATGCTCAGTCAGAGAGGCTAAATCTCTTCGGAAGCCATAAGTGAACTAATCATTCATGTCCAATTTTGTTGACTTTCCAAATAAATGCTGTTGGACTCCTCCCACCAAGAGGGAGTCAACTTTTAACCGAGCTAATGGCTTAGCTCTAGAAAGGCAATGTCTTTCTGTCCAGATGGAAGTCATGACAACTGGAGAGACCAGGGCTTCTCAAAGTCTAGACTCTGGATCCCGACCTCCTGTTAGGAATGTAATAATAAAATGTAATTAAGTGTATATTTCCTATTTTGAAAAACATAAGGATGGAGATCATCGTTGTCGTGGCAAGGTTAACAGCTGAAGAGCAATATGACATTTAGCGTCAACATGTATCAGAGTTCAAGATATGCTAACAGGCATCTGTGTAGCTAGGGGGAACAGGTGTTCAAGTTTGATTCTTGCTGCCGTCCTGCAGGCACGAGAAAGCGAGACTTTGGCGTCTTCTGTCAGTGTACGTTACCTCGCCAGTGCCACGAGCGTGTCATCATCCAAATGTGCAAAGATAAGAAAATGTGATTGAGAAAACCCAGTTTTCAAAGACGTGGACAGAGAAATAAGTGTTCATTTTGCCCCAGTCCAGCACGAAGTCCATGTGTTCTGTTAGCACAGGGACAGTTGGAGTTATGAAGAGTAGAAATGTCGAACGCCACTGACACAAAGCACAGACATTTCCAACAGCAATATCCTCAGAATGCAGAGGTGAGGACAGCAAAACTTGGACAGCTAAAATCTTCCTGTGAATCAACAAACGAGTTGTTTGTGAGATCAAATGACACAGCAAGAGAGAGCTACTGAAGCCCATCTCCGAGAGGCTGGGCTGTTGGGCAGCTAGCCTGGCGAGACCAGCCAGATCTTGTGTGCTTCACATTTGTTTCTCTCCCGCAGACTGGGAGAGAAACAAATGTGAAGCTTGCAAAATCTGGCTGGTCTCCCCAAGCTACTGGGCAACGACAAAAAGCCCTTTTCTGATACAGAGATACTGTAGTTAAGGAGTGTTTTGAATGAGATGGTTGAGGCTCTGGTCGGGAAAATGATTGACAGAAGATGTGAGAGAATTAAAAAAAAAAACTGAATGTTTTTTTGTTTTTTTTTCTCAGACTGCCTTAAACTTATAAGCAAGTTTAAAGGTGGAGTTAGTAGGATTTTACTAAAAAATAAAATATAGACATATACAAAAGTAATGCTGCTCAGTCATCACTTCTGGGCCTTTTATATATAAAAGTTGGTGACCGTGTATGGAGACACACTGCTCTCTGCTTGTATTTTGATGTTTTGGCTGACTCAGGACCTGCTCAGGATGAGTTACCGTAAAGAGCGATGTAGACATGCAATCCATTTTTAGGTAACGATAACACGACCATGCTTGGTGCCCAGAGGATAACGACCTTTGTGATCAACTGACTCTTCTTCTATTGCCACTTTTTTTTTCTAAGCATGTGATGAAGAATAAGAAGACGGTAACATATTAAGATAAACTACACAAACTACACAGAAATGGTGAAAATGGTGAAATTGTTACATGCTACACAATAAAGAGCCTGTCTGGATCCATTTTGCAGAATACAAGCAAAGTTGCCTCCCAATAATCAACTTGAAACTGAAAACATGCTCTGCGTCCTCATTTTGTAAAAGGCTAACAATAAGCTGAAACAGGACATCTGAGGATTTGGACAGTATTTGGGGAAATTGGCCCTTAGATTCCTTTAATACAGAACATAAGCACAGCGCAGCCAAACAAATGACTTGACAAAGAACTAAACTGAAAACTAGAGTCAAATTCTAACTAAACTGATGAGGGGATCAAAGGCCTGTGGAGAAACTCAGGTGAGGGTAAATTAGATGAACTAACTAACAGGAAAGGAGATGACTAGCTGGTGAAGTACTGACAGAGGACGGGGCTGATGAGGCGGATTGAGGGCAGGTGTGGAGGGAAGATGTTGAAGGAAAAAACAGGCTGGGGAGGAGCCATAAAGCCGACAAAACACAAGCCCAAAAACAAAAAAAACGAGACTGGACCGGGACAGTATGCGCTTGATTGTCTGTGTGTGTATGTGTTGTGGAAGCAGTGTCGTATAGTAACGAAGTAGAACTACTCCATTACTGTACTTAAATGTTTTTTTTCAATATCTGTGCTTAACTAATTCTATTTCTGTCAACTTTCACTTTTTCTTTACTACATTTTCCGAAGACAACGGATACTTTTACCCCGATACATTTCCAAGAAACATTTTTTTGTTACTCGTTACTAGAAGAAATTTGGTGCAAGCAAATGATTTATTTTTATTTCATTTCATCTTATTTATTTTTGTTTGTTTGTTTGTTTTGTTTCAATAGCCAATAATGTTGGATCACAGACTGCAAGAAGTTAGATCACTGATTGATCATGTTAAGTGCAGGTGCGGTAATGACTGTGCTGTTACTTTGGATGCTGCTGTAGTCGCGTTTTTGATGTTTGATTTTAAATCATTTTGTTGTTATGGTGTAGAAACAGTCGCCCAGTCGCAGATTCAGCTTACTGTGCCTGACTACTGCGTTCAAATCAGGCCCACAGGAGTTCAGGAAGTTTAGAAGGTTTTCTGAAAACGCCTCTTCTTTATCACCTTATTTGCATTTTGTTTTAAAACTGAGATATTCTGTCCTTATGTAGACCAGAGGCTACATAAATGAATAATGATGATAAATTTTAAAAAGTCAAACTTTTTACATGTACTTTTTTACCTTTGTTACTTGAGTACTTTTGATACTTAAGTACAGTTAATACCATCTACTTTAAGACTTTTACTCAAGTTATATTTTAAAAGGCAGCTTTCACTTTTACCAAAATCATTTTACACTGAGGTATCTTTACTTTTACTCAAGTATCGCCTTTAGGTACTACAAGACTGTTGACGAGTACCATATGCACTTAGAACGGAATAGAACAGGATTTTAATTTCAATACAGCCAAGGCTGGTGGTATTTGGTTTGGGTACGTGAATTTTGGGCACCGGTTCAGACTATGTCACATCAATACATATAACACAAGTGGAACCAACATCCAGCACATAGAATATACAGAACAAAGTGCATCCAATATATCCACACCACATTTTAACAAAGCCATCTCCAGTGACAGCAGACACCGACATCAGACACCGACATGCCGTTGGCACATATAACCAAAGTTTAAGCTGCTGTTGTTGGTTTCTTCCAGTTCCTTATCATGCAGCGATGGTGGTTAAGCTCTAAGCAACAGCTTAATAACACGTGTAGACTTCCTTCTCTACACAGGAGTGCAGAGCAGATGTCAGCACATGGCGCACTGACGGAAGCCTTAAATAATATTCCACAGAGTAAGCACAGAATTTTTATAACCTTATCACAATGGACTTATCAGTACAAGAGATATCATATTTGAATTTCTTATATTCTTCTTCCTTGTACTAAACCTAGCACTTACGTTACCCACAACGCAAATTGACCTTTCATGTGAAGTGACTTTGTGCACTTTATTTGCCATCACAAACCCATGGAGATGTGCTAAAAGGCTTCTTGATGTACACAACAATAGGTCATTAAAGCTTAAAGCAAATGCATCACATACTCCATCGAACATGCCACGCACAAAGAAAGACACACACATACACAAACGGGAAATGGATGAAATGGTTGTCCGTGTGCAAACGCATTCATGCCGAGTAACCACAGACATTTCAGATGTCTGTCGTGTCGTTGCTGCAAATCTGAGAGCTGCACTGTAACTGCAGCGCGTCTCTCTAACCTCGTTACAACTAAGAATGTGCACAAGTACAGACGCACACAGAGCCACTCTTGTGTGCTCATTACCTGACTGTGTATGGCTGCTATGCTCACAGCGTGAGTGCTGGCACTGATTTGTCCAATTTCACACATGTGCTCATGCACACAAACACAGACACTCAATGTAAAAGTCATAATCAGGTTTCTTGCACATGATGTGTGTATCAGCTGATGCAGACTCAGAGAATATGCGGGGTTTTTTTATGCTGAATGTTAGATGAACGCCAACTATAATTTTTTCATGCAAACAAACAGTTACATGACTCATGAACATTTCATTACATGAGCTCTGAGTATCACTGTGAGTACAGACTCACTGAACCCAGATCTTCAACCGACTGCTACGAGGTAAACTGCGAGTGTACGAAACTGTAAAGTACCAAAGGTTGGCTTTCAGTGTCAGGTCAGATTCATAATTTTATTCTCTGATCAGCTAGTTTAAAGCTCCACTGTGGATCCTCGCTGCATTTTAAGCAGACATTAAAGTCATTTGATTGATTATATTACATTTGTAAGTTCAAAACTCATTTCCTCTCCTGGCAGCTCATTCAGTATCTGAGATCTGCTTTCTGTCATCTATTAAAGCCTTCTGCTACAGTGGAAACTAACATTACATGAACTTTGAACATTTGCAATGGGCGTTCATGTTCGTCACCCTTTGCATGCGGGGACGTTAGTTCAGGGCTGATCTGTGTCGAGCTCGGTCAGATTCGTTCCAATCCAGACCATCACATGAGCAGAGTCACACTGCTAAATTGAATGCATGTTGCTGAAATAAATGACACGAGTGTCTTGACTGAAGTGTACATTTGAACAGAGAATTGCTGCTATTTTCCGAATGATCAGTTGAACTTACAAATTTAAAACTCACTTCCACTGGTCTGGTGTGACTTGTGGCGGATGGAAGTAAATACTGGAAAACATCATATACAGTAGTTAAGATAAGTTCTCTCTACATGGGCTTTTGGTAAAAATATTTTAGCATTTTCTATAATCTTCAAATTTCCTCCAATAGCCACTGTTAAGAATCCTAATTTTACCTGCGTTAAACTATTATTTTATACCTTAAGTACATGTCTTGTCCAGCTGTCATCATTACCACAGTTTTGCTGCTTTGTTCAATAAAAATGTCATGTTGTGGCGCAACAGCAGCGGTCACAGACGTCATCATATTTTTCTGCAAAAAAAGTCCTCCCAAAGGCTCCCAAAATGTGCGCGCCAAATCAAAACTTCAGACCCTATCAGAGAGATTTCACTGACATTTTGACTGGAGAGATTTGAATATGCCGGACTTACTGGTTAAAATAAGCTCAGCTGAAGACGCATCTGTGCAAACCGGATTTGAATCCCAATTTAAATCACCATGGCCATGTGGTCTGAAACTAACATGCAAAAATCCTATTTCATCTGATTTATCAATCTAGATACAATCTGAAAACACCAAATTCCCAGTTTGGACTGACAGTCTTAACAAGGCCAAAGATGTCTCAATGATGACTTTGTTTTTTCCCTTCTGGAGAAATTACATTTAAATAAACGAGTAAATAGTGTTTCATTTGGATACAAATGATCCTGACCGAGTTGTAATGGTTTGTTGTTCAGCATAAACCCCTTTATTTTACTGAGGTTTAAGTCTGTGGTAATGTGGATTGGTTAATGTGTCTCTCTGGGGTCAGAAAGGTAAGAGAGTGGTGACAGCACTTGAGGGCGCAATAAACAATTAGGAATAATATCTGTCCATTAACCTTGTAGTGAGCCCCATGAGAAGTTCTGTGATATTTGATAAGCTGAACTAAAATTAAAGGAGTCTGTTCCTCTTTACAAGTTTTAACACGTGGGAAGACGCAGGTTTGTTTTCTATTTGGAAAGTGAAAATTAGCGAGCCTTTTTCTATAAATGTTAATCTTCCTGCATATTAGTTGAGCACTTGTTTTCGCCCGTTGGTTTGATTCAGTGTGGATGCCGATGCTGCCTTTGTTTATACAACTAGTGTCATATTTCAGACTGTTTCCTGCACAGTAAGAAATCCAGGCGGTGTTTTCAAGTTCCACAATCATCTACTTGCAACTGCAATTTCTCCCATGTGCTTGTGCTTATAAATACTGACACTGTCCGACAGAGGGGGGTTGGAATTAAAGGGGAAGTGGACAAGTGGCCAGTAGTTCCTCCCCTTCACAAAATACACCCACCCACTCCACACACGCTCACTCTGGGATTTTCAGCTCAGTCAGAGCAACGTTTACGGCACAGATGAGTTGCTGAAGTGGACTACCGCATCTGACAGGGGAGAAAGTGGAAGGAGAGCATAAAATGAAATTCTAAGTGGCAGAAAGTGGAGATGGTGAAAGAAAAAAGGAAGCCTCGGAGAGAGTGAGGCAGAGAAAGTGAATTTCACAGGCAGACTGATTCAAGGAGTGGGGTTTATCTGTACTCAATCTCACACAAGGAGTGGACTAAAAAACCGCCAGGTAAGTCAGGAACACAGTGTGTATGTGTGTATTTGTGTGCTAAAGGGTGTAGCTCTAAATGAAGCCTATAATACCTTCCAGTGTTTGAGGCGAAAGGTGTCGGCTTGCAGTAACAGGCTGACAGAGTTAGAGAGGTCAGAGAAGGAAAAAACAAGCTGCATGTGTCAAGATGATGAAGTCTAACAAGTAAATAGTCCAAGAACTCAAAGCACTTGTTCACCGGGTCTCTGTTGGGAGGTTGCCAAGCCAGAGCCAGAGTTTACAAGAGTGTTTCAGCAAGGCGGAGGGGATGAATCAAGTTAGCCGGGAAACAGAGGGCAAGCAGGATGTATAAACTGACAAACCTCGGAGAAGTCACATGGCAGAAAATTACAAAAAGTGGTTTGGAAGTGAGTCATTCGCTGCCTGATTTATGTTCCATTTAAACTCAAAAACCAGGTTTTAACGTTTGAAAATATTATTGTGCAAATCTTTTCTTTCACTTTCAAAGTGGCTCAGCTGAGAGATTACAGCTGCTCTGTGCGTAGCACGGCAGTGGACACTCTCACTTCTTTTTCCAGACTGCAGCAGGGTGAACAGACTGTGGCTGGGATGGGCATTATTTATTACTGCCTTTAATGTCCTTTGGGCTCTTTGCAGGCGTCTCGAGTCGCTGACATCACTGGCGATCGATAAATATGTACCAGCGACGTTTAGAGCAGTTTTAATCACCAATTGGAAATACTTCCTGTCCTGGGTCGTTCTCATCCCACGCTAATTTATTATGTTTTCAGTCAGAATGCTTTCTGTTGTTTAAATGCAGGCATACACGAGAATTTGACATGGAGGTTTTGCATTTGCATATATTTTGCGTAAGTTTTCTAGAAATACAGTAATTTCTGTGTGTTGGGGGATGATGGTCACTAAAATGTCTCCAGCATTTAACAGTCATGCAAATAGTGCAATCAGCTCATTTTTTTACTTTGTGTTTATGCCAACAACAGAAATACATCTGCGTCCGTCTGATCCATTAATGCCACCACACTGTAAAATCTATCTAGTTCACCGATCTTTAATAAAGAATGCAAACTGATTGCCTTAAAAAAACAAGTTGTAGTTTGGCTTGCATAAAATTGAATATGTATTGAAAGTTGTACTAAATTAATCAGTATAGATTACTAGCACTTCAGGTTAAGTACATCAGTCAACTCAGTGAAGTTGACTTAGTGATTTAATTAAAATGTATTCTACTCAGAATTGCCATTTCATACACATTAATAATTTGCCTCACCCCACGTCCCCCTGCTCATGGCACCAAATGCCCCGGTGCAAGAAGAGGTGGCAATTCACCCTCCACCTGCATGAAAGGTACTTGTACCAACCTGACAGGTAGCTGCAAATGACATAGGAAAACATGTAGCTATGAATGATTTGAGAATGACTATTTTGGCACTACTTCTTAGCGATGGTTTCAAACAAAACTTTTGAAAGTTGCATAAAAGTGACAGTAAAGCATAAAATTTGGCAGAGCACGAAGAGAGCAACATAAGGATATAGTTTTTATGCAGATAGAATGTTCTGGGATGGAGTTTCTAAGCTTGGAAGTTTCCTTCCCATAATGCAGTGCTGCTCCAGACATGCGCACAACACTATGATTTATGTCTTGTAATACAAACTCAGAAGAATCAAGTACATTAAACTGTATGAAATAAGTTTGCAGGCGAAAAGGAAAGTCGGCTGAGTAGTTGAAGTTAAGTTAAAGGAGCGACACAAATGAGGTAATATTTCCTCGTCTGTGGTAAGGAAGCACAAAGTTTGCTTTCACAGTGCACATTTGTTGTGATATTTCTTGTTCTGGAGGGAGGATGACAAAACCTCTATCTAAAGCGGCTGACCGTGTTCCAGTGACGTACCTATAGAAAGCTCTGCTTCCTATTTTTATTGTTCTGCTGTAGTGCTACCTGCCCACAGCAGGTGTAGCCCGCAGGAAACAAGAAAAACCACGATCATATTTCACAAATGAAAGACTGGAGGCTGTAACCTAGATTTGTTTTAGTAAATTTCACTTTTGAGGTCGGCTGGCTCGAGGTTCTGAGAGAGAAAGAGAGAGGATGCATGTCTCCTCATGTCCTGTCACTACCGTGTCCTGGCCTGCAAATGTGCGTCTGCTTTACTTCAGGAACTTTAAGAATGTACAAGTTCACTGCTGACATGCAGTAAATAAGTTTATAGTTGAAAATGCACAAACTAAATATATCCATTACACTCAGAATGACAAACCTACTAGTCCTCGACATCATGCTGCATATTTTTAACAGTGTGTTGTTTGGACTGATTACATCAACTAAGCTTTTTCCACTGAACTTTCTCATGACCTAAGGTTAAATTACACTCTGCGTCATTGGGGTTACTTTAATTTCAGTCAGATACTGAGAAAGTCACTTAAATATTTAACATGACATGCTTCTACACAGAGGAGGAAAGTAACAAAGTACAAATACTTAGTTACTGTGCATACTTTCTACTCCTTGCATTCTCCAAACAGGCTCATTACTTTAGTTTGAATGCTTTTGCCTTTCCGGCTGTGCTCAGAACATTTCACCGACCCAAAATGAGCCTCAACAATCAAAGAATTTTCTGGTGCAGCTCGGAGAAATGCTGCTGATTCTTCCTTTAGGCTTATTAGTTTCCACATTGCATTAATATGATGTGAAATTCAGTGAGCTCTGCACAGAAAAGGCTGGTAGAAATGTCCTTCAGAGGGAAACTCTCTACTTTTATACTTTGAGTACATATCACAACCTGTACTTTATTACTTTTGGTGAAGAAGCTAATTCGGTGCTTCTACTTTTACCAGTCTTTTTTTTACATAAGCATCTGTACTTCCACTTAAGGAGGGAATGCGCGTACTTTTGCCACCTCTGCTTCCACAGTATCATGCTGAGGGGCACCCATCATTTGCCAGCATACACCTGACTTCATTAATCCTACAGCGAAGGAAGTTTCAGGTCAGTTCAGAGAAATCAGTCCGAGCTGTAGAGCACGACTCGTCTTGTCAGTTTAAAACTTGTCTTACTTTTGTCATCAGCCGTCATTTCTGTCAGCTTTGATAACATTTGACTCTCTTATGTTCAGTGTGCAAAAATGAATGTGGCATCACTGCTATGACGAAATCTAACTGGTAATACAACTGTGAAAGATTACTGACATGTGACCTACATGGGTTGCACAGTTTTTGGTGCACCCATTGACACTCTGGAAAAAATTGTCATCTTCAGATCTCAGGTTTCTTAACAGCCTTCGTGAAACGTTCCACTGGTTCCAACCAACTTTGGACGAGGTCCCGTTGTGACAGTTAAGTTGGAGGCGCTGAAATATTTTATCTATGTGCCGCAGACCAGTCAGCAGTTGTCTAAACTAACAGACTAAAGATTAACAGATTAAACTTGCATTGAATAAACAGACTCAATTGCAGTTTGAAGAGCAGAAATACTCTGCATTCCTGTAATATTTCATCCAAATGACAAATACCACTTGAGAACCAAAAATATGTCAAAGTAAGTATGTTGCAGCATGATGTAAGGAGTATTGTAATTTAACCTGCTGTAGTGCACATACAGGTGTGTTGTCTCTGCTCAGCCTCAGTGGGAAGGCTGCCTCTGTCGCTCATTTGCTTACATTTCCCTCATATGCAAAAGGGGCTTGTAAACAAAGTTGACTGGACTGTAGACTGAGCAGTAACAGCCTGTTGTTCATCCTTGCTCTGCACTGACTCATTCAAAATCCAGTTCCTGTCATTTAAATAAAGCAAGGTGCACTCATTTGCCCTGTCTGCTGCGTAAAGGAAAAACACAAATTGTTTGTGTAACTGGAGCTCTTTGAGCCTGAAGAACTGCTCGGTGTCAAATATCAACACCTGGACATTAAAGCCCATTAATGTCTTTAACTCACACAGTGTTCTCACTCGAATGAATCACGCTGCCATTCTTGAGGAAGAGTTTCAAACTTCTAATTATTTGGTGCCACATGAGGCAAATGGTCTCCTCTTAAATTCTGAAAGAATGAAGCAAACGACTCAGAATGGTGAACAAACCTGGAATTCTGACCAGTTTGCACAAGACAGTGAACTAAGTGTAGTTTGATCATATTATTGTCAATCAACTGTGCATCAAAGTTCTGAGTTTCTCGGGGATTCCTGAGAAACAAACAGGGGGTCATGGCGTATATCTAGTTGTAATCATCTACACTGCTGCGCCGCCCCCACCAAATATTTACACACAATTACAAGTTCTGATCACATGGAACCACCTCTCTCAAAATGTACACTCATTGATTTAAAAGTTTTTTAAAAAATCCAAAATCCAAAATCGCGTAATTGCACGGAATGAAGTTATTCAATTAAATGACATGATAGTCGCAGACAATGTTAGAGTCAGTGTTACCAACCTCCGATCAGTGGGGACATTTTACTGCCATTGTGTCGTAACTATTTCAGAATATGCATGTGAGGTAACTCGAAAGTCTTTGGTCAGCTAGTAAGCCACACGCTATGTGTGTGACTCTGAGCGGACTCGCTGATCCTCACTCTGAACAGAAAAGCAGAGAGCACATCACGTGCGTTCACAGTCAAAAACAAGGTCTGACCTCACACTTGTTGCACAGTGATAACAAAAAGTGCTTTGCCGCTTTCTGTCTGCATTTTGATAAGATAGAATGCACAACAGAGAAGAGACAGAGGGTCCTATCAACAATTGTACTGTACGAACAGGAAACTGTGGTTTGATGAGAAAGCTTTTATCGAACCGACTTTTTTCTAAAGTAACAGGAAGCAGAAAAAAAAGGTACTTCCTGTGTGGTCAATGTTTGTTCCTTTCACAAAAGCAAATTCAAGTATTTCTAAAACGGCTTCATGCACCAGTGTGGTCGAATTTAGGGGGCTAGAGTGATAAAATCTTCACATTTAAAAATGTATGTGTCACATCTTTGATGTTCAAAGCCTGCTGGTTCCTCTCATGTTGTGTTTAGTCACAAGACCTCTGGATGTCACAGCATGGCCACGTGTTGTCAGAGCCCTCCATTGTTAGTTGACCCCGGTGTTCAAAATATGCTGCTGTGGAAATATGTGTTCAGCCTATTGTGTGGCGGCATTGCACAGATGTCAGCAGCTTCTCCGCTCGGGGTTCTGTCAGGCTAAAGCCCCTCTATTATGGCTCTTTGTGCTGGGTCGGCACTTACATTCACAGGGTCCTCCACTTAGGTAAAGACAGTTTGCTACTGTGGGGAACCAGCTGTTTTTACACTGAGGTGCTCGTATGTATGTACATATATCTATATATATATATATATATATATATACACACGTGTGTGTGTGTGTGTGTGTGTGTGTGTGTGTGTGTACATGATTTACGAGCTGTCACATGCCAGGGATACAGCTGAAAGACTGAAGAAGCAAGTGGCTGTGATCGGCACAGTTAGCGACAGCAGGAACATCTTCACCAGTCTGACCCCTCAACACTGCAGTTTTCTAGGATATTTGTTGTCCACTGGTTGGTATCATACTAACTGGCAGTATAATTTAGTTACTGTATAAAGTTTTTTTTCCCTACAGATTGAGAGATGTGTATGTCTCAGTCAGTCTGTCCTTCCTATTTTCAGCCGTGCTGTAGCACCTCACAGTAGTAGCTTTAGTGTCACAGTTTTGGGAGGATCACAGAAACGTGTCTTTGTTACTGAAATGGTCGAATCGAGTGAACTAAGCCAAAGCAGGTGACAAAAAACACTTAGAGTATTTGTGTGCGTGTGTGTGCGCGCATAAGTGCGTCATCTGTGCTGCTGTCAGTGTTGACTCGTCTCTGGTGGTTATTGTTTTTCTTTTCATAGCACTTCCTCAGAACTGCCACTCTTCCTGTTCATTTTGTCATTTCCAGGAAAATTTTTATGACATTAGTTTTTTTTCATCTGTGAAAACAGGATCAACAGTCTGGCCTGCACCTATAAAGCTGAACATTTTGGGTGTTTCGGACGGCAGGAACGATTTCATAGTTCTTGGACATTAGTTCTAAGAAACTCCCGTTTTATATCATCTGCACCCCAGGAACCGTGGACTGTTAAAGCTCTTAGCACTACGTTTTGGGGAATTTTTCACCTCCAACTCCAGAGGAGGTACTTAGAACAACATGAGCACATGAGGAACTATAGTAAGGTAAATGTACCTTGATTGGTCAAACTCAGGAACCAGCGTCAGCAGCCGCGGTTTTTAATAACCCGACGGCGGTATTAAGAAGACACCACAAAGTGCAAACCGCAGCTCATAACAAGATCGCTGCTGTTTGTTGTCATACCTCAACTGAGATTTAATGGCATTCAGCATGAGATTCATGGTTACCTATCACCACACACCTGAGCGGTAACGTTAGCCTTCATTTGTTGTAGTAAAGTCATGTTGTTAGTGTAGAAGTGGCATTAGTTCGGCAACTGCCAACCAGTTTCCATAGCTTATGTGGGAGGCTCTTGTTGGCGGTGCAAATACTTACAGAAAAAAAGTCCTTGAAAGTGTTTAGTTCTACTCCCCCAGTAGACAGTTCTTCTAAATACTTTCTAGAACTTTTTGGTCCTAAAAAGCCTTTTGACAGAGTAGAACCTAAATTAAACGTCACTTCATTCTCATAACAAGTCTTTTACACAAACAGACATATTATATTGATCAAAAATATTGATTTAATATTAGATATATGTAACATCACTTTAAAATGATGAGTGACACAGAACATTCACATATAACGTCGTCTGAGCAATTTGAGCACAGGGTTTTAAAAAACGCCCTGAATTGTGATGCAGTGAGTCACTTATAACCGACTACAAGTCACAATTATATTTCTCAAGACCAATTAAGTAGAATTATTATGATTATGCCAAGAGGAATGGAAAATCCACCATACAATAAATTCATTATTATATTTATTGTGGAATATTGAAAGAATTCAGTGACGCTGTATTAATACTACTACAACTATTGCCTTAATAAAAATTGGTTACTAAGTGCTTCACCACAGCAAAGTCAAAGCTAAGGCTGACCAGTACATCAGTTTGCCGATATTATCAGCTGGTATTGGCCAATCGCAGATATATCAGCATAAATGTTCTCCAAAATGAGAAAATACTTAAAATATTAAAACTGTTTATTATGGGGAAAAAGGAAATAAAAAAAGCTCATTTAGAAAGGTGAAGTTGCGCAGTTTGTCCATTATTTGAAAACAAGTGAAGCATTTACTTTTTAGTGCACTGATGGCTGGATAAAAGTTTGTTCACATG
Organism: Naso thynnoides; assembly: GCA_029783665.1. Taxonomy (NCBI): domain Eukaryota; kingdom Metazoa; phylum Chordata; class Actinopteri; order Acanthuriformes; family Acanthuridae; genus Naso; species Naso thynnoides. Next base: position 1,370,981 of record JAQLOL010000020.1, on the reverse strand, counting down.
TAAAACATCCTTCCTCCGTTACATTTCTCTGTCACAAATAGAAGATAACCACATTCCATGATATTGTATTTATAACATCAGCGATGTATGGGATAGCTGATTTTTTTTGCCTCCTAATATCGGTACCAGCATTGGCCCCAAAAAATCCCATATCAGTCGGGCCCTTGTCAAAACAGAGACAATATTACAAAAGTTTCACGTTTCAGAGGAGAAAAACAAAAAAAATGCTGTTTGTCTGATTTCCAACAAACATGTCATTTAAAAAAAAAGACAGTAAGCTAAGTTTATTAAGTTCCTAAAAAATGATCTGAACATTACAGAGACACTAAAGTCAGACAAGGACAAAAAAACAGTAACAATATTAAAGATATTGCACCGAGACCTGGAGGTGACATCATGGGTTTAATTTTGTTTTAAACGCATGCAGGTTTTCCATTTCCCGCGCACATTTTATAACCCGCCCGTGGGTTTGACTAATTGAACAAACGTTTTATTTGTATTTCGAGCGCATGTTTTATAAATTGTACAAAATTGTATAAACTGTAGATTACATGCGCGTTTTATTTGAATTTCACACGCCCGCTTTATTAAAATAGGAAACACCCAGGACAGAAAATTCGCCAGCTCTTATAAATAAATAAATGAATAAATAAATAAATAAATAAAAGCATTCATGTCTCCTTCCGGCTCCACTATACTGAGTCTCTAAGGGAAATTAAAAGTTACTGAAATATCCCGGAATTACTGAAGAAACAGGCCCATAGTGATGATGGTTGTGTTGTAGGAATTTTACAGAGAAAGTCCTGGTGATAAAAACACACTGAGATTCATTGGATAAATTTTGGGGAGAGAGATACTGAACGCATTTTGCCTTTGTTGGAATATCAGAGGAATATTTTAGAGATTCCCGATGGATAAACGCAACACAAGACACATGGAAACCCCCCAACAAATACTATCAAATTATAATAGGCTACAAAAATCAGGAATCGCATTTAATATACAGAAATATTGTAGAAGCGCTTTAGATGGACTTCGACGCGTATAACGGTGGTCAGACTTTTTTTTAAAATCATAATCACATCATAATAAATCCCCACAGATTTGCTTCAGTAACTTTACGGTGTTATCACGCGCGCTGTTTTCCCTTAAATATTATGCAAATATGCAGATAAGTCGAGACAAAAACCGACTTCTACTGAGATTCTCACTGAACTGTTACAGTATTTATGTTCAGGCTTTAGTGAAACTAAACCCGCTTTGACTCAGGCTGCATTAGTGAGAAGATCAGAGCGCAAACACTGTTGAATCGATGGGTGTAATACAGCCCACACACCTTTGCACGGCACACAGCCCCAGAGGCAAGAACAATGCCACAACCACACCTGTCTGTGCGTAAAGACGTCGTGACGCACGCCTCACGCCCCCCCCAGCAAATCCAAAAACTCACAGTTAATGATGACGTGAACCGCGGTCCGCGACGACTTGCAGCAGTCGTGTGTAGTAAACGGTAGTTTACTCCTCAAGCCTTCAGCCCGGACAGTCGGCCCGTGACACAGCTTCGGTGAGTAGCACGTTCCCGCCCCGCAGTTTGCTGTTTTCATGCGGGGCTTTTTTTTTTTTCTGGAGTCTCTGCCGTGCGTGACTAACAGCTGCGGATCCGGAAGACACGAGTGGCTTTTCTAAAAGGTGGCGGCTGTTTACCTGATGTGGCCCCGAGGGACGACCCTCTATCTGCTTGTTGCGTTTTTAAACAAACGTTTTAACTTTGGAGCTGCAGGATACTCTTTGCACATTTTGGGCTGTGTGCGAGGTGACCCGCGTCGTAGCAACACAGTATCACATGGGAGTGGAGGATCAACCCGCCCAGCTCACCCGATCATTCTCACATAACATATCCCTCATTACACTTCCCACAAAGCACAGGACATTCTGTTTCTTTACCTTTATTATTTGTGCTGCAACACTGTGAGAGCTGCTTTGCCTCCACAGTCTGACAAGAATTTGCCCCACAGGTTCCGTTTTTGTAAGAAGTCTAGAGACTCATGTAGCCTACAGCGAGACTGAAGCCTGTGATGGAAAAAGAACTTTTAGTTAAACTAAGTTGGAAATTAAAGGAGACAATCAATAGCCTGAACTGATCAAGATAAAAAAAAATATTCTAGAATTATTGTGATAAAAGAATTGATCATTTCTGTCTTTTTTTTAAGTGAAAAAACAACAACATTGTTCTGTTCCAGCTTCTAAAATGAAAAGAACTTGTGCTTTTATTAGTTTTAAAGTGAATTAAAAACATGTTAGACAAAACAGTTGAAGTCTCTTGGGCTCTAGGAAATTGTGACTGTGAAATTCTGCTATTGCACATTGTGATGTGTTCTCCTGGATCATTTTTAGTATTAATTAAGTATTTTTATAATTTTTTTAATGGAT
>JAQLOL010000020.1:1327623-1356836 GCA_029783665.1 Naso thynnoides | reverse complement strand
CGACAGACGTAGTTTACTGAGAGTTCAACAGAAACTTAGTGGTACTTGACTACCTTCACAACAAACCATGACTTTATTGTTTTGTAAAATTATCTTTTAAAATGACAAACGGCATATTTGAGAATAGGGGCCCAACTTGAACGGGGCTGAAAAATAATTTGTCCCATGACTACAGTACAGAATTTTTCTGAATTATGGTCCCATGGACTGGAAATAGAAGGGCAGGACTTAGGCACTCTATTCAGTCTGACACACAGCATCTTTAGAGACACTGAGAATTAGAAAATTAAATTACGTAGACTTGAAAAAGGCGCTCTGCACAATATCAGTGTATAATGATGAGCGAACCAAAACTCTGTGCAGTTGATTTGTTTAGTTTATTAAACTACAGGGTTGCTTTGACAACTTCTGGGGCAGCTGATGAAGGATATCATGTTGCTCAGTGATTAACAGTTGCTGATAATTAAAAACAACCAGAAAAAACAACCATTGTTTGAATGACAATATCAATAACAGTGATTCTTTGTGACTTCATACAATCTGCTTTGTAAATTACGTGCAATAAGCCATAAACACTCACTGTTGTCTCCACGATAGTAAATTTGTAAAAAAAACAAATAGTAAAATAACGTAAGGTCTACGTGTACTGTGTATTTCATACATGTACAGCTCAGTCTGTGCGTGGGAAAACCTACAGCACGCTGGTTATCACTCTACTCAGGAAATGCATTTAGGTCACCTAGCTGTATGTCAACTTCCTCACCACTGAATGGCAAAACTAAGCCGCAATGGCACCTTAACTAAGTGAATTGGGTGGCCTGTGATAGTCGGAGGAACACATAGAAAACCAGAGCAGACAGTGATCTATACAATGTGCACAGCAACACGTACCTGAAAGGTATCCAGACACTATATAGATCAACTCAGGAGAAGTCACACTGCAGCTCATTCAATAATATTAAGACACCACGCCTCATGTCAACTGTTAAGTCAAACTTATTTCAATTTGTATTAAATTGGGGGGGGGGGAGAAATCGAGAAAAATTTTAACATTTTGGGAAATGTGCTTGTTTGCTTGACATATGCAGCTGGTTAGTTGGATTATCTCAGCAGAGAAAGACTGGAAACAGGTAGACACGTTCTCGTTCTGTCCAAATGACATGAATGCTCCTACAAGGATAATCAGAAGGTGGGTCACAGCCAACTTCAGTCATTAACAGTCACATCTGCTTCTTTCATCCCCTGTGGTGCAGCGTACCATGTCGTCAGCCAAACTTCACGCAGGAGGAAACTGACTTACTTGTCTGAAAGGTTACAGCTCATGATCACAGAATTTATGGAACTATGAATATGCCTCCACGGTCTGATGATATTAATTTGGCTTGGGAGGATCTATCAAATATTACAAAAGCCTCCCCTCAGGTATTACAGGAAATGTTGTGTCGAGGGTTTGGGGGCATCCAGGTCAGCATGCATATCAGGTGATGCATTGGAAATGTGGATAATTTAACTTTGAATGGGTCTGTTCATGTGCACAAAAATAGCCCTCTGTTGGCTGCATTGCACTTACGGCGCTTTTACACCAGCCTTATTTAGTTAGGTGGATCGAATTTGAGTGTTTGTCCCATTTGGTGCAGTTCGTTTGCAGGTGTGAATGCAGCAGTTGTAGTCAGGTGTGCACCAGAAGTGAACTAAACAAGTGGACAGAGACCTGGTTGAAGAGGTGGTCACGGCACGCTTCCAAAAGAACTCTGGTGCAGTTTGTTTGTGGTGAAAACATGATCCAACCTTGCTCCGTGCAAATTGCAGAAAGCACGGCATGTTTTTACACTTACCCAAACCCCGGACGCAGCAATGTGCATTATGTAATGAGGAAGCATTTCCTCTGTCACAACAACAACAACAACACACCAGTACAAGTAATTGCAGACAAACGTGGAGAATCCAAACAATTTAATATCTGATCACCAACACCAAAATCAACCCTCACAGTTGCTTCTCCATCGTGAAATTGTGTGGTAGGTGCGTTTTCTGCTTGTCCCTCTGTTTACATTTCTGGAGTTTGCCCACACGGCAATTCTGACCGATCAGAGAGCAGTTCAGGATTTACGATATTGCAGACACTTCTCACCAATGAGTGAAGAGTTAGGGGTTTTTTTGTATAACTTCATTGAGCCAGTAAGTGAAGTACAGCTGACTTTTGGTTCACTTCAGCACGTCATCAACTGATTAGGACCAGAGTAAATAAACAGATGTTAATGTGAACCAGACCGGCTGGGAAAAAAAAAAAAACAGCCTTCTGGTGTGCACTAGGAAAGTCAACTAGGAATGGACTATCAGGTGTGAAAGCACCCTTAGACCTTTAGACCTGGTTTGAGCTGGCAGAAGAGAAGGTGTGATATCACCTTAAAAATTCTATTAAAATTGCACTGAATGAGCACTTCTTCATCGACACACCCCTTGTTGCACTGTTTCCACCCATTGTGGTGCAGCCTGGTTCATGTTGACCTGGGAAAGTGGCAACTTGACCATTGGCAGACTCTGGACAGCAAATCAGTAAAAAAGGCACTTGTTCTGTGTGATGGGGCACCAGTGTGCAAAAAGTTGTCGGGCACTTTACCACATTTGTACACTGAAAGTTCACCCTAAATGGCACTTTATCATGTTTTATCAAATGGAAAGGAACCCTGGAGGGTACTTAACCACACTTTGTCCAATGGTAAAGGCATCCTTGAGGGCACTTTAGCAAGTTTTGTTCACTGGAAGCAGGGACGGCACATAAAATCTCCAAATACTGCGTACCGCGCATACTTCTAACAGCATTTTGTTGATACTTTGAGCACATGTTGCACTAGTTTGTGTGTTTCTGCTGTGTTGTGTTGCAAACAGAAGGGCGGCACAATTGTTTTTCGCGGCAGCAGAGCACAAACCAGCCCTGACTGGAAGGGCACCCCAGAAGGCACTTTACCATGTATTATCAAATTGCAAGGAACCCTGGAGGACACTTTACCTCATTTTGTCAGGTGGAAAGGCACCATAGAGGGTATTTTACCATGTTTTGTCCAATGGAAAGGCATCCTAAAGGGCACTTTACTGAGTTTTATCAACTAGAAAGGAACTCTAGAGGGTACCTTACCACATTTTGTCCAATGGAAAAGCACCCTAGAGGGCACTTTACCATGTTTTGTCTGATGAAAAGGCACCCTAAGGAGCACTTTACCATGAAGGGCACCCAAGAAGACACTTTACCATGTTTTATCAAAAGGAAAGGAACCCTAAAGGACACTTTACCACATTTTGTCCACTGGAAGGGCCCCTAGAAGGCGCTTCATCATGTTTTATCGACCACAGGGGCATCCAAGGGGGCACATTTGCAATGTTTTTTCTAACATTAGGGCATCAGACTGGGCAATCGCTGCTCCTCCTTCGCCATGATACCTGCCATGCACTTTATTCTTTTACATTTACGTTAACTGTTCTTTATCTTTTCTTTTTCTCCAACAGTAATCCAAAGAAACTAAGATATGTAGCTAAAGATATACGGTATACATCCCAAACAAACGCTACAAGTAAGAGCAACCCTTTCAGGAACTGAAATGAAAATCAAAGTATCAGGATTGTTGTAAGATGCCAGACCCAAGTATTATACTCAACTGCTCATTTCTTTAAAATGACTTATGTTGAGGTAGGATTTTCAAAGTGGGATTGGAGGAAGGTACCTTGATGCCTCCTTTGGCCTTGCGTATGTTCTTCTTCTTGTTGGGATCAGTGTCACCAGGCTGCTTGCCACTGTTTGAGTTATCAGAGGTTCTGCGTGTCAGAGCTGAAATGAGAGAAAAAAAAAAGCACAAGAGCTTAAGTTACATTACATTTAGATCATTCACATTAAGCCCCGAAGAGCAAACATGTACAATTTTGCACAAATTTGTAGCTCAGGGTGTCAGTGATGTTACAGACAGTGAAAATTAAAACAGCTGGAACTTGTTAAAGCAGGCTCTTCGTGTGCTGCATGAATTAGTTATAACAAAAACCAACTCACGCTGCTGGCCCCCTGTAGTCCTGGGTGGGTTCTTCAGTGAGGGCCGTTTGGGAGAGGATTCAGGCCGCGGGGCAACAGGCTGGACGGGCCTCGTCTGTTTAGCTGACAGTCTCTTCAGACTCACGTGCCGCTTCTCGAACATCTCCTGGACATCCTCCAGGCGCTTCAGTGCCTTCAAGACACTGGCCTGCAGACACAGAGCTCACGCTCAATCTTCATCATTGTTGCAACAGAACATCTAGTCACTCTTTTCTTTGTGTGCCATACCTTGATATTCTCGGATAGGACAACCTCATACTGGTTGTGGAGGTTCCTCAGTTCAGTCAGCTGGTTCGTTTCTGCTGACTCCAAAAAGTGTTCGATGTCCGTCAGTGCCGACTCCGCTCCTTCCTGTGACTGACACTTGTCCACGGCCTGGGAGGCCAGCAGGTAGATGCCAGACTCACACCACTGGTTCACCTGTCCACATCAACAGTTCACACAGGTTAAGCCTGGAGACTGGCAAGATTGGAGACCATCAGGAATGTCAATGGCATACTCCACCATGTTCTTCATGCATTCTTGTGTTATATGATCACGCAAGGACAATGTACATGCAAAGTGAGAACTTAGGAATCAAGCACACAATAGGTATGAAAACAGGAGAGGAGGAGAATAATGTCAAGTTAAGACTGTACTGCCCCCCTTCACAACCTTCATCAAACCTGCCCATTCCACATGAGAGGAGAAATTCAGTTTATAGACATTACTTTCTGCATAATTAAGTCTTTGGAAGTCATCCAATTATGTCTAACAGCCATTTGGTTTGCCAATGTACAAATTTGCCCCCTGTTAATCTTATGGGTCACATTTATGAGTTTCAATAAAGACTAGGGCTACATATTAAACAGGAGATTCCAGCTTATTACAAAGTACAAGTCTTTCCATAAAAACACAAGTAAAAGTGAAAATTACCATCTGAGAAACAAACTCAAGTAAAAGAAAAGAGGGACCTGATGAATTAAGTATTCGAAGTAAAAGTTACTTTCAATTTTTAGTATTAATTTATAATTATAATTAACTTATACTTCTAAAAAATATCTAAAAATGATGAAATGTGAAAGTTGCATGGCATTATCTGCTAGTTACAAGTATTTTACTCTTTTCTCCATTTTCATTAAAAAAATGTAGGGAACTTTTACAACATGCATTTTTCCACAGAAGTTTTCTCTCATTTCAGCTTCACTAGTGCTTACATGTTCCAAACCCTCCAGTTTTACTTGTGTCTATGTTTCGAAGGTTTTACAGATCAGTCTCTTTGTATATCATTCACTGCCTGATTTATCTATAACATTTTATCTCCAAAGTCATGGTTAATACAGTTTTTATTACATATCAATTCAAGCATTTTCTGAATTATGGATTGGTAAAGTGTTTAAGTGTTATCCAAAATCCCCTTTGTAAAATCTTTGACTCTAAAAGAAAAAAAAAAGGTTTATTCAGTGTTCAAATTTCTATTCTGGAGATGCATGTTTAAACATACAATTTCAGGTAACCTGTAAATGTAAGTTGACAACTGAGGACGTTTCATGTTGATATCTATTAGTTAAACCTCTTCACCTTTAGTCTCTCTTCTCAAACGAACAGTTTCCTTTGTTTTGTCACTTTGGCCAGCCTGAGGCAGCCTGTCAGACCGGTCCGACCGCTTGTCTTTCTCTGCTTCCTGTCCTCTTTTTTTTCACTGACGTCACTCTCTCACCACATAAGTGAATGCACAGTGTTTGAATTTAAATAAGGGCTATAAAGAGAGGGAGCAAAAAACTCCTGCACTGTAGACCATTCTTGGAAAAGTGTGAAATGAGGGGGGTGGGGGCATCTCTAGCACCAGCTCGGCTAAAAATAGGCAACAAGGTCTTAGCAAAAAAGCTAACCCCACTGTACACTTCCTGCCCAGCAATGCATACAGTTAGAGACTTGTGAACGAATTAAAGCATTCAGCAGTTAAGATCCAGTTTTATTGAGAACAAGACCTCAAATGTGTTGCACTGAGTCTGCTGGATGTAAACAAAGTAAACTTTTGCTAATCCATTTGCTGCGAGAGCTTAAAAGATATGTCAGTGTGGTTTCATGGTTTGTCCCAACGCTCCAAAACCAACAGTTAACACCAGTGTTGAGCCTCAGTGCTGTAATGACTTTAGCGATAGCAATGTCCAGCTGGTCGTCAGTCTCGCATTTTGGTCCAGAGTGATTAGCTACACTGAACAGGCTGATATGAAATTTTCTACATTTGTTTTAACATTCCCATCAGCATCATTTGTTCTTTGTTAAGAATTAATTAGCTCCTGTTAGCAAAAATGCTACACTACAATGTTCATTGTTATTGTGAGCATGTTAGGATGCTGACGATAGCCTTTGACTTCAAGGTAGCTGTTCCTCACAGAGCAGCTGTGGAGCTGTACTCTTGTATCAGTGTTACTGAAGATAGACAGAAAACAATAACAAAGATGTAAAAAGGTAATAAAAGATAATGTCACTGACAGGAAATCCAACATTATTAAATAAACGCAAGGCTGAAAAATGAGATTTCAGTTTATGTTTGTCAAAATCTGATCCAAGGCCGTTTCAAAGCTGGTATTTGAACTGTTTGACAAACTATGCGTGGTAATTCTGGACATTTTTCTGGACTGGACGACCAAAGATGTGTTTAGGTCATCATATCCTCACCTTATCAATGCCCATGTGTATCTGCAGGGATTTGGACAAGACATCCGTCTTTTTCTTGGCCTCGTTGCTGAAGTCGTCACAGACCCGTCGAAGCTCCACGCATTTGGGTCGAATAGAGTCCACAGCGTAGTGGTTGCTTTGGATCAGCTGGTCACCGTGCAGTGCGTGCAGCTGAGCCTTTTCTATTGTGGGCTGATGAAAAACAGAATATATTATTGCATTGTGCGGTAAGCTGTGCAAACAACATCTTTGACAGGCCACAGTCAGCTTGGTCTATGCTTTGTGGTGGTGACATTGTTGTCATTTACATAACTTTACAAAATACAATACAAATTTGTGACTGCTGCTGTCTGGTGCCTGAGTTTTCACAACAAGTTTTATATTAATGGAGCATTACAGACACTGAAAGTGTAGATTGTTGTAGATGTTGGATTTAATAACTGACTGCTTAAGTAGGGTTTTGTGTTTGCATTAGTGTGTGTGTGTGTGTGTGTGTGTGTGTGTTGACTGACCTGAGCCTTTTCCTCAAGTATTTTCAGTTCCTTTAGCAGGTGTTCAACTCTGGCCACACAATCCCCGATATCTGAAAGGCTAGTCAAACCATCCATCAGACTGTCGAGAGACACTTTGACCTGTTAAACAAAAGAGGGAGCAGAGACAAAGAATTGACAGAGGCAATGTTACCCATGTAGCCACATTGTATGACATTACTTTTCTCACACTAAACTTCATTTCAGAAATTTTTTGAAGCGTGATGTCTGACCATGTCACCACTGATGATCTCGATTGATCCTATTGGCACCAAACGAATCTTCCATTTGAGTGGATCAATGTGACTTCATTCCAAAATACAATTTTAATGAAACAAGAGGCCACGTTCTGCTGGCTTCACACCAAACTCTTGAGTTTCATTCTGCAGCATATCAAATGATTACATCCAACGTTAAAAATGTTAAAGGGGAAATCCACCACTGTTCATGTGGATATCCAATCAGTGTTGATGGTAAATATATTCAATTGCAGCAATCATTTCCTCAATTTGTGCTACAGACAGAGAAAGCTGAGTTATCTGAGTTGTCCTGCTCACACAGCTGTTCTGGTAGTGTCTACAAGTACCAGGATGCATTGCATCACAAAATAACAGTACTTGCCAGGTCTCTAAGGTTGTTATCCGTCACATCAGAACATTTCTTTTATTTAAGAATTTTGAGCAACAAGGGTTTTTTTGTCCACCACAGCCACAAAGGTCTCTCTGAAGTGCGAGGGGAAAGACGAGAGATAAACAGTTTGTTTGCAAACTCTCCAAAGATTCACTTCCCATTGAGATGGAAACCAGGCTACAGGGAATGCTGAAGAAATATATTGTTGGGTTTTACATAATATCCCAAATTCGATTGAGATAAGGTTGAAAATGGGCGAAGTAGCCCTTTGAGACCACAGACTCATTGAAAGATACTGCATTAACACATGCACTGCAAAACGTTTTAGAACAAGATTTGGGTAGAATGTAAAACAGATTAACTGTATTTACAAACGTCCAAAATATTTGTTTCAGTACATTTATCGAAATATGATTTTACAGCTGATTTGTTTTGAAGCTGTTTGAGGAACAGAAACAGGCGAGAGCCAAAGGTTTCAGACCAGAGGCAGACAGGAAGACAGACAGATGTGCAGATATACCTCTCTGAAGTCCTGTTCAAAGTGGCGTAGCTGCAGGCACTGCTCCAGTTTCAGATGGTGTTTACACCAGAACTGTTCAAAGGCGTTCTCTGTCTCATCCAGCTGGGCCAGGAGCCTGAAACACACAACGGGAACGTCATCACACTCATACCCATAATACAGACAGAGATACATTATATATTGCACTCTATGAGAAATGTCGCCAATTGTCACCTTTCCACAGTGGTTTGGTTCTCCGTCTCATCTGGGTTGAGTTTGTGATTCTCTGACTTGGCTGCCTGCTCCTTGATGCAACCTAACAGGGTGGTGCCCTGCTTCAAAGCTAGCTTCAGTTCATCCTGGTTAGGAGACATAAAAGCATTGGAAACAGTATTAGCATCTATAAAAAACAAAAACACAAAAAAGTCGCCCAATGCGTGGATAAGATCCCATTTGCATCTGTTGCTGCAATGCACAATCTTTATCTGTCATGTTATTTGTATAATGTCTGTTTACTGGATCTTTGCCTTCACATTTGATCATTTGAAAAGGGAAAGAGGGGCAGAACATTCTCAAGGGGCTGCTACACCTTTCAAGGCAGAGGCCAAAGGATGGCACGTTGTGAAGTGAACCTCGAAAACATGTTTCTGCCACCCGCAACTTCTCAAGATTGAAGTGTCAAGGGAAGTTGCGAAAGATTCAGCTTAATGTGAGTGTCCCCTGACGTACAGAAATGACAAAAGACGAGGAGGTTGAAAGAGGTTCTGCTGAATTGAACAGGTAGTTTCCCCTCAAGAAACGTAAGCACTTGTTTTCTTCTCCTCTTTAACTGTATAAAATCCTTTCAAAGAAAGAACAAGTTTTGCCCCCCCCCCCCTTAAATTTGATAGTTCTTTGTCGACTCTTTACAAATTATCAGTAAATATTTAGTTTCATGTCAACAGTGTGTCTGTTAATATTAAACAACACTCTCTTAGCAGACAAATAACATGCATTGAACTAACTGACAGTTGATCATAAGGTGCATTTCAAGTAATCTACAGATCGGAGGAGAATCAGACAACACATTACCACAAACCCCTTCACTTCCGTACAAGACACGCCCCCCTGATGTCTTCCCCTAACCCTCGCCAAACAGTCTTGGTGCCTGAACCGAAACATTTCATCATATAAAAATGGTCAGTATTTCTGTTTAATATAATTACTGCATGAATGTGTTCTGTTGATGGGTCATAGACCATCAATACACCTCAGCTGTTTTTCACTTTAATTGGAGAGTCCTAACACACGTCTACAAACGCTTTGTGACAAATGCCTACTTAAGGCCTGAGCATACTTTTTGTGTTGCACGTCTGCACACTCATTTGCTCATGCTGACTGGGAAAGTGGTTTCATCCATACTAAAAAAAAGGTCCGCACCAGTCTGGCCACACGTGATATGCCGTGCACCGACTGCAGCAGAATAAACGAAAGATAACAGAAGGAGTTTAAGTGGCAACACTTATTTTCTTTTAGCCAGACTGACATCACTAATGTTGCAGCTCCGACTAAATCCGTGTCAACCAGGCGAGAAAAAAACAACAACAGAGGTTCTGCAGACATGAAAGAGTGCACATTCTTACCTGAATGGGACATATTATAATTTTGTTGTTGTTGTTGAATGAAATGAGAGATCTTTCAGTTTAGAATGTTGCCGTGAGTCAGTGTTTTCTACAATAACAGATCAAGTAAAAGCATTGCTCTATTCACACACGTGAAAGATTTGCTTTGAGAGGCCACGACAGAGGACAAGTCTGACGTAAAAAGGATTATTGGCAACAAAGACTGACAGGCATCACACTGAGTAAATCTGAACAGACAAATACTGACAAAAAAGACTTGAAAAAGTCAATGCTGCTGATGTAACAACTTGCCTAAAGTGTGGAGCGACCGATTATATAGTCGGGACTCTTCCAACACGGACAGCCTGCGCTGTCACAAACTTTTGGCTGCACACGGACGTCCGCAGACGGGTACGTGCAGATCCTTGGGACATGAGTGGATGGTGATTTTTATGTCACGCGTACCAGAGTGGACACGCGGGTGCGGAGAGTATGAATAGGCCTCAATGGTCTGTTGATAATCAACTAGAGATTGTCGTCACGCTCTTGATTGTATGTTGACATCACACAGTTGACTTTTAACTGACAATAGCTGATAGTCAACTGATAAGATGTTGACTCAGTGAACAAATAGTTAGTTGAATATTGGTTAATAGCCTGTTGCAACAAAACATAGAGAGTTTCAACAGACACTTCTGTTAAATATTAGCTGACACACTGTTGGCATGCGACTGAATATCTACTGATAACTTGTAGAGTGTCAACAGACGGACTATCAAAATAAAGTGTAACCAAAGGTGCCTGTGTGGCAGCAACCAGCCCTGTTGAAGTATGTTGTAAGTTGTGCTACGCCCAACGCTGAACACGTCTGAACACAGTGTTTAAGGCTCATGTAGGATGAAAAAGAGCTTTACTCTCTGAATCTACGGGATAACAGGGGATAAGGGGAGAATCATTTTGAAGCTGAATCCTTGCCAGCCAGAGTTGATTCATTTCAGTGAATTTGCTTGCAGTTTCCATTAAATTGCACTGTTAAGAAATCGACTTAGATAAACTTTTGTACATTTTCTTCATTAAACAAAAGCAAACAGTCCTGCTCAGGCACCTTGGGAGAACAGAGTGAATCTAAAACGCAGAGTCATATAAACTTCTTTCTGCTGTGAGCAGCTGCTCGTGTCACTCTCAAGCTTTCCTAAGCAGCAAACACTTGCATCCGCAAACCAGTTCTTTTCAATTCACTTTGTTATTGTTGTCTACTGGAGTGCCACAGTTGTAAAATCTGTTTCACCTGAGCCATCGTGAAAATCTTTGATGTCATGCAATGTCAGTGTTAGTGTGTGTTTGTTTGCTGTATGAAATCACCTTGAGGTTGTCGTGTTTGTCGGTGTGGGCTGTGAGCAGGTCTTTGGTGCACTGGACGTCATTGGGCAGCTCCGTCTCTGCCAGGTCGGTTCCAAACTTCTGTAACATCTGGGCTGTGGTTTTCACCGTCATGGCAAAGTTCTCAATGGCCTGATGGAAAAGATCCACACATGCCTCAGAAAATGCTACTGATTGAACCGTCACTGTGAGCAGAAAAGTCACAAATCTGTGACTTCCACACAACATTAGCATTAACGTGTTGGACATTGTGATGGACATTTTTAGCGTTAAGGGTGTTCAGGCTGAAGTCATGCGTGTTTCCTCACAGTTCGGTGATGTATCCACTGGCTGTGGCAGTACTCCAGGCTTCCTCCTAACTCGCGGGTCAGCTGGCCTTTATCCACGTAGCCGTGCAGGTCCGACAGCGAGTTCAGCATCACAATCTGCAAACATTCACTGCATCACTACATGAGCCTCTGATCAGTGTCTACATCATGTAACAGTGAAATCCTTTTTGCCCCCAATAACTTCATTTACAAAAAACAATACTTCCAAAAATAGTTCCAAAAAGTTCCAAAAATAAAGTTAAGTACATAATGGTACAGCACAGCGACTGAGCTTAGCTTATAAACATGAAACAGTAAAGCAAGAAAATTAATAAAATGTGACATTTTACACCAAGTGTAAATAATCATAAAAAAAGAAGAAACCCAGACCAGAGGTCTAATCAGTATTCAAAACAGTCACAGTATCTTGGATACACAAAGTTTCTTGCGTCTTTATATATATTTTCCTGATTTTTTTATGTATATTTAATTTGTTTTAAAATATTGTGAAGAGTGGTTTGTTTTTGGTAAATCTACATTTTTAGATGAAAACTTAAGCCAAAGTTCTAAGTGTGTTGTATAGCATTTCCTTTTTTTAATCACTTTTCTTTAAGACTCCAAATTTCCCTCTATTGTACTAAACGGTAGGCTGAGGTTCTTCATCATGAATCCAACTCTGAAAGGTTTGACAAAACGAATTTGTGAAATTGTAGGTAAAAAATAAATGTTCCTTTGTTTCAATGTCAGTGTCACAAAAAATGCAAGTGTTATTGTCAAAGTCAAATCTTTGTCTTAAAAATTTATTGCTTGGATAAATATTTATTATTTTGAAATGACTTTCTTTAGCTATTGATTAAACATGCAGAGAAAGGTAACACTGAAACTCTTGTGGCTGCCCTTATTCTCATACATAAAGGGGAAGTTTACTGAATTTACACATCAGGTTCAGTTTAACGGTCCCAGACGCTACAACCAAACAGTCCTGAAATGTTCCTTGTGGCTGGAGAATGTGAGTCACAAAGACTGAGAGAAAACAAAATAAAACATAAGAATATCATCAAAGACAACAAACATAGAGTTTTACAGGAAATCCTGAGCAAGTTCTTTTTCTTGCATTAATAGATTTATCCAAGGTCAAAAAGAAAAGAAAAGAAAAGACTCATATAGCTGTGGTTTAGGATGCTACAGGATACTGCTTCACGTTTGACCACCTTTCTCACATTTTGTGTCAGACAATTTTTATAATAGGGCTGTGCTGTGAAAAAGAGGAAGTGTGAAAAAACGGGGCGCACATATCAACTTGTAGCTTGCGTTTTAGTCATGAGATGAGGTGCAGAGGCTTAAAATAGCCTTTGCTATCATTAAAGGAAAAGTTCAGTATTTTTTAAGTGGGGTCGTATGAAATATTTATGCACAGTCAGTCTACGACCTTCTGCAGATGGCGATCAGCGGTGTCACTTTTAGGAGAAGGGGGGAGAAACTGCTGCAGCTAAAGTCAGCATTGTACAGTGGGGTCAGGCGACATATATGAATGCTTACCTAAAAAAATCAATATCTGTTGAATTGTGCACAAAGTTTTGGATTTTTTTTCACAGCTTTAGTTTGATGCCAGACAGCCGTTTACTTTGGCTGCATCTTTTTCAGCCACAGTCCCTCCGTATCACTCAGCAGATCAGCTGATTGGCCCAGACTGCAGAGAGATAAACGGCTGTCTGGCATCAAACTAAAGTGTTGAAAAAATTTTGAATTTAGGGTTCAGTTGAACAGATATCGATTTTTCAGGTAAGCATTTATATATGTGGCTAAAAACTGGTTTTCTACTGACCCCGCCTGCAACAGAAGAGTGTTGACTTCCAGCACTTTCTTCCCCTTCTCCTCAAAGTGACATCGCTGACCACCATAACACAGTACTTCAGATAAACGGCCGAGAGCAGAGATGAATTCACTTCTCTCAATAAGCTAAAGATCATTTATCATTGCTTCTATGCATGACTTTATCTGCTGTCACTATCATACATATCATACAAGCTGCAGTTAACTTTCAACACACCTTAACTACTCCTACACAGTCAAAGTAGAAATGAAAGATGTGTTCTAATTTCTTGTACAGCGTGTTGTTCTCTCTGTGGGTTCTGACTCATTTACATGGAAAAAAGTGGCTGTCAGTCAGAGGGAAACTAGAAATGAGGTCATTGTGGTACAGGGAAATGACAGTTGGCCCAATGCAGAACTGCTCAGTGTGGTGTGCCCACTCCTAATCTGAGCCCTTTGTGACAGGTAAAAAATGTTTCCAGCTTAGAATCAGGAACATGTTTTTGTCTCTACAGTCAGACGCTCCTTAACAGATTTCTTTACATTTACATTTTTGTCAGTCAATAGTAGGCATGTCACCAATAAGGTCCATATAGAAACCTGTTCATCTAGATACGTGTGTTGACAAATGTTCACAAGAATCTGGAGGATTTGCCGACATAGGCACAGACTGTGCAGGTGAAGACAGATCTGGGGTCGGAGGGGGATATGTTGAAAACCTGGCTGCAGGTCACAGTTGTGAGAGTCACTTACACATCAGTCCTTCTCAGGGCGGAAAATTGTGAATAAAAAACGCATTGTATACGAATCTCAAAAAACTGTCCTCTCAAGCATAAGTTAAAGACTTTGATGCTATTTTAAGCATTGTTTGAATCTTGATTTATTTCTATTGTCAAATGATTTCAGTGATCAACTTTCATCTAGTAAGTTGCTTTGAATAATTGTGTGAAAACACGTTTCTAAAAGAGAAATCATCTGTTAAAAAGATTATAAAATCAGGATAACACTACTTGAACACTGTTTTATATTAAATTCTAGTGGCTGAAATGTTTGCTACCGTGACAAACTGTATCAGAGTTTGGCATTGTTAACATTGTAATCAACCAGAACTTGATTCAACACAGGTTCAAAAACTTTAAGTTTAAAAACACTGTAGCTGTACTGTGCGGTGTGTGGATGCGTAGTGCTGATAACAAACAGTGGCAGCAGTCAAAACAACCAATGTTATCTGATTTTTTTTTTAAATGTTTGCTAGGAGGCTTACCAGTGTTTTTCCATTGACAAAAGCAATGTTTAAGGCACTTGAGTTAACTTGTATCAGAAAGTTGTATTTAGTGCATTTTTATTTGTCATGCATCCAGAATTTTGATTGGTAGTAATAGAGTTTATATGACTGGTAGTGAAGCATGCTTACCGGTACCTTCATTTTAAAGTCATCCTTGTGCAGCTTTATCCCAATATCGGCTATAGCCCTCTGGAAGAACCTGGACGGCCTCAGCACCAGCACCAGCTGCAGGTTTCCTGGAAACGCCCCCTAAATAACACAACATGTGAATTTAGACAGCATCTCAAATCTAATCTTTTCTTTCACTAATTACTTATTTAGACATTTACTTAAACCATCTCACACTTAACAGAAGACACATGTTGGCACCACAGTGACAGAAACAGACGTATGAAAGCATATGTTTGTATGTTTGACTTTCTGGAAATAAACCATTGAGGGATCAATTCATTATAGCAGCTATTTCTAAAATATGACCCAGTGACTGTGAGCTAGTTAACACTGCTAACTCATAAGGTAACAACAGCCTAAATTGGAAAATAATAACTACTCAGCATTAAAAAGCACATTAAGCAAGAGCCTTGCAGTTCAACATGAAGCTTTGTTATAAAATAAAAGTTTACATCACCGCAGTGACTTATTTTTAAAACTATGGCTCATTCTTTAGCTAACATCTGTGCAGTATTTAATCTTTAAGTAGTGCAACCTGACATTAAACTTTGCAAAAGTGCAGAAATATTCCATGTTGGCAAACCTGTTCAGTGCAGCATAATGCAGCACAAACAGGAGGAGCGTCATTCCTGTTTGTGCTCTGAACATACTGAGGTTTTCTCTCTTCAGATCTGTAGATCAAATTATCTGACATGCAATATTTTTGAGAGGTGACAGCCACTCTCTCAGTTAAATACTCTCAACAAGTAGATAAGCAGCCGGTGTGAGGAGTCACAAGTGGTACAGTAGATGTGACTTTTCAATAATTCACCACTGACTGCCCTCTAGGGGACTAAAATGCATGTTACAGCACTGACCACTGGTACATTGTTGTCCGCTGTCTGAGAAAATCACATAGATTTTACCATAGAATACCTTTTAAAGTCACAGAGAGTAAAATCACTTTTATAATACAAGTTCTCAGTAGAAAATGTCTCATCTATACCTGCTTTTAACATCCAAGAATAAACCGAAGATGCCTATTTATACTGTAGCTGGTTGTTCATCTGGTTGCACTTAAAATGAAGCAGTTGTAGTTGTCTTCAGTTATGTGTTTGTCTGTATTTATGCACGTGGGATTTGAAAACCAGGTATGTTAGAGAACTTACAGCGATCCTGGACAGCGAGGCCTTTACTGAGCTCCATTTGTCTTTCCGCCGGTCGATGATGATAATGAAGCCGATGCTTGCAGCATCAAGGCTGAAACGTGACGCAGAGAAGAGATGTAACTGGACAGCTGCTTCGTGTAGGCCTACGTGTGTCTGTGTGTGTGTGTGTGTGTGTGTGTGTGTGTGTGAGTGAAAGCTACTGAAGTAGTGGCACATTAGCTAAGTTTAGCTCTACACCTTAAACAGAGACAATCCTGTTGACTAACTGTCTGCTGACACTGTAGCATAGCTCGTGTTAGCTGACTGATACCACATATTGAATAACAGCAGGTTCTATGAAGACAGTTATACCAGGCAAATTAGACATTTCTCTTTGGTAAAACAGTGAATTTCCTACTGGTATTGTATTCTTTTGACCTATCTCTAACCAGCGAAAGGCCAGTTACTCAAAAAAAAAAAAAAGGTATGCGTTACTCATTAGCAGTTACTTTAAAAAAGCATTACTTTTCTTAATCATACGCTTCCGAAAGTAATTAGTTGCATGACTAGCACGACAGGTTACATTACATTTGCATTACTCCATAATACCACCTGAGGTGCACTGTCACTTGACTTCCAATTAACAACATAAAGTTAAACATTACATCTGCCTACATCAGCACAAATCCTTATTCCAATGAGGACAAAGGACAAACACAAGATCTCTCTTTTATGCTGTCAATACAACAAGACAGCAGGGTCACTTTGAATTTATTGTATTGTTGGCTAACTAACGGACTGAAGGCTCACAAGATGTGCTCACTGATTTGAACATTTTTGAGGGAATAAAAACTATAACACAATATATGTATAAGTGCCTAAAAACATTGATTTTTTCATTTGATCTTATGTGGCTTTGAGTTCCTTTTGTTAAGCTGTAATGAAATGAGAAGAAATGACCCCGACTGTGTAAATAAAGAGGAAATAACAGCATCCTGAGCAAACTACCCGTTCATCCATGAGAGTAACTTACATCAAATTCTGTTTGATGTGTCTCTGTGATGTTGGACTGTCTGAGAGACTAAATGCAGGTTTTTCAAAGGCTTTCTATTGGCTAGAGAGTGACTGGAGGAGTAAGAGTCTGATTATGTGTGGCTTGAAACAGTGAAAATAAAGTTAAATGAAGTTTTTGTATGAGTGTGTGTGTACCTGGGGATGCTGGTCAGGTAAGTAACAACATTGAGGAAGTCTTCCTCAGGCACTTCACTGAAGCCTGAGTACTCTGGGAAGGTGATGATGGGGGCGCCATCTTTCCCTCGCCCTCCTGTAATGCAAGAACATCACACACACCATTTACTATCAGAAAAAACTCTCAAAACAAACATGGCGCTGGCTCGCCTGGAGTGCGAAGGGTAAATAGTTTGTTGTTCTTCCTGGAACCAGTAACATCACTGGTTCAGATTTGGAATGACAGATTTTGAAGTTGTGTCCCAGAGACAAAGAGAACATTGATAAAAATATTGCTGGGTTTCACATTATATCCCCAATTAGGATTAGAGATGGGATACCCAACTGATGCCCGATGGAACCCGTCGGGTACCCAGTGCCGGGCCGGGTTGGGCTGTTTTAGAAGTGACGGTCAGAACCAGTTCAAGTTCAGTAACCTTCTTTCTGTGTGTTTTTTCCCTTTTTATCAGTTGAGAGCTAGTATTTTTGTTTTCCGGATTCATCTGACGGCACCTGAACGCACCACAGTCTTTTTAGCGAAATGATTGGTAGTCTGGAATGCCAGAAATCACAGTTCTGCCATGAGCTTGTGTGGGGCTGTGTGTGTGAGGAACATAAACATAAAGAAGCATGTTTTTTATGTCAGAAACGACTCGTTTTTTTAAGTTCATGGCAAGCATGGCAGTATTATCTGTTGCTGTATATTGTGCTTCTGTTTATATAAGTAGGATGGAGGACGGGTCGGTCAAACTTCTTTAAATGACGGTCAGTCGTCTGTCCGGTTCGGTCAGAATCAACTCGGATTCGCAAGGGTATCGTGCTGAGAATCTCATCCTGATCCTCTAATTTGGATAGATAGAGGTGAGGTTGAAAATCAGCAGAGTTGCTCTTTAACATTCTACTCAGTATAATTCTAATCTATGTTGGGTTTTTTAAAATTAAACTTTAGGATCTGCCCTGTTATGTAAAATAAACGTCTTCATGGTTTATGCAAGTTTGCTTGCATAGCATGAGTTTGTCATGACTGTCCTGCAGTGGGACAGTGGCAGTGGGCTCAGCTGGATGAAAGGTGTTCCAGAAATGTTGAGGTGTATCCAAGAGAGTCAGCAAAACTGAGCATGTGTCTTAAAAAGAATATGTGTGAAATTCATCTTGCATGAATGTAATGTATCACTCTTTGGCTTTGTTTCCCTTTAGCCCAGCTGTGGGGAAACCAAATTGTTCTTTCAAAACAACAAATGAATCCAGGAAGAAGAAACAATTCAATGTACGGAGGTTAAATATGTTAATCATGGGAAATCATATACAGCTCTTGGAATTTTTTCAGACACATAAGTTCTTGTATCACACATCTGCTTCTACAAAAATGCCACAAGATGGCAACCTTGAGCTACAAATCCTCTGGTGCCTCAGCTAAAATATCAGGATATGTCCCACTAGATTAAAGAACAGTGATGTGTAATTTTGGTTTGAACCAACACATGTGAAGTGCAGAGGTGCAAAATTTTGAGGCAATGTTGACAGAAAACTGAACTCACTGTCGCGAGTGTCACCCATTCATTTGTTGCTACTTTGCCAACAACAGTCTCACAAGTAGTCTTTAAACGGCACACAACCAATTATTATGATGAGGACAGAAGGTCAGTACTGAAGTCTTTTGACACGCTGAGTGCACCTGTGTTTCATGAAGGTTCACAAATGTCACATTGTTGTTGGAAAGCGCTGGTCTGAATGTCATGTTACATGATTCTCTGCAAGGTGGTTGGAGAACGTCAAAGGCTCAATACTACCGTGTACGTTGGTTTCTATTTGTCAGATAATGGAACACATCTTTTGCTGGGCGTGCTTGTGTTAAAGAGAACACCCATATTTCTCATCATATAAGTGAAAAAACTGTTTTGTCCTCTTATTTTCTTGTTAATTTAACTTGTTTCAAAATCTTTGTTTCAAGAACCTGGTTATTTCAATGTGTTGATGCTTCATATTCCAGAATAAAGTTTAATCAAATTGCCACAAATTCATTCAAACACAGAAAACCTGGGGCCAAGTATTCCCCCTTCATCAGAGTGATGGTCTTTGGTTTCAGGGCATTCACAACAGAAACCATAGCAGAGTGGAAACAAGAGTTCCCACAGCTTCACATTCATCACGTGGCACAGAGATATGATCCCAAATCAATGCCATTGATGGTTTATTCCTGCTGTATGTGTGAATGGAAGAATTGTTCAGATACCGATGCCAGTATCAGAAAATGCCAAAATTGCTGGTATCAGTATCAGCAGGTACGTGAGTCTGCGCTGACCTGATACCATGTGATTTATTAGCCACCTAACGCTATCCAGCCACTTCCCAGTTAGCTTATATAGCTCTGACTGATGTTACATATGTATAGTATAGAATCAGTTCTTCTTTGCCTCTCGAAAGACAGTACACAGGAAGTTGTGCTGCGCTGCCACTGTCAACCACCATTTTTAGGAGCTGTGAAGAAGAACGGAGAGATTTGACGAAGGTGGCAAAATGTCCATATTTGGCAATATTTTACACTGGAAGTCCACTCACTGGTAAAAAAGGTGATGTGTAAGGAATTAGATTTTCCTTAATTTTAGTTTTTAAGTTAATGTTGCACTACTGTTTTATAGCGTTCTATTTAAATTTCTGTATTTTATTAAATTAAGAATTTTTTTTAGTGCATTGGTGTTGGTTCAGTTCTTGGTATTGGTGGCTACACAAGTTTGGGTATTGAAATCGGTACTGGGAAGGAAAAAACGGCATCAGAACACCTTTGGTGAAAAGGCAACACTAATGTTACGCTATGCTAACACATTAGCCACATCAACTTATGGAGATCAGTAAAGATTTGCAAATGTTGTAGCTGTGTCCTAAATCACATACTTCTGTACTAAACACTTAATATTTTGAGTGCAGAAGTGTGCAAATTGCGTTCATACTGAGAAGTATGCAAAAACGCAGTGTACTACCTGAGCACTCAAAACAGTCCAAAAATTGAGTGTGAGACGATAGACGTTTCACACCCTCAACAAACACCATATTTGGTGATATACAGGAAGTTACGTCACAAACTTCTCAACTTTCAAAATGGTGGCAGGGTATTACAGCCGTGGATTTTGTGCACCACCGACTTGGCGACTGTGAGTGTCGCCATGTTGCACAGATTCAGGTTATACATGTTTTTGTACTAAGCACAGATATGTACACTTTTGTCCGCTTTTTGTTGGGTCCATAACGATATGGTGCCGTTAGCTTGCTAGCTAATGTTAGCATCTACTAGTATGATGTGTACATTTTCTATGGAAGGCTGAAACCTTTTATCTCTGTTTTATTAAGATGTTGAGATGTTGAATAATGCTTGAAATTGTTTCAATAGTATATTTCTATGTGCACATTTTGCAACCCTTTGCACTTCAAATGAAATCTTGTACTGGCAATAAAGGGAGAAGTGAGAGCCGTCGTGGCTGAACAGATGAAGAAAAGAGCACTTTTCATTTTTACCTGTATAAAAGGAAGAGGATATCCTGTATATGAAGAATGATTCCAGTTCACATGTGACAAAATTGTATGTAAAGGGTCAAAATATTCAGTCAAAACATCATACCATACTAACCCACATCCAACTGAGGAGGCAAACACACTCAGTGGATGCACACATGTGGTGAAAGCCAATCCCGGCCTGTGTTAAACTTGTGTAACTCTGGGGGCAAGTAATGCTGACAGAAGGCTTTTTGCAAACAGTTGTTATTTTGGCTGCCGTGAGAAGACTGAGAGAAGGAATGAGAAGCACTCCTGAAAAACCACACAGGCTGCTGTGCCACCGGTACCAGCACATCTGGAAAGCCATGCAGAGAGGACCCAGGGGAAATATTTCTGTCTAAACCTTTAAAACAAAATGGTGCCACTTTTACAAAAAGCTACGTTTCCCAATGTAAAAACCAAATCCACCAAAGAAAAAGCTGAACTGATCTAAAAGTTTACACCACTCTTTATTACAACGTCAAGTTTGACTTCATATTTTTGAGAGAAAAGCTGAACTAGGCATGCATTTATTTTAATGCACAAAGCCGAGGCCGTGCAGCGCCTGTGGAGACTCGCATGCGAGTGACAGCAGCTGTGGAATTTGTGGTAGACAGATACTTTACACAGTTCTTTCAGGAGGTCGAAACTCAGCCATTCATTAGAATAATCATAGATGCTGACATAAATGATCCATTCAACAAATGCTCTTGCGCTGTTATTTTAATGCATGATTTCGTACAGAATTACAGTGTAACGTCCTTTTATTTTCTCATTGTATTCTGGCAGGGAAGTTATTTTAGATCCACCCTGTAGAGATTGTGCATCTTTTGATTTTGACCAACTTCTCTTGTTTTGTTTGTTCTTAAGGGATGTCAATACACTAGTGCTTACCTGCTTGGTCCCTTTGAAGTCACAGTAAAACAGAAGTAAGAGTGCCTCAGACTCAGCAATCAGACATAATTCTCTGTGAAACACATTCCACGTTTAGAAGAGAGCAGTCCCACTGAAAACTGAAAAGGCTTTCCTTTGGGTCTTTAAAAAAATCTGCGAAAGTGCTGTAGTATGCAAGTCAGGCTGGTAGTCGTTGGTGTAACTTTGTAATGACATACCTAGGAGCTTCCAGGTTGTTTACCTCCTGTTCCTGCTTACTTTATCTTTACATTTACCAGAGCCACAAATTAAAGAAATGTAACCTTGGTTTGACTTCTTAACCCTAACATGACAAAGACGTGCTGGCGCCCCTAAAAACGGAAACATTTGAAAGCGGGTTCCAGAGTGGAACCTTTTGAAACTGCAAACTTCTTTCCACTGTGTAAACTGGCAAGCAGAGTGCCTGTAAATGTGGTGACGATGCTAATGCTAGCGCAAGTCAATGCATTCTGCTCCAGCCACTCTGCAGTACACACAAAGCAGGTCGAATTCGACGACAGTCTATTGAGGCAAATTTGAGTGTTTGTAGAATAATTTTAGAAGGCAAAATATGGCTGAATTTCTTTCATTTGTAGTTGCTTAGGGCTTCTCAGCAACAGGAAGTAAACAATTTGGCAGCTCTGACAGTGTGTTATTACAAACTTATACTGTTGACCAGCCCGGCATGCATACTACAGCGCTTTAGGTTGTTCAACTAACCCGGACATATTTTGAAGACACAGAAGACCTTTCCATTTTTAATGGGGCTGCTACGGAGTAACCTGGTCACAGTGTTGGTAGTTAGGTTTAGATTCTAAAGGAATTAGAATAAAATTGAACAGATTTCATGGTATAGCTCAGTGCCGTTGATGTCGGTTAGCCTCCACACACAACCACTGTGCGCGAGGAGGAGGCATCTGCTGGCATAATCACTAGCTCACCGTCAAGTGTGGTACCTAGTTACCCAAAATGATGTTTCATTTGACACATTTAGCTGATGTAAATGCCCCTGAGTTCAGAGTGAGATTTGGATTTTAGAAAATCCAAAATGAATGAAATATTTATCTCTTATCACATGCAAGAGATACATGCACAGTCAGCAAAGGGACACAGGATTTAATCTGAGAAAATGTGTCTTTGAAGGTCAAGTTTAACATTTTGTCAAATAAGCCTTTTCACTTCTTTGCTGAGGGTTACATGAGTTGATGAATCTCCAATGAACCACTGAAGACTAAAACAGTCATCTGACGGGCTCTCAGTGTTTTTTTTTTTAATCTCTAATCATTATGACTCATTTTTGTGTGATTTCCCCTGTGAAGAATAAGAGTCATAAGAATACCTAGCAGCTTTTTAACACACGAAGTCCTCTCTTTTGTAACTTGTGTGGATGAAAAAAATAACAGAAACACATCACCAGCTTAGAAACTGCTGGGAATGAGCGGCCCTTTATCAAGGATCAAAAGTGGAACTTTCATTTATGCAGTGAAATAACGATGAAGAAGAAAAGAGTGAGATACAGAGTCGGCATTCATCCCTTCACACTGACACCAGGGTGACTTCTTTACAAAGAGCCGGCCTGCTCATCAGGAAGTCATACACACACACACATACATTTACACACAAATGGAACAGCCACTGGGAGCAATTTGGGGTTCAGTATCTTGCCCAAGGACATCGGCATGACATGCATTCCGGAGGAGCGGGAGATCAAACCACCGACCTTTTGATGACCCGCTCTAACTACTGAGCTACAGCCGCCAAGAGACAATCAAGTTTTTGCATCTTATTGTACAAACTTGGTGCGAGTTGGGTCTGTTGTGACATACAGAGATGACGAGAGGAGGATAGAGTTCAGTGCAGAGATGGGACCTGTAGGAAATACACTACGGTCCTATAGTGACACCGTGTAATAACATGCAGTAGACACTAGGGGTGTTTTCACACCAGCTTTGTTTAGTTTGGTTGAAATGAACTCTGGTTTGTTTTCCCCCTTTGTTTGGTTCGTTTGTGTAGGTGTGAACACGATCATCAAACTCGAGTACGAACCAAAACAACAGAATCGAGACCTGTTTGTAGAGGTGTCCCATCTCAGTCTGAACACAAACAAACTCTGGTCCAGTTTGTTTGTGGTAGACACATGATCTGTCCCAACTGCAGAAGAATTGTGCATTTTTGGACTAAACCAGCTCCTGTAGCCAGCTGCACTGTACATTATGGGCTGAGGATGGCTGTGTAAATAAACAGCTTGCGGTTTGCAGGGACACAAACATGAATCGAGGGTTCTTGACCCGAAGCAGCGACGAAATACGTCGCTTTCTTGATTTTGGGGCCAACGACCATTTAGCCTAACAGCTAGAAAAAAGACATACAAATCATGAATTGTTCAAATATTTTGCAAATGGTTGAAGGAGAGGGGATTTGACCACATCATTTCTGACCAGTGAATAGTATGACAGCCCCCACAAGGCTTTTGTTGATACATTTTGGTCTGTCAATTTAGCAAATGATTTGGACCAGAATAAATGAATGAGTGTATGAGTGTATGAGTGTGTGTGTGTGTGTGTGTGTGTGTGTGTGTGTGTGAAGTTGATTCTGTCATAGTCAAAAGGAGTAATCATCATTGTCAATCAGTGAAGAAAGTTAAGTGTTGTCTGCGTCTGTGGAGGAGTTTTGTAAAGTCTGGAGAAAAAAAAACCCCTGATGTCATCACAGGAGCTCTCTGTCCTCTGCTGAGAAACATTCTTACAGAAAGCAAAGTCATGGGCTTTAACCTGCTGTTAAACACTGGACTAAGAGTCAGGAAAGGTCGGCCATGGCTACATGGATTTTGACCATTCATCAATCTGAGTTTTCCAACCAACTGCCAAGACCTGCTAAAGTACTCCCTTAAATCTCATTGTTTGCATTTTTGGCAGATCCTCATGAAAATGCCCTGATTTTGTAAAAGAAACAGATCTGCTTAAACTGACTTTAACATGGGTTTAATAGCAGCAGTTAATCAAATGCAGTTTTCTGGTTTTCGCACAAACACAAGTCAGCATTTGCTTCCAATTATAGAGGGTCAAGAAAACAAATTAACATGAACTCAAACAACACTATCAGCAAAATGTGGAAATGATTTTTTTTTAAAGCAATTTCATGTTATTTAAGAAAAAGAGAAAAAAAAGAGCTCCTAACATTTGCCGTTAAAATTGTGGAACTCCACATGACTTCATTAAAAGTAGAATACAGTCGTGGTACTGTAAGTGATTTACACTCTGTTAAAATAAGTGTGAAATAGCTCCATATTCTGAAAGCAAACACTGGTAATAGAGTTTGGTCAGTGATGTGGGTCTCAAAGTTTCTCCGTTCTGCAGTACACCGAAAATGCATTTCAGGATTCCTCTCTCCTGATTGGACGAGAGTGAGAGCAGGATATCAGAAAATGTCTTTTCTGTGTGCGGCAGAGCAGAGGACCCCTCGATATAAGTGATGCCTGTCTGAGTATAGAGCTATTTAACACTTATTAAAAATTTTATGGGAAAAAAAAATGTAAGTACCACTTATACTGTTTCCCAGTCCTCTGTATAAAAACACATGGTCACAGCCTGTGGGTCTGAAACTGCGGTGGGCCTGCAGAGTTTTGTTTCATACCTGAGAGCAAGGCAAACTGGCGATGAAGCTGCTCTATGATGTCGACAGCCAGCAGGGGCCTGATCTCCTGCTGCATGATCTCATCTGTAAGGAGAGACACACTGATCAGACAAAGCCGGAGTCACTATGAATCATCCAAGACCACCAGACAGTCACACAGTCAGTTTGATCCTCCTCCTGCTGAAAAATCCAACTCAGGTCTAAAAGAGACACACAAAGTGATCGAGCTCACGTCAAACACATGCAGTGAAGCTGGAGCACAAACAAGTTCAAGGAATAGAAATAATCAGGGAGGCAGAGAGGAAAAGTTGAAGCAACAATGTGTAACTTTGACCGACAAATGCGGTCTCGAAAAGCAAGAGTTGATAATTAAAACATCGCACAAAACAGCAATTTTAGTAAAACCGGGTCATGTTTTACAGAAAAAATGTCCTCTGGTTTTCCCTCTGATGTCCTTCGACTGCTCCGTCTGTCTGCAGCCTTTTATTTAGTGGAGCTGTCACCAACAATGACCAACTGCTGCAGCTGCAGCTTCGGTCTGCAGGCAGCCCGCATGTTGCTTTCAGGAACCTCCGTGAATCACAGAGTTGAGGCAGAGCAGTTGAGGGACATCAGAGGGAAAACGAGAGGATATTTTCTCCATAAAATATGACCCAGTTTTACTAAAATTATTGTATTGTGTGACAAGTTAACGTGCATCGTTAAGTTCCGTTTTTGAAGTGGCTGGTCGCGGTCAAAGTTACATATTGTAAAGATTTCACATAAGAAATGACTCTCTGCTGAGGAAATGGAAACCATGGGAAAAGCCAGTGAGTGGGACTAAAGTTTTCTGTCAAACTTTCAAGGTCTAGGATAAACTTTCTCGCTACTTTTTGATATCACACGACCTTTTGAAAGAACCTCACAGTTGTCTCAAATTTAAGTGAAAACTATCCTGGAAAAATGTGGCCAACGTAGCCGTCCTCACGCCTCAGCGCTACCTGAACAACATCAGAAACTGAACGCAGAATGTTTGATGCAGCCCAACATTTTCTGTTTCTCTGCTCACTTTCATGTAAGAGTTCTACCTTTAAACAGAAACTGGCTTCATGACCACAGGAAGTAAATATTTTCATCATGAGATCTCTTCAATGTAAGTTTTAAAAATGCTGGAGTGATGTTTGCTAGAAAATATTTTCTGTCATCACATGCAGCTTTTTTTTTGTCACTATCCTTTTCTGACTGAACAAAGTGCTCTCAGACGTGGCTCTAAGTGTATGTGTGTGCATCCATGTATTTGTCTCTGGTTTGATGATTATTATGGTTGCCCTGTAGCCTGAAGCTCTAAGCACAAAGAACAAACCTTTCTTTGTCACAGCAGATAAAGACATGCATTAAAACTGACTTTATTATTACTCTAAAACATGTTTGGCAAGGTTTTGCGTTGGTGGGAGCAGGGACAGACAGAGGGAAAAGGAGAGCACAATGGCTGCCAGTGAGCCCGGCCTGTAATTGAGGCAATATCAATGTACCTCTGTTCTTAGTGTCTGAGTCGGCTGGTCTACCCAGGGTAATAAAATACAGCCTCCATCACAGCCTGTTGTGCTTATAAATGTTTGCTGACCACACACACTCATACGAAATCTTTAATTTGAGCACTTCATTTGTATTCAACATACTGAACCAAGCACATGATTATGGGAGGTTCAACTGCAGATGTAAAATTCAAAGATATACAAAGGCTCCAGTTTATGCCTCAGAACATGATGTGAAAACTGAGCGTGACAGCAGCTGTGCTTAACCCTGAAAAAAGGCAAGTTGGCCAAAAAAAAATCCAAAATCAAGATAAACGTCGCAGCTTTCTTCACAAAGCTTTTAACCGTTGCCTACCGATGATGTTCATTTAAAACATGTGGGGAAACGACACCGTGTTACTGTCAAACAAACAAAGAATTCCTTCAGGCTTACTGGAACACCGATAAATTAAATAAGGTCAAATTAAATACAGGAAACCCAACATGGGTAAGTGTAGCTCACACACGTCCAGGATTTACCATTACAACTGTAATATTTTCTGATGCAGCCCTCTAAACCAATCAGTCATTCTATTTTTTTTTTTTTTTATTGTTCATTTTTTATTTTATTTGTGACATTGGTGAAAAGGTGTCACAAGAAAATCGGCATACAGAGTAACACAGGTATGCAGAAAAAAATAGAAAATAAATAATATAAAGAAATAAACGGGGGGTGGGGGTGGGGGGGGGGGTGTGTGCTGGATGTTCAGTGATGCTAAACCCAACGATAAGAACGAGTTCTGGACTTATGGAGACATGGAATAATTACATATGTGTTGTAATGTTATGCTCGATGTTGTATATCAATGACGTGGTGATACATTCAGTAATAATGTAAAATGTCATCAAGACCATCATCAACAGCATTGTAAGTTTTATATTATGGTGAAGCATATCAGATAATCAGATATTAATTTCAACAACGGGATGCTGTGACAACGAATTTCCCCCAGGGGACAATAAAGTCTAAAGTCTAAAAAAAGTCTATTAAAATTGCCGATGGGAGATGTATATGGCAGGCAGTATTTAGGGGGGTTGGAGGAGGTTGGCTGAGTGGTGAGTGGAGGACTTCCCGCAGGCCACCCCGGCCACAGTCAGTTATTTTAGAGGCAGTTTACACTTGATGTCAACGTGTGCTGGCACCCTTCAAACCACAAACATTTGACAACGACTCCCTGATTGGAATCTTTTGAAACCACAACCTTCTTTGCGGCTGTGTTAACTGGCAAATTGCAAAGCCTATGACAACGGTGACTATGCTGATGCTAATGCTAATGCTAATGCTAGAATAAGTCAATGCATTGCCAATATCAAACTCTGATTAAACACTCCACAGTGCACCGAAAGCAGGTCAAATACGATGACAGTCTATGGAGGCGTATCTTAATTTTAGCAGTCAAACTTCAGCTGAATTCCTTTAATAGTGGCTGCTTGGAGCTTAGCAGCAACAGGAAGTGAACAACTTTGACAGCTCCAGCAATATGTCATTACAAAGTTACACTGCCCACTGCTGGCCTGGCATGCACACTACAGCACTTTTGGTTGTTCATGTCAACATGTTTTGGGTTTTTTTTTAAGATGCAAGAGAAAGACTTTTGCATTTCTAGCAGAACTGTTCTTGGCTGAACTTGGCCGTAGTCTCTGACAGGTAGATTCACCAAAACAGACAGAAAATCTGAAATGTCAGCAAACAAATTCAGATGCTTCTTTGTTCCCCACAGTCCAGTGTGCAAGCTGCAGGATCATGGAGGGCAAAATAAGACTTTTACAAACAGTCAGGTCAAGCTTTATCTTGCATGTATGACAAAATGAAGAGGACTTGGTGGACTATTATTAAGAATGACTTGCTGAATGTCCGAAAATATAACCTAAAATGATTTATGATCCACTTGGTACCACATTTTTAGCCTCTGTTTACATTTTGGCAAATCTGCATCCTAAAAATTCTTGCCTCTCAGGCTACTGGCAGGTTTCAGACACACAGTTCATATAATCATCTGCATTATGAGCCTTTCACCTCTGTAGCAAATGTTTTTCACTGACTTGTATTAAAGCAATGACTTCTATGTGCTTTGATTAATCTGAGAGATGTGGCTTTCAGGACAAATGATGTGAAATTGTGTTTTGTTTACAACTATACTTCCAGTCACAGCAGTTACATTGTACATCCCTTTTCCGAAGTTTTATTAAATCTTAACAAGAATCATTTGTTACCCGTCTAACAATGACACCGAGACAATTTACTGCAAAGCAAAAGTGTATTAGTGTAACCGAT
>JAQLOL010000020.1:1313120-1327523 GCA_029783665.1 Naso thynnoides | reverse complement strand
ATCGTACATTAAAATATACAAATAAAAAATAATATGAAATTAATTTTAAGGAAGAAGCAATTACAGAAAAACATGAAACCTTTACAAGTGAGTGCTGGGGGAGAGGATCGAGGAAATGTATCAGCCGGGTTATGTAATCAGAGCCAGGCACCTCAGCATGGAGGATGTTCTGTATTGTTAGAAGATCAAAGTAGAAAGGAGTGGTGCAGACAGACGTGATGTATGACCACTTCACGTCGACGGGAACAATCTGTTTTTAGAATCTGAAGGAAGACTGAAGAGACAGAGGGTAAGTGCAGGAAGCACTCGTATAAGCAGATGTCAGGCTGTGTTATACGCACTGATGGAACCAGGGCAACTCCTGATACGGGAGATAAAGTTTGGAGGCTAGAATTAAGGAAGCAACATAGCAGAGTTTCTACAGATGTTCCAGACAACTACAATTAGCTGGAAGCTAATTAGCTCTCATTTGTTTCTATGTTGGGCAGCTGCTCCTGTTCAGTCTAACCACAATTATGGTCCCATGGGGAAAGCTATAAACCATGAAAAGCCTCTTGAAAGGCCACGACATTCCTCAGTTTGACAAAGGGAGTTCCCACTTAGACGGCTGGATGAGAACACTTAAAGATGAAGGCCTGCTTCAGAAAGATAAGGCAAGGTATGCTGACTGACATCAGCACCGTGTACGCAATCAGCCCACTATTCAAGAGAAGTACTTCCATCCATATGGGATGATCCTGCAAGACACCACTTGGGTCAACATTACGTTTCCTTGTGAAGCCCAGTCGCCAGACTAAGGGCGCACTCACACTTGGCCTAGTTGCCCCGAGCTGTGCTGAAGCATGATTGTCCCCTCTCCCTCTCCTCTCTCCCCCGCTGGCCTGCGCTCACATTGCTCCAGTTTAACTGGGCCTGAGCATGCTTAAGCTACCTGATCTAAGGAGTGAGATGCGTATTTTCAAATACTAAACTGTCATTTTTTTACAACTTTCAACAACATTTTCACATTGTCCTCAAGTATCCGTATCCGTCTAAAAGACAAATCTCAGATTTTTCCACTGCTCTTTATCCGGACTTTGTGCACTGTTGTCTGTCTGCATTTAAAGGGAATCCTCCACAAACAGTCACAGCGATGTCGATGCTCCCTGCATCCGTACTGTGCCGAGGCCAACCTCTTCTTACCAGGCTAGGGCTGACAAATGTGCCGTGCTTGGACACAGAATGGAGCGCTCACATTTGTCAAACAACCTGGACTTTAGGGGTCAAACATGCTTAGGCACAGTACGGATTGTCTAGTGTGAGTGCACCCTAAAATGTTGGCATTGCAAACACTGGATATGTTAATTTCATGTTTCATTTGTGTCTCATGAAAATTTCTACACATTTAACATAATTCAGATTAGGCCTACTTGTTTAGGGGGTGACAGACATGGCATTAACACAGTTAACACTTACTAAGTTTTACTATTTGGAACTCGGATGTGAAGCAAAATATTAAAATGTTCAAGTTTGTCAGAAGCCACAGCTGAAAGTTCCTGCTGCTGATTAATGTACCGGACAGCCTCGTGTACACAATGATGTTACAGTGATATGTTCTCAAAGAGGTCAGAACCAAAGTTCATTTTAATTTCATATTGATCCAAAAAATCAAAGCATGAGCTCTCAGACTGGATTGTAACTGCAATTTCACTAAAATGGAATATCCACCACTTTTCATGTGGATGTGATGATGATCAAAGTTTATTTATTTGGATAAACCCCTTGAGATGTACCATCCCGTTTTCGAGGGGGTCCCAAAATGTCCAATCAGTGTTGATTGTTGATCGACTGAAGCAATAAATTCCTCAGTTTGTGATATATTGAATGAGAAAGCTGAGTTTTCCGAGTTGTCCTTCTTACACAGCCGTTCTTGCAGTGCCAGCATGTACCAGGATGCATTGCATCACAAAAAAACAGTACTTGTTGGGTCTCCAAGGTTGTTATCCGTCACATTGGAACATTTCTTTTATTTAATATTGTCTAGTGTTCAATAATGAAGGGGTTTTTGCTTTGCCAGAGACATAAAAAACTTCTCAAAACAAACATGGCGCTGGCGTGCCTGGAGAGTGAGGGGTAGTTCACAGTTTGTAGTTCTTCCTGGAACCAGTGATGTCACTGGTTCAGGAAGAACAAGAGATTTTGAAGCTGCATCCCAGAGACACAGAGATCATCGACAAAAAAAATGTTGTTGGGTTTAACACTATGTCCCTAATTCAGATAGAGTTGAGGTTGAAAACTGGCAGAACTGCCTTTTAATCTTAAAGTCATCCTTACTTGATCTTAATCGTCTGCTTGACAACATTGTGATAGAATACAACTACTTTTTATTCAGTCTAGTCTGGTATATATTTATAGAGTCAGATTTCCTTGTGAGCTTCTCTCAGCATTTATTTAACATTCCTTTACCGTTTTCCTTCAAAGTGTCCGTTCAGCATCTTTACAGACAGACTCTTTTCTGATGGCTGTGTGTGAGGACAATGCCTGCTGGGTCACAGAGTATTTTTGGTTGCATACATTAGTGGCCACGGAGAGAAAACTTGTAGCAAAGTTATAATAAGAAGCACTATATCCAGCTCTCTCATCCATGACTGTCAGGCAGTGAATTTAATTTCTTTACATGGTCGTTAAGATGCACTGATGTTGCAAGATGGCAAAACTGTCCACTGAATGAGGAACCTGTCAGTCTGTGTGTCATCATGTTTAAATCTTAGGCCTAGTCCAAACGTGCACGGATATTTTCAAAAACACAATTTTGACATGACCTCCTACGGACTGAAAAAAACTCCCATCCACACCAACGATATTTTAAAATGATCTCATCCAAATTGAAGTGCAAATGCAGGCTGCTGAGCACATGCCAAAGAAACAGGTGGTGATACAACCCCTCACTGTAAGGCTGCATGGGCCAATCAGACGCATGAAAAAATTCATTACCGTAAAGGCAAAAAAACAACAATGTTGCATTGCAAGGGGGAAATCATTTGTGTGGACTAAAGCTGATTTATGCTTCTGCTGCCTCTATGTAGCTGTGCGCCTCCTCAAAAATGTAGCTACAGGTCGAAGGAACGCAGACCACAAGCACTGTGATTGGTCCGCTTGGTGGATGCGCATTTCCTCCTGGGTATTTCCAGCTTCTTCTTGTGCTTGTGTACTCCACACATTTCCTGCATGCCACAAACATGGTCCAGGTCGAGGAGCGACTGATTGAAGACGTCCAAAAATATGCACATTTATTGACTCATCGTCGCCACTTTACAAAGACTGCCAGATGGCAGCAAATTCGTGCCGAGAGATTGCGGTTTGGCAGGGTAACTACAGAGCAACGCGTAGGCCTCGTGTGTACCTTACGGCGCAGGGCTACGCGTGCAGCTGACACAAAAGCATAAATCAGGCTTAACATGCCTCAATATCACAACTGAACATAAGGTTAACAAAACCCAGTGAAATGTGAACTGGAAATCTTGCCAATCAAAGCATGCAAAGTCTGAAAATCCACTCACGCTCTTAGGAGATAACGTCGCCCACTTTGACGTCAAACACAAGGGACGAGCCAAAAAACCCTGTTTTTTCTGCAAACATCCAACACTAAAGCAGAGTTTTCAAAATATCTTCACCCTGGAAGGAATTTTCCAAAAGCTCCATTTATGGGGACCTCAAACATTGTTTGTGTGCGGACGACTTGGCAAAACTGCATAGAAAAAGCTAAATTTTATGTGTAAAGATTTGCTGTGAACAAACAAAAAACAAACACTGTACATAGTATCAATTTTTAAAGGCAAATGTAAAGCAGCTTTATTGTCATTAAACAGTGTGTTGTATTATTTGTCCCTAGGACCAAAGAGCCTAAACTGCAGGTGTGAAAGCACCGGAGACAGCCGTCAGTTTGGTGCTGCCGCTAATGAGACGCAGCAGCCTACATACTATACAGTGCAAACTGTATATCAAAAAACAAACAAACCCTGCAGTAAAATCACTGACACAGAAGGCAGCGGCAAGCAAGGAACAGAGGAGTGACATCTGACTGAGCTGCAACACTCCCAAACGACTTTCTGCCAAGTTGTCAGGTGTCTAAACTCCATGTTCTCATGGCAACACACTAAAGGTGCCAACACAACCTCACCCTATGTCTTCACACACAGGCACACACGTACAACATACACACCTTCGTTGTCACCTTCACCCGTCTGCTCTAAATATAAAAGGATTAAGCAGCATGTTCTCACACACTGTCACTGCTGCCGCTGCTGCTGCTGCTGCTAGTGTTCACAGACTGATCTAATCCAAACCTCAGTGTGATTTATGACCTCTCTAAAATCATGTTAGATTATAAACTGTGGAAAAATGGCGACATCATATCGCATTTTTCTTGTTTATTTTTAACCGTGTTATGCATGTTACTTAAATATAAAAAAATAATAATACATTTTTACTTTTTGAGCATCGTAACATTACTTCCAATTAAAATATACAGCATGAAATTAACCACTAAAAAATTAAACTTTTTTGGATCATCTTTTTTAAAGGCGCTGTCCCAGCTGTGCAGTACACGCTGCTTCCTCCTGACTCCGCCTCCTTTTGATACAAGTAGGTGGTGTAAAATGGGATGTCGCCCTGAAACCACAATGGGACAGACTGAATGGCCAACCAAGAGGCCACACAAGGTGAGCAAGTCCCTGTTTTTATTTTACGTTATTGCCAATTATAATTGTAGCTAAATTGTGGAAGACAAAACCTGTTAACTGCTACATTCACACATTTGTTTTTATCTTAAAATGGTGTTTGCAAGCAAAAATGATCTCTGTCCAGACAATCATTTAAGCACCAATTTAGCAATGATCTCCATCTGTACTTACATGCATTAGAACATGTGTCATGTGACCGTTAACGTATACTGGGGATGACTGTGATGGATGAAACAGGAAGCAGAGTTGGTTGATTCGTTTCAAAAAAGACTACTGAAGAAGAAAAGCAAAAAGTAAAACCACAGATGTCCTTGTGTGAACCAACATTGAGGTGGAACTGTTAGCATGTTAGCTCTGTTAGCATGGACAACAACGCCTGTATTTTGTTATCCACGCAGAATGAAGCACGGGTCAGGCGAGGTATTACACAAAAGTAGAATTAAGTAATCCAGGATGACTGAAAAAGCGAGTGCATCCTGGTGAGTCCATTGCAAGTTTGCCAAGCCAGGAGAAGAAAGAATGACTATGTCAAGCCACAGACTTATCAAAAATAATGAATACAAACATATTATAATTCCCAAAACTAAAAAATAAATAAATTGTGCTTTCCAGGTCATGTTACTCAATTTTAAGTGATGCTATGAAAACAGTTTTCTGAATTATTTCAGTTGTTTTCTCTGCTCCCTGCAGTATTTCTGTATTTGGTTGTGTTTACTGTCTTTGCAGCATGTTGTCAACGTGATGAAGATGATTTCTCCATTGCTTGCATTTCGTCTAAGTTGCATGTGTTATAAAAGCTGCAGTGCACTAGCTGTCAGGGCCACACGAGCCCAGTGTATGTGAATGATCATGTGATGTGGGTTT
This sequence comes from Naso thynnoides, assembly GCA_029783665.1. Classification (NCBI taxonomy): domain Eukaryota; kingdom Metazoa; phylum Chordata; class Actinopteri; order Acanthuriformes; family Acanthuridae; genus Naso; species Naso thynnoides. The sequence goes on along the minus strand of JAQLOL010000020.1, from coordinate 1,321,938 downwards.
GCACGCATGTTAGTGGGGATGGAGATTATTATTTGATAAGGTGCTAAAACTCCAGTCTTACTGGTGATGGGCTTCGTTTTAAAATGCGGTTTAACAATGGAAACATATTAATGTGGGTGTAGCCTCAGAAATCAACAACAAATTCTTTCTGTAAATTTTCCTCAGTCTCTGCGCTTTGTGCATTTACAGAGCCATAAAGTTCTGCATGGGAAATTCCTCAAACCATATCAAATACTGCCAGCATGGAGCCGATCATCTGCAGTAACACCGTGTTTGCTGAAAAACTAGCATATGACTTTGTTGCCTTGGTGACTGCCTAGTAACTTTATTACAAAACTGAGGACGTATTAATGTTTATTGATTACCAAAAGCAGTGAATATCAGCCCCATTCCAGAAACTTGTCCCTGAGGCTGAGTGACAGAAATGCTACTTCAGAGGGAAAAAGTTTGAGCTCCATGTTCGGCCTCAATTAATGTCTGAGATTATTACACTTTAATAAGGCAGTTTAATGATCCTTTGGATTTAAAGAGACTTTCACAGAAAGATCCATCTTTGAGCACTTAGCAGATCACCAGCCTGGGCATCGTCTCAACGTGACACAAGCAGCTTTCTGACTAAACTCAGATTCCATCATCAGCCATTTCAAGGAAATACTTTGCAAACTAAATCACCGAACCAGCAGACTGTGATGGAAAAGACGGGTGAAATGGGAAAAAAAGATGACACCAGGCGGAGAGAGGCATGGCTGGCAGCAGATGAGTGTGTTGCTCTCCGACACTAAACACAGCTCACTACCACATTGTGTGTGTGCGCTGTGTTTGAACTCGCACAGAAGAAGTTATTTAAATTGTGCAGTGACTAAGTGAGACCAAACTGCTGTGTGTGTTTCTATGCAGGTTTAACAGTGTGTATGTGTGCAAACTTTACCTATAATGTGTTAGACACTCGTCATCATAACACTTTCCTGGCTGGAATGCACTCACAGGCGTATGTCCTCTCAGAGAAGCGGTAATCCCAATAAATGACAGGAATCTCATGGTATCCAAAACCAGTAAGGACAACAAAACAAAACATCCATCAGCAACCCAAGCCTGAAAACAACAGCTTCACCACCATCGTGATCCTCTTCATCAGTTCAGACTGTTCCAGACGTCCGAACAAACAGATTTCAAACTGTCTTTCTCGTTTTCTCTCACTTTTCACACAGCCAGGGAGAAGAGCCTGAACTGTGTGTGTGTTGAAGTTGTTTCATGCATCTGTGGTCATTTTTTCCAGCTCCAGCTGTAAAGAAGCAGCTCTGCTCTGAACGGCAAACAGCCTATCAGATGTCAGAGAGGGAGGGCACAGAGACTCTGTGTGTGTATGTGAAAAGAGACGGATGGAGAGAGGGAGAGAATTGCAGAATGGTGCTGAGATGCAGTGTGTGTGTGTGTGTGTGTGTGTGTGTGTTTATGAGGTCCTTGTTGGACAGCCACATGTGAGCAGCCTGTGAGTAACCTTCATAGACCAGATGACGGCCTTCTTTGCCTCTCCACTGGTTTCCATGAATAATATAACACTAAATCCACTTTGTTGATACTCGGCGCTAACCTTAGACTAGCACTTCAAATGGCTCTTAACCACCATCTATGTGCCAGTGAGAGTTAATTCCAGTGGGTGGCTGAAGTCACTATCGATGCTTCTAATTCTGGACAGTTAAAAAGATGCATCATGTTGTGATTAAGTGCTTGGAAGCCCTTGTGAATCAAGCTGCTCTATTTGTCAACAAATAACATGGAAAGAAAAAAACAGCAATGCCTTCATCCATCCAGTACTTCTTGACTTGCCTACTCTGTCGAACACGTCCATTAAAGGTTTCATGTTTTCTTGAACAGCAGTGCACTCTAGCTTTCAGTAAACATTATTCAAAACAGAAGGAAACCTAGCCCGGGCCCAGACCAGAGACTCCGCCCACTCCACTGAGTGGACTTGATTCTCTTGGTCTGATGTTGTGCAGTGAAACTGTGAATCTCTCAGTTGGAAAAGCGATTATCGATGAGTGCTGGGGGCGAGGAGCCACCGGCGGGACTAAGCTGTCTGTGGAGAAGTGTCCGACACTTCCGAGAAAGCCGTGTCACATGACCAGTGGTGTCTTTGATATGAGTTTTTAAAAAATGCCACATTTAGCCTATATGTTGAAAAGAAGCCGCCACCCGTTTGTTCGATGCTTTGTGCAGCTGTGCCGTCGGGACACAGCATCTGTCCTCAGCAGCGCGAGGCAGGAAGTACACTGTAGGTCCCGCTGTCTACTCATGTTGATGACGTGATGTGATTTCAAGCGAAAAACTACTTTCCACGGTATGTGGTGGGTTGGAAACTCAATCACAACACAATATCTATGTGATCATATAACAGCTTATAGAGATAATTTTGGATTTTGGATTGTCTTTTTTTTCCCACACGCACTCCACAGTAGGCAAACATCCCCTTGCAACATAATGATCGACAGATTGAATTTAAAAAGGCAATGACCAGTGAGGAAAAGTCAGGGAGAACCTGACCCCCTCCCTCTCAGAATCACTCAAAGGGGAGGTAATGCCAGACCAAGAGAATCAAGCCCACTCAGTGGAGTCGATGGAGACTCCGGTCTGGGCCCAGACTGGAGGAAACCTGCTGTGGACTATTTTCAGCAGCTGATTAATCCACACGTGGAGCTCTATTCAATATTTTGGGCAGCAGGATATTGTACTTGGGATAAAGTCAATATAAACTATACTAGACTCAAAGCACTAGCATGGTAAATGTGCAGCTGTGGCAGACCTGATCACAGGTCTGGTGGCCCGATTCCAAACCTCCACCTGTCGAAGTGTGTTCAGGCCAGACACTGAACCCTGTGGCTCCCCAGTTACCGAGGAAGCACAAGGCAGCACATTCCTGCCTTCCCCAGATAAATCAAGAGGGTTACACCAGAAAAGGGCATTCAGCATTAAAAAACCAAAGCCAAATAAGTGCAGATAGTACAAAATCCATGATGGTGAGATAAAATGAGATGCCGCTGCGCCAACCCTGAAAAAAAGATCCAATATGTTTATTATTCACAAAAATACTGAAGGAAACACTTGTGCCTTTCACCCCCTTGCTTTGTTCTCTCTACTGTTCTACTGTCCTCATTGTATTTGAGTGAGCAGTGCACAGTGACAGAACTATATGTACACACACACACACACACACACACACACACACAAAAACACACACACAAAAACACACATCCGCGAAGACAGAACAAAAGACTTCCAGGGCACGAACACAAACATGGAAACGCCGGACTGTAGCTACTGACATACAAGACGCACATACACACATCCACTACAGACACGTGTTTCACACACATTGTTTTCAGCACAATGCCTATGGAGCTGTCAGATTTGCTTTGGGAACTACTTCCTATAAGAAATAAACACCACTGTACTCCCAGGCAAGTAATGTGTATATGTGTTCATTATTCTTTTCTAATGTACACACATTTTCAAAAACAACATGTGTGAGTGAAGGAAGTGGAAAAACATCACTTTGGGTCTCACAATAAGATGAAATTATTGTATCTTGCACACACTATCAGCTGATACAATCATAGGAAACTGTAGTTTATCAAATACATCAGATTCTGACACTGTCAGACCATCATTACTGTTTCCCACAGGCTGACACATTGTACGTGCTGGTCCATTTAAGATTTTAGAATTTGAGAAGGGATTCATACCCTGCTGGCTTCATGTTGTTCGATATAAAACATTTGGTTGAGGTGAAGCAAAAATGGTGGGGAGAGAAAAATACTGAGGAAGCATAAACTTTTAAACAAAGACCACCATATTTTCATCACCTTAACCAATTTCCTATACCTGGACATAGAAAGTAGTCAGGAGACAATTAGAAAACATTCAGAGCTAAAGAGAAGTACATTCACAAAGGTAATTATTAATCAGACTTGCTATCAGAGTAACATAGGTTGGGCTGCACACATGAGGAGGTAGCTTTGCTAGCATGCTAACAACAGGTTACCCGAGGGGCTGTGGGTGAGGGTTAGGTGACCTCAAGTGGCTGCTATACATTAAAGCCCTAACCTCTTTTTTAGGCCTCTGCTGAAAAATAACATGTCTATAATGAATAGAGTATATCTCTGCAACCACAAGGTCTATTTTAATTTTGGTGTCTTACTAAAGGAAGAGAGCCAATTGGATTGTGAACCAATCACACATCACTCCCTTCGTCCTTAAAATCTCCTCCCCCATCTTAACTAAAAGCTGTGATGAACTCACAATGATTTCAAAGCAAAGCAGCCATGTTGGACTAATTAAAACCAGCATTTTGATATTTGGTTATTAACTGGCCTACTGTTGGTGATTTGTTTGGTGTAGACAAAAACTGTTTACACAAGCTTGTTACCGAGGTAGTCTGGTTTACAATGTGATATGCAGCGTGCATATGCTTTTACATATGATGCTGTTTGTTTGTTTTTTCATTTTTCTGGACTCCTATACCTGTCTGTTAGCAAATTAAGTTTCTTTTTTGTGTCTCTCCATCTCCTGTCACCTGTCATATCTTTCATTCCAAATACTGCAGGCAGCTCATATTTTCCAGATGATCTTCAGTAACATTCTCTAATACATCGTCAATACATTATTGAGGTATTCCTGTCAATGTTTTGACATTAACATTTACAATTGTTTATTTAATGATTAATGAACATTTAAAAAATGGGCCAGAACCAGGAAAATTCAGACCAATGCGCCTCCTCTGACTGTGGGGCTGCAGTTTACAAATATCAGCTTTTAAAGCAAAACACAAGCAGCTTTCTGTCTGTGAGACGGTCCGTTAGCTTTCGCTTTTGTGTCCACATGGCTGCGCCGTCTAGCAGCTGCAGTGAATATGACAGGGGCAAGAGATGAAGCCAGGTGTCGTTGTTATAGAGCATAAGCATAGCATGGAGGAGGCTAAAGGGTTACAGGCTGATACATTATGGAAACCTGAACACAGGAGCCGACTGCAGTTTGTACTGTAAAGACAAAAGATGTTGTCCTGTTGTCCTGCAGATATCAGCAGTGGACTATTTCAACCAACAGAACAGCTGCCATTCAAAATGACATGACAAATAAATGTATATATATGTGTGTGTGTGTGTGTGTGTGTGTGTGTGTGTGTGTATGTGTAAGTTGGATAGCGAGTGTGGTGTCTCAGCTCAGTCTACCTTGCTGGTTCAACTTACCAGCAGACCTCCCACACACTTACAATAGCGTCAGTGTTAAGAGCTTACATAACAGAGGAGATTACACTGAGCACTGGGACACTGGGTCTCTATCTGAAGACTGAACCAGTGGCAAACCGCAGGGCTGATGTTCATTCTGTGGTTCACTACATCTCACCATTGGCAACAGAGTGGACATCAGTGCTGCTGCACCTCTCTGGATCTGTATTGTTTCCCTTTAACCAAGCACCACAGAGTGCACCATCACTGACAGGTGCTCGTGCTCTGGTGTGGTTACAAAGGTTCAACAAAAATAACCAAGAAAGTCATTATTGGTCATGAGGCGCGTTAACTGTACCTAATGACTGGAGGCTGCGTATGGTGATAGACATTATCGTGTTGATCTTCCACTGGCACTTTTGGCTGCACCAAGACAAACCAGGCCATGTTCAAATGTCATTTACATTCAAATGTGCAGAGATGGGCCACATCCAACTGACGTGCGCTGAACTGGGCCTTCTTTGCTTCAGTGCTCTTAACAATGAAACATAAGAATAACAAGCATGACACCATGTAGACATGAGATTAAAATGGAATAGAAAAAGAAATTGCTTGTTCTGTCGTTCATATCGTGATCTTAGAGAAAGATCATTTAATTTAAGCACACTATAACAGAGTCCTTTTAATTGGAAGATGCTAAAATTATTAAAGACTAACATATACGTAATCACAAGGGCTGTCATAAGAGTATTAAAATCTTGAAAAATATCCCTTCAAGGTACATTTAGAACTGGAGAGAAATATATTAATTTACTATCAATCATGAATTAACTATGAACAATCAAGTGATTAGTCGTGATTACATATTTGAACTGACAGATAGCACTAGTAATTACTTTCGGGTTAGGGTCAGAGTATTTGGACAATACGTGGTCATTAAATGATGTGTTGTAAAGTCACTTTTAAACTGTGTTTAGTTTCTAGTACACTCAAATCAAAGTTACTTCTTTAGCCCTTAATTTTCATTTTGCTTCAGAGACCTTCAGAACGTACAGGGTACAACACCATCTGTCCGTTGGTGTGAGGAAGAGCGCTCTCCAAAAAACCTTCAAACGGGGAAAAAATGGAGGAAGCTCAGAGGAGCCACAGAGGAGGAATCCCTCTGCCAGGACGGACACACGTGATAGAAATCCTGTGCAAACAGAAAGGAATGGATCTACACTTTTTGAAACAACATGTACCTAGAATAATTCATGTCATGTGCCATGTGTCAATATTCCAACAGTTATCTGAATGTTATTCAGCTCTAATTAAATCTAGAGCTATATGAGCTGAATTTTCTCACCAGCTGGTTGGAGGTGACGATGGTGACGGCCGCCATTTTGTTCTGTTTCTGTGCAAAACAAGCTTTGGTTTCTTTACTTTTGAATCATGTACAATATGTGACATTTCACCAACCATAAAAGCTTTACGACGTCATGTGAAACACGTCCAAAGGTCAAGTAGTTGAACAAAATCAGGATTATGACAGGGGAAAGCCTTCTCTGTGGTCAGCCTCTCTGGTCCGTCACGAGGTGTTCACAGTTCACAGCAGAGGTGAGACGGTGACATTTCAACCCCAATCTGCAATCTATTTATAGAAAAGACCCTCACAGAGATCAGTGGATTGACCAGCTGTGTTGAACTGAGGCTGCTGTCAGAGCGGACAGAGCCGTGTACACAGACATAAATTACTAATGCTGCTGTGGAAGAATAACTTAAAAATAAACATTTTCATGAAGAAATTCACTTCAACTCATGTCGTATTCATGGTCATGTCCCTCGGGTGATGATAGCAGTACTCTAAAAGTCTAAGAATGCAAAAAAATAAACTTTGAAAAAGTTTGACTTCATTTTACTTTGTCACATAGTTGCAGCATATTTTGCGTAAATTTCTTGTGTGATGTGTGATACCAAGTAAAATTAAGGGAGGTGTTGCCGATACCGATATAATCCCGATACTTTTTTGTTTGGAAAAGGAAAATTAAAAGCCATATTATTAACCATATTATTCACAGATATATTTCATTGGCGTATGAATTAATTAGGGAAAATAATTCATTCATTCATCATTTCGCTGGCATATTTGTTTATATCAGTGTGAATAAACAGCACACTTCACTAAGGATGCAGGGAACTCTTGTTGTTTAAACATCACTACAGAAATGGGAGTCTTGACAGACATGAATCACTTTCACACAGTCACTAAAATGATAAACATCTCCAGTATAACTAACATGACTCTCTATGTGTCTGCATAATGCCTGTCAGCACCAAAGGACTGAGTGATTGAAGTCTGCCTCGGCCTAGCAGCACCTCTTCACTCATCTTCAGTTCACTGCTGCTTCATATAGCACAACACCCACACGCGTTCACAGAGCCGCAGCATGCGACTGCAACAGACGGAAGCAGAACTAGTCCCTGTCAAATGGCGATCCTGCCGATAGTCACATTTTACTGTGCTCCTGTTGCTGGTTAAAATACACACACTCCCCTAAATTAGTATAGCCTTTAAATATCGATCTTACGGAGCCCAGGAGGGGACATGGACGTGTCAGCTCCACATTTTATAAATCATGAATGTGCATGTGAAATAAAAAACGCACATGCTTTTTGTTTTGCTTTTTTAATGTATATATATATATCCATGGCACCTTCTGGGCTCCCAGTGATCTTTTAACACAAGATTTGATCCCAGAACAGAAAAGTTTGGAATCAGACGTATCAATATTTCTGTGTCGATCCGGACATCACCAGTTTCTTGCCCTGTATTTCTTTTACATCTCTTTGCTGCCTAAATTAATTTGATGTGACTATTTTTTTATATGTATGTAACTGAATGTTCTTACATCTACTTCTTCCTCTGGCTCTCAACCGCTCAATGTCCTCCTCAACTTTATTGAAAAAGAAGCCTGTTTGTCAATATGTTTATTCCCTTATGGGATGTTCACTTCTCTGATGCATTCCCTCAATGAGCCCCATGGGCTAAAAGAGTGTGTTTTATTCCTTAAGGTTCAAAAATGATTGCACTGGTAATCAAATCAACATTGTTTCTACAAGTCTGAGAGTTATGAAAGACCCTTCACTGTACTGCTGCTGGTCGGACAGTGGAGTCAGCATGTGACATGCAGTGCAGCCTGCGCCCGCAGGACCTGAGGGTCTCATGACCTGCCCCCGCAGAAGGAACAGCAGCCCAATCTGCAGAACAGGGAGTGGACAAACAAACAACTGGCACTCACAAAGAAAAGCACCCATCTGCACATGTGCACAATTTTACAAATTTCATGTGAATTAACATTTGGCACTTTGCATGTAAGAACAACATTTTGTGCTTAATGGTGATTATTGGTGTTTCCATCTGCATGTGAGCCTTGGTTTATTTTGGTTGGCTGAGTGTGAAAATGTTGTGTTGGTTCTTCAAAGAGGAGATCTGTGCCTGAGCCAGATTAATAGAAAATTCATGGACGTTACATCAGAAAACACTGCATCCTAATAACACGCCTGTCATTTATTGGTTTGCATAGTTTGAAATGCTGCTTTTATGAATTTGTGGACTC
>JAQLOL010000020.1:1293639-1307872 GCA_029783665.1 Naso thynnoides | reverse complement strand
ACACACACACACACACACACACACACACACATATATATATATATATATATATAGACACGCATGAGTTTAGATAACCAACAGAAAATCACTGTTTTTTAGCCCAGTGGTTCCCAATGTGGGGTCGTGAAACACAGAGGGGAGGGTCACAATGTGCCTTCCAAAAATGAAAAACATTGTTTAAATAATTTAAAATACTTTAAAATAATATTTGGACCGTTCAGCTGTCATTCTGTTGTGTTGTATGAACGCCCTCTTTGCATAGACCTAATAGCGTGTGCGCACAGTGTTATATGTTACATGCCTCCTGTTATATGACCCCCCCAGATGGGGGTCCCCAGTCTCTGGCACCATCATTTGGGGGTCGCCAGCTTAAAAGTTTGGGGGCCTCTGTTTTAACCCTAACAACCAAACTGATTTTCAGACCAAGTGATGTATTTTTTATGCATCATGTACATTTCACTTATGCAGTGAACAATTACACTGTGATGGATCCTAATCAAGTATGAGCTAGGAGTATGTCAGCACTGTGTCAACCACAGACACTACACACACTCATATCAGTGTGTAAACTGGCAATATGTTGATCACTTACACATTACTGATCCCATGCTGCTGCTGTTGTTGCTCTGAAAAGGTCCTCACAGACAGAAAGGGTCCGAGCCACAAAGCTAAACCAGTGTCCACTCCAGCGTCCACCGTCCCATTACAAACAACACACACGCACACACATGCACAGGTCCGCTGACACTACGGTCCAGTCCTCAGGGTGTCTGCTTTCACTCAACACTGCAGAACGAGCCCTCTTCTTTTTGAGTGTATGACAGTAAGAGAGAGAGCAAGGCAGACCGAGTGAGTGAGAGAGGCTGGGGAATGTGAGTGTGTGTGCGTGTGTGTGTGTGTTTTGTCAGAGCGGGGGTCTGAGCCTCTCCTGGCAGCCTTGTGACCGGCTGAGCGGCTCAGTTTTAACCACAGTTTACACAAATATCCACAACAATGCTCCCATCAGGCAGCAGGGACTTCCCTTTCCGTCTGCATCCCTCTCTGTTTACTCCAGCCTTTCCTTCCCCTCTCCTACATCTTCGGTGTCCCCCTGAAGGTGTTGAAGGCATTTTTTTTTGTTTTGTCACATATTTTGAAGAGAAATAAAGAACGGTGTGTGACAAATGTTGTGAGTTCTGATTTGAACTAGCGGTCGGATGGCTGTGATTTTCCTCAAAACATCACCTCCACTTACTGTTTCTCCACCTTTTTCCCTTTATTGAGTCACTCATGTGACCTTCCTTACTGTCACATTTTGCTCTTTTTACCTTTTCACTCTTTTCCCTTTCTCTAGTGTCATGAAAACAACCCGTTTCCTTTTTCCCTTTTTTTCCATGTGCCCCTATATTTTGATGACCATGTGTAGTGAGAGCGGCACGACAGAAGCAGCTCCAGTCCTCGTCTACACTGGCAGCATTCAGCCAAAGTACAGCTGTGGGCTAAGAGGATTTGGACTGACGTGCAAGGGACAACAGATGGAAATTAGTCCTCAGGCTAACTATGGCATAATTAGATGCATGCAGTAGCTGAAATGTTCATTGATGTGCACTGTTCTTTCTAAATTAATAGTTTAGACTGTGCTCAAAGTCTGACTTACTAGGGGTGGGAATCGCTGGACGGTCCACAATACATTATCACAATACTTAAAGTAAAACTAGACAACTTTTTTTGCGTAACTTTGTTATTATAATGTATAACCTGATCAAACAGTGTAATAGTGTCGTAACAGTGTTGAAATATGACACCAATCGCTGCTAAACTGGTCTCCAATAAGCCCTGTTTTTACCATGATATTTTCTTTCCAACCGGGATGAGGGTTTCGCGAAAAAATGAAAAATCAGTGACATTGTCTGTACTCTCTGCCCTAATTCACTGATCTACGTTGCGCTTCTTAGTGACAGGTGATGTCGATACGATCTAATTAACTTACCGTGCTCTGACTTGCCTCTGCCGACAACAGAGTGTCTGCGAGCTACACCGTCGGCTTGAGCTCGAGCTGAGACAGACCAGTTTACTATGCTGCAACTTTCCCTGCAACCGTTTTGTCTCCGTCTAAATTGGGCTTAAAAGAGAAACTGGGCTTAAAAGAGAGAGCAACAACAAACAAAATAAACCGCGAGGAGGCGCAAACAGCTGCAGCGGATTACTTCCCAATGAGTCTCATGCTATAGCTAATGTTAGCTTGCTCGCTCATTAGCAGAAGTTATCCACTGCAACTTTAAGTCACGATATGATATTATCATGATATTTTGATACGCAGAAAAATCATTTTCCTAAAGTAGAAACTTTGTTAACATCATCTGTGTCATCTGATAAGATAAAGTTTTCAATCATTTAAGAATTGTTTTGCATTTTTTAATCACCTCACCAGACAGTGAGCACTTAGCACCATCTAGTGGACTGAGTAGTCACCAAAAAAGTTGAGTTTCTATTTGCAACATTTGTTAAGAATTTATGTAATAAAACATTGATACCTGTTGTCTAATAATAAATACAATGTTGCCACTCAAAATATTGCGATATTTTGCTGTATCGATTTTTACCACACCGCCACTAGTATATACATTCATTACACACTGTACTGTGCATAATTTGGGACAGAACAGACATAAATAGAAGATACATTTTGGGTTGCTGGGTTGGTACATGTTCTATAACTACAGCTGTGTGGATAAAAAAAAGAAAATTATCTATTTCACCAGGTGCAAATAAGACAGATGGAAAACAAGGCTGAGATATGTCTAATAGTGAACATGGAGCCAAAAAGTAGCAGTGGCATCAGTCCTGTTCGAATGAATGTGTTTCCATTCACCCGTTTTTATACACAGTTCTTCAACAGGAAACTGTAAAATTGGAAAAAGGTGAGAAAAGTTGGTGCACAGACAAAACAAATTAAAACAAAGTGCAGTGGAAACCGTCATGACGTCCAGATGGATTACTACAGCTTTTACCACAGAATATCAACAACAGATCTGTGTGAGTGATGAGGAGCCTGTGACCCATCTCAGATCAATACATGAGACGGAGATTAACACAACATTTTTATCATGGTTTTCTTACGGATGTATTAGAAAAATATGGTATCATGACCGAAGATGTCATCCTGTTCGTTCCAATAAAAGTTTGGAACTGGCCGTTTTAGACATCCTTTGTCAGTATTTTCCATTTTGATTATGAGGAGGTGAAAATCAGTTCCAGTTGTGCCTTTTTTTTAATACTGAGTTTACTCAGTGTGGCCTCACAGGCCTTGTTCACACTGCAGACTAATCCGTTTTGTTTCTCAAATAAGGTTTTTTACACTGTCTGCATTGTCATTTGCAAGTGATCAGGTTGGATTTGTTGCATCCAGACATCACTGCTCTGTACTGACCTATCAGCATGGGTTACTGTGGTAACAATGTCAGCATCAGTACATGTGCTGGTGAGCAGCTTTCCAACACAGAATCACAGCGACTGGGAAAATGGAGATACGTCATCTTGCTATCCAAATAACTTGCACTGTGAAGTCAGCTGTGGCTCAGTAGCTAGACCGGGTCGTCTACCAATCAGAAGGGCGGTGGTTTGATCCCCGGCTCCTCCGCTCTACCTGTTGAAGTGTCCTTGAGCAAGATGCTGAACCCCAAACTGCTCTCAATGGCTGCATGTGAATGAGTTCCTAATGAGCAGGTTGGCCCTTTGTAGAGAAGTCACCTGCCCTTAGTGTGTGAAAGGGTGAATGCTGACTTTACAGTCTATATACAGTCCATTTATGAAGTTGCGGTGCTGAAATCTGCTGCACCAGACAGACTTGACGAATCAGATCAATGAACATTACGATGGTCCGTGCTGCTGTCATGGCGGGCTTCACTGTACAGCCAGAGGTTTGCACTGTACACCAAGCAATGACTGTTAGGAGCATGTCATCCTTGGGACATTTAATGATGAGAGGTGACGTGCAAATTTTCAAATGTGCTGAAGGACATTTGTCAGGATCTGTGGCACCCGTCTTCATCAAGACACTCCATTCGGACACCCAGTAGGCTATCCGTGAAGTGACGCAAAACACATTCTGATATCTAAGGGCCCAGAGTAATGATGCATCTGTACAAATCTGCTCTGAACTCTGACTTCCTGAAATCACTCTGAATACAATCTGGAAAGATCCGATTTTAGGTTGTCAGTCTGAACGAGGCCCCAGTCCTAGCTTTCTTCCTTGAGGCTGATATGTGTATCTGCAGTCTCCATCCCATTCACATCCAGTGCCACCAATAGGGCCATTCTGCATGCCAAAGAAAAGCCCCCCCCCTTCTCCCTCCACCTCTTCCTTCTCTCTTGTGTTTCTGAGCATACATGCGTCAGTGGCCTTCGGGTTGAAAATAGAACTTTGTCTCCAATATACCACTGGTCTGTGTGGCTTTGCTGTTCCAAGTGTCATGTGTGTATATGTGTGTGTGTGACCAAAGTGTAAAGGATGCAGCCTCGCAGGACAAAGATTTCATTCACAAACACGCAATCAGATGATTTCTGATCTTCCCACAGTCACTATGTACAGCTTATTCCTTCACTCCAGCCTCTTTAGAGGCAGTGGTTATTTACTAAGCCATGCTACCAAAACTACTACATGGGACTAGCTGAGGTTCTGCTGATCACAGGGTTGGTGGTTCGATCCTCACCTCATCCTGTCCACACATGGAAGTGTCCTTGGGCAAGTTACTGAATCCCAGGTTCCTCTCCAGCCACTAGGAATGCACAAGCAGTTCATTCACTCAAAGTGCATCTGGCATATGTCAAATCAGATATGCAGATCATAACAGTACACATATCAGTTTTCTTCACAGTGGCAACACTTAAAGGGAGCCGCCAGAGGAGAAAAACAATAAAAATGTGCTACTACCCAAGTCCTGACTATGCAAAAAGCAACAGGCAACTCATAACCAATCTGCATTGTTTGTTGATGCGGTTTATTTTGTATTTTTCATTGGGTGCACTCACATCAGGCAATCCGTACTGTACCTAAGCACGTTTGATACCCAAAGTCGAGTTTGTTTGACTAGCGTGAGCGCTCCACACGGCACGCTTTGTTGACCCTGACACGGTTGGAAGAGGTGGACTTCAGTACGGTACGGATGCACGTGCACAAGCACAGGCACGGAGCGCCAACATCGCTGTGACTACTTGTAGAGGATTCACCTTAAATTCAGACAGACATTATTCAAAGTCTGGATAAAGAGTAGTGGAAAAATCCACAATTGTCTTTTAGATTACAGATACCAGAGTACAATTTAAAATTTTTATTACAAGATGATAAAAATGCCAGATCAGTATTTGAAAATACAGGTTGCACTCCATAGATCAGGTTGCTCAAGTGTGCTCAGGTGTGGTTAGACTGGAGCAATGTGGGTGTGGGAGAGAGGGGAGGGGGGACGGTGGGCTTCGGCACAGTACGGGACAACTGGGCCAAGTGTGAGTGTGCCCATAGACTGAAAATAAATGAATCAACATCCACATACAATTTGTAGAGTCAAACTAAAAAATGAGCTCTTCATCAATATGAGTCCAGACACAGCTGTTGTTCAATCAGTGTGTATTTTGGTGCTTGTCACTGCATTTACCATTAATTTTCTCATGTATGTCTCATAACTGCAGATTGTCTTGACAGGGAGCAAACGTGACACCAAAATGTTGGCTGATTGTCCAAGAACAGCACCAGAACCACAAATAGAAGAGAACGTGAAACATCAATCAGTGAGATTAAGAGGGGTTGGTAGTCAATTGTTTACATCTCTCATTTGAATTCATCTCAAGTGCAAACTTTCTGAACACGACGGTGATGACAGGACATGACACATTCGACCCACAAAACCATTTCCACCCCCACAAATTTAAAAGAAACATAAGCAGTTACCACTCCTATACCTCTAATATCACATTGCACTTGTTTATAATAGATAATTGGGTTAAGAGGTGGAAGAGCTGCCCAAACACTGACTGCAGAAATCTGAGGAAAGACCGCGTCAAACTAGACTCTGGGATAACAGACCACAGAATTAAGCAGATAAAGTCTCAAAGAGCTTAATATCTATCATCAACTGTCCTAACTGTTTACTGTAGTATTCAGCTGCAGGGAGGAGGCCTAATAACATCAATGATTACTTCATTGCGTGCCTTGGCTGCCTCACTGGGAATTACCTTCCTCTGTTGCAACCGGTAAAACACCACAGATTTGAACTAGGCCAAGCATTTAAAGTCACAGCCCTTTGAGAAGCCACAAGACTAGCACATGAGCACATCAGCAAGTGAAAATATCTCTGGTATCAGCACTTTAAATAATAGATGGGCAGAGTGGTCCCACCAGTCCCATGGCTTAAAAAAAGCAGCTGTTGTTTTCCGCTCTCTGTGCAGCCAAAGTTATTCTTTCAAATAAGCTGCTTTCGGGTATCCTCACCCAAAAAGACTAAAGACTAAAGAAAATGACTCGTGCTTACAGGCCGGCCACAAGTAACACTAACACATACAGGACTGATTTAGAGCTCACTGGGGGGAGATGTGTCTTTAATATTCCTTATGTTCAATTATGTTCAACATAATTTAAGCATTTATTGTATATATAAATATTATTCATTATCAATTAATATGTATATATAATTATTAGATTTAATTTTTAAAGTGTTTTGATAAAACAGGTTAAATCATGTGTAGCTATATAATTCCAATTCCCTATCACAATGACACTATCCAAGAACTCTGGTTCGAGCTGTAATATTGAACTTCTCCTAGATGATCAGGTCAGGCCCTCCTCCCATTCAGACAGAATTCCATTTGATGTTGCCGTTTTCAAAGTCCCTGGCATTACAAGAAACAACACAACAACCAAGCGAGCAATCTGCACGTGGGAAAATGGCAAGTTTCTGACAAAGAATTGAATCATGCAATAAGGCAGGCAGGTTCTTTCAGTGGATAGCTGTAAAGAAATACAAAGAATGTGTTTAGAACATTTGCTGTCTTGCATGTTTGCCCACCAGTTATGTGAAAGGTTTCATCTATCTAGAACGGCCTATTGTCTGCCGTGAGCTAGCGAAGATAAACAAAGATACACTGCGTGAAAACACCATAGTTTTGGTCGTATCCCCTTTGGTCGTGATAATGGGGGACCAGGTGAAACTCTGCAGTCAGTGAGAATAGCTGCAGCCAGGCAAGATCCAGGCACATACGATGAAATAGCTGCTAGCAAGGACTCCTTTGTTTATGAACCTCCAGAAACATTCATGGGAAAAGAAAGATGGAAAGCCACCACATAAACAGAAATGTTTGGAGAGCTATTGATGGGGATTACTGTGGACGAAGTACGTATGACGATCCACTGGTATGAGCAAAATAAATTTAACCGTCTATCCAGCTAACATTATTTATCTCATTTCTACAGCTAACTTCCATCGCTAACCTATGTGGAAAGAGGTCTGCCTGCATTGTGCAATGCAATAGAGGCTTGCACAGAATGTTTGTGTAGTTTTCTTTCTTCCAAGATGGCCGCCTATAACATATAGTTTCGCATATTAGCCATAACCTCTTTCCACACTACATTAGCACTGCAGTCCCCACCCTAGACTATTTTGCAAGGGCACTGCTGTTGCATCTTCAGCTTAGCACTGCCCGAGACCATTGTGATTGGTTTAAAGAATGCAAACAAGCCAGGCAGGGATTTTTTTTCCCTGTTACAGAATGTTAACAGGTTGAGCCAGACCTCTCTCTAGTGCTGGCACAGCGCTACTATAGTGTTGAGAGAGATCTGGCTAAGCGAGGCTAGGTGATTATCAAATGATTTATTTTCGTAGTGTCTGGAAGCCACTGATGCTAATGTGTATCATGGATGGCAAAGGAGGACTTTGTTGGCTTTTCTGTCTATCTACAAGGGTCAGCATGGACTGTATGAGTCACCCATAAAACTGTGAGAACAGGTCCACCTACGTAGTAAAAACAGAAAGCAGCGCCTGTCTACTGTCTGCATGTGTCTATTATAGGGCCCTGTTTCCCTCAGAGAGTTTTGGTCTACAGTAGTCAGTCGGCCACAGGTTCACTTGATCTCAGCTCACTTGACCTGCTCACGACTGAACCTCTTAGAAAATCTGTGCAATGAGAAAATTGGGCCAGACTGTGAAATCAAAGTCCGCTTGTGGTTAGGTGGATCAATTCCATTGTTTAGCTGTGTTGTTGTGTGTAGAGCCGGTCAGCTGGCCTCAGTCCAGGTGACAGAAAGAAAGATAAATGCTTTCCAAAGGATGTGGTGTCCCGCCCCTCTCCACCACCCCCGTATCAGAGACGGGAAGAGGAAGCACAGAGAATGAAGCTCTGACGCCATCACAACAACAGTTGGTGGCTGGCAGGGGGGCCTCTGGGTAACCCTACAAACCCCCAAGCAGCTATCAAAAGGTAGCATTTGAGATTACAATTGTGTTGTTGATGATGAGAAAAGCTTTGTTTAAGATTCTGAATCCAAGTCATACAAGGTGAACATATACCATATAACATTTTGCCACTTGTATCTGAAATATAATTGTCAATGGAGTAGTTTAATGTTTTGCATGTTTCCTTTATTTCCAAGTTTGAGATGACAGATCTAAATATTTAGTAGAGCCAAGATCAGAACGTCGTCCTTTTAGCATAGCATAAAGGCTTGAAGCAGTGTGAGCGCTCACTCTCCCATCGCTCTTGAAGTTGTCTGACTTTAGCATCAACTTTCCTTTTTTGCGCTACAACTGCTTATGCCTCTGTGTTGGTGGCACACAGAGCCTACGCTGTAAGCTACGCAAGTGGATTATAGATTATATTCTACCATGATCCAACTGGCAGCTGTAAATCACCTTTTTTGCAGGTCACCTGTTTGGCCTGAAGCAGGACTCTGGTGTGGCTCTCAGATCTGAGGAAGGTGTAAACTCAACCTGCACAACTTGCTGGCATTAGGCTTGCCGCTGTGGTCTGTGTTTGATGTGTTACACGGTGGTGCGGCATACACTTTTTAAAAAATCAATACTGCCAAACATCAGATGCCACAGTTTCATCCCGCTGCAGGCTTCTATGCAGCAGCAGCGGTGAAGCCAGCGGCTAAGTTGCAGCACAGAGTTGCTAACACAGTGATATTTCACTTACACATTGACAAGAGTAAGGCGAGTTGACCAACAGGACAATGGTGGATGATAAGCTGTCAAAGCAAAACGCAAAAAGCACCTGTGTGAAAATCTTTCAGATGCTAATAGGGAACTTAAAAACTTGACTGAAAGAGAGAGACTTTGTTTGCTCAGTTGTCGTCTGCAGCTGTTCATCTAACAGCTCCTTCTCATTCCATTACTTTCACAGACTATATAACACTTAAAACTAAAATTGATCTGCTGTCAACAAATGCTGAAAATGACAGCTGTTGTCCTTCATAAACACATTTTTGATTGTTGCTGAGGACAGAGATCCGATCTAAGTGAGAATAACGGGAACGCGTTGAAAATACCAGGAGGGAATGCAAAGGAGAGATCGGACTGTTTATTATCTGGATAACTGTAAACCAGATAATAAACAACCCAATCTGTATCTGGATATGTTATTAACATATTCAGATCACTTTTTTAATATCAGGTGTAAATGGGGTGTTAGTTTCTGGGCAGGTCGTGGACATTGCAATAATCAGAGCTTAACTGCTGTGAGAATTATGGGAAATAAGACCACTGGGGTATGCTGTGAAAACAAAACAGTGAGCTGGATTATTTAAACATTCCCTAGATTTAAGGATAATTCACTTTAAGTTTGCCACTACAAGCAAAACATTTTACAAGTCACGCTTCCTCAACCTTTGCAACTTTGACCAACAGTTTGGTCAATGGAAGGGCGTCTTTCATGCTGCCAGGGGGTAACCCTTTTCAAAAAGACAGTTTTACACACATGGCACCTTAACATAGAAAAGGCAGGTTGACGTGAAATTTGGTAATCATGTTTATTCTGACTACAATAATGCACTTGATTTTGTTAAACCCAGTGACCTTTCCTTTTGTGCAACCCTCAGGTTGAACATTACATTTTCTTTTACTTTAGCAATGTCTTCAGTTCAATGAGAATTGTTTACTGTTCAACGTTGGTGCGTTCCTTAATTAAGCATCTTCTTATTCCACCTCTGCTGCTGTTGTTTAAGTCTGAATTTTCCTTCAGAATGATGTAATCTGTAAAGCCGGTAGTGTACAGGAAGGGAATTGTATAAAAGAAGGAAACCATCTGTCCCAGCTGTGTCCTCTGCCTTTTCTCATTTTTCACCACACTGTGCGCAAGGACACAAGCTCTTCACCTTTCTTTGTTCCAGGCCACAACAACTTCACCTCTGTGTGACTGAGACTAAACATGGAGTCAACTTTTAGCTCTTTAGTGTCCTGAAACTCTTTTGTGTCATATGTTCCTTCCACAGACAAGAATATCTGGGCATAACTTTAGCTACTGTGATGTCACAACTGGAACTACTTACATTAGGCCTAAAGAGTGATGTGGCCTGGATTTAAGACAATAAACAGCCAAGCCACTGAGCAAACATATAAAGCAGTGCATCTCTAATGGCTGGTTACTACTGCACTGACGTTAAATTACTTGAAAACTCTTGATAATTTTGCCAAATGTAAAGAGGGATTGTTTAGCTGGTATCTTTACATTTTACATTGCAACAGTTTTGATTCGTTTGATTGTGATAGCAAGAAAAAGTCCATAGAAGACAGCAATACAAGACGCATTTATTTTCATTTTACAACACAAGACTGTACAACGAAATCTTGTTTGTATTCCCTTCATGCTACTTCTAAAGCAGAAAAATAAATTGATTATTAATTAATTTTAATTTTTTTATATATTTGAGTGCAAAAAAATGTATATGTTGCTGTTTTTAACTATGTCCTTAAATAAAATGGTTGCTTACATTTAATGTTTTTTATTATTTAATGAGATGCAAGTAAATTGACATTTTCGTTTCTATAATTTTACCTGAAATTTTCTGTATTGAGTAATCAAGCAGAAATAAGAAAGGCTAAACCATCAAACAGCGCAACCAACTGACCATCAGTGTCGTCTCTAGAGACACAACGAGTGTGGCTGCTAAAAACAGACGGACACAGTTAAAATCACCTATAAATATATTAGAAACAAGTATTCTCATAGATGCAATGCATAAAAGGAGACTGGCAGAAAGGGCCGATTTCTAATTGTTTTATATTGGGTCCTATTGCCCTTTTTAACAGTGCTCCTCCAAATCACAATGACAAATCTCAAAACACAATTACAAATCATTCAACAAAACGACAAATAAGAAAACACAACACATCACAAAGTACAACATCAAACAGTAAAACACGACAACAATTTGCCACCAAATCTGATCTGCTGATCATTTTTTGTTGTTTTCTGTTTTGTTAATTTCATGAGCAATTTATTGTTGTTTCTCTATTTGGCGCTACGTTTTGTTTCGTAACTTGTCATTGTGATAAACATGCTTTTCATTGCTGGCTATAATCATGAAGCTTTCTCAGGTTCTAAAGACGCAAGTAAAACTTTCCTGAGCATTTTTTATTGGCCTGTATTTGCCTCATCGAACCAGCTTTGCTCATTCATTAAAGCTTTTCAATGAGATTCTGTGTCACCAAGGACATCAAGACGATGTCTGATCCAGCTAACAACCCATCAGAGCAAAGAACACACAAGTACAGACACAGCTGCTCAGTCCTGTCAACAACAGCTTCCAAACATCTGTAAAAAATATGTTAAGTAGTTGAAGCCTTTGAGGCCAACATACTGTAGCCATTACCCGGACATGTTAATGTTTTATTTAGTTATTTTATTCCCCTTCCTCTTTATGCTTCCCACTTTCCATCTCTTCCACACAATGTTAAATAATTATGTTTATTTTAGGTGCACTTAATTACTTCACAAGGTCTTAAGCTATTTTTGGAAAATATGCAAAAAAATGTCTCAAAATATAAAATCAGCCCTATTACTCCAGTAATTCAGTCCATGCCCAGTCAGTTGTGGCTGTCATATGCTAATCCTCTTAGCCTAATTAGCAACGAGATGACTGAGGCACTCAAAGCTGCTATTCCCTTATTTGGTTTTGCATTATTCCATTCAGTCCACTGGCCTAAAGTATGTAAAAGTATGCGTTCCTGGCAAGGCAGGTTGAAGGATCATTTAGGTATATTACAGCTTAGTTCTTATGTTCCTATTTTCCGATACAAAAAGACAGAATTCAACAATATCTTGCCTGAAATTTCTTTATTTAATCCTGCTTATGATGTTATTAAGGTTTTCTTAATTTAAGTTAATTTGTAAGAAGTGAAATCGCTCGAATCTGAAAACAGAGACAGAACAGAGCATGGCCTGTAAAGTTAGTTTTTTAGTGTTCTCATAGAACTGATAATATGTCATTTCAATAAGTGTGATATTTTTTAGGAGCAAATTTTACCATGTAGATTACAAATGTAGCCGGTTTGTCCAAATAACGCTTATTTGTATATCCGCACAAGTTTTTCAGACTTGTGTGGAGCGCCAGCTCGAGGTTGAGACCTGCTGGTCAGTTCGACGCAGCGGCCCAGATCTTTGCGCTGTCACCCCAGGAAGAAAGTTAACTGATGAACTGATGATCTGTGCGGTGACTAGACACTGGCCATAATGTGTCCATAGCATTTTAAAACATGATACAAAAACAAAAGGATGCTTTGCTGCCTTTTTATGTTGATTCTTTGTTTAATGTTTGGCTGGTAGAAAAAGGATCATCAAACCACGGTGCCGTGCTAAACCGAAATGTACCGTTCAGTGGAAACGAGGCTTTAGAGGCAGAAACTGTATCAGTGTTGCCGTACTCAGTCTTCTTTAACTACAGCACAGATTCACTACACCTAGTGGCAGTCCTCAGGAATTCAGCATCATGTCTAAAATTATCTATATTTAAACTTTCACTGTTCAAGGACAGGAATTTCCCTGCACCCTCAAAGAGATATTGTCCTCCTTCAT
Organism: Naso thynnoides; assembly: GCA_029783665.1. Lineage (NCBI taxonomy): Eukaryota > Metazoa > Chordata > Actinopteri > Acanthuriformes > Acanthuridae > Naso > Naso thynnoides. The sequence goes on along the minus strand of JAQLOL010000020.1, from coordinate 1,294,834 downwards.
ACTCTCTTGGTTGCCCGCAGCAACAAAACACCAAGCAACATTCAGCATCATCCTTCCCTGCAGCCTGACATTTTTCAGTGGAAACTCTGAAGGTCACTCATGGGGTCCCTGTAACACACCCGCCTTTGATAAACCACCAGTATGGGAGGCGCTCACAGACCGAGCGGGGGCAGGGTGTTCACTTGAAGAGGGCTTTAAATTGAACAAGAATATGATTGTCTGTGTGAGAAGTAAGCTCTTATCTGCAGGCCGCAGCACTAATCATCCTGACAGCACGTCTCACTGGAACAGGAGTCGCCATTTTAGACCGGGCATCCATAAAGCCACCATGTGCATTCATGAATTATGCATGAGAGAAAGAGACGTTACGGTAAATTACACATCCTGGTTCTGCTGTGATGTCATCAGCTACCAATAAGGGGTTTCGATGTGAGTCATGGAATGACGTGGTCTACGAGCAATGACAAAGAGAGGCCGTTTGTGTGTAGATATGGAGGTGTGGAGGTCCTAGAGCAAAATAATGATGTCATAACAATGAAAGAGGATCAGGATTCCTGTAATATACCACAAGGAAACATGGTTTCTATAGAGATTTTACAACAATATTTTATTTTTTTTTAATTATAAGAAAGCCAAATATAAATCACCAGAATCAAATCACAACAAAAGAGAAAAGCCACACTAGTTGGTATTCATACACTATTTTCATTTTTACAATTTACAAAGATACACAGACATTCGTTAGAGAAAATGCTTCATCTCATATTCCTGATTCAGACCTCAAAGTGAGTCTGCAGTATAAAAATCTGACTTTCTCTTTACCCTCTTGAGAAAGAGAGTATTTAAATTGATCCAGTTAAATTGCTTGCCTTGCACCTGTACAATAAGCATATAATTACTCTCCTTCAAAAGCAACCATATCATGCACATGCTTTTATGAAAAAGATTTTAGCACAATTTCAAAAGCTAATTAAAGCCGCAAGCGGCGTTGAACGGGCCCTCGCACCCCCGCGCCCGTCGGGGAGTGCCGCAGTCGGGGAAAATGCACGTCGTCGCGGTAAGCACCTCGGACAACGCAACAAGTTTGTGAAAATGATGGTCCGAGGTCACTGAGGGGCTAACTTCCTGGTCCCAGTAGGGCGCACTATGTCTGTGAGTGAAAATCATCATAGAGATGCGTTAAGGCTGGCACCCT
>JAQLOL010000020.1:1222116-1236061 GCA_029783665.1 Naso thynnoides | reverse complement strand
TTTTGCTGCACACTCTCACTATACCCTGCAATCTGTTTTTATTTTTGAGGGAAAGTAAACCGTACCAGCAAATAAAATAAAAGGTCAGATTGCGATATTAGAAGCAAAGGGCAGTTCTGTGAGCACAAGTAGTCTCAAACTGCTTAAAAACCCTTTTGAATCATTTGATAGTTTGAGCAAATATGTTGATGGGAAACAAGTGATACATTTTTCATTCTTTTAGGATGTGTGTGTTTTTTATCCTTTATTCAAAAACTGTACAAATGAACCTTACACTTGTCTATCTGCTCTCCCATACGATGAACAGTAAGACAACAAGTTACATTTAAACTGATGGTTTTTGATGCCCCAGATGTGGCAGATGTGAGTGCATGGTTTTATAACTTAACACATTTGTTGCACAGGACTGTCAATAAGATCAAAGCCTCCACACAGTAAATGTCAATTAGCATACAACACAAGGCATGAGACAAATTACACAATGTGTTATCTAGTAGTCCCTAAAGTGTATACAATGTATGTCCCATAAATGTCTTATTTCTTTTAACTCTTGCCAACATTATGAATTAAGTCATTGTGGCTTGTAGGACGGTTTCTGTGAGAAGACGGTCGCTGAAGTGCAATGCAAAAAGGTCTCATTTGTTTGTGAAAATAAACATTTAAACATACCTTCAGTGCATTTTTCAAATGCCAGAATACAAATTATGTACCTGTGTCATCCAGTTTTTCTTGCGTATCTGTGTGAATCTCCACCCCCGTCAGTAATCCACTCAGGAATGATGCTTCTGTTGTTCCTGCATGTCGCTCATCAAAGGGTTTGAGCTCTAACCCCTTTTTCTTTTTAAAAAAAAAATTTGGTTCAGTCATTCAATGTCCACACTGTGTCCAATAAACAATAGCTCTCTAATTATTCTTCAACCACCTCTTGGCAAGAATTCTTAATTTTCTTTATTTATTTTAAGCTGGTTGAAATGTCTCTTTCTTTTTTTGTAATAACATGTAGGTACTGTGTATTAATGCTAATTAAATCATGAGTCAGACCCCATAGGTTACCTATGGGGTCCATTCATATCCATTCATAATGCAAAGTACACAAGCAAAATCATTCAGAATGAGATTCTGGATTGTTTAGCAGGCGTGGTTCGAACTGAAATTACAGAAGAAGTGAAAAACAGTGAAGTCTTCAGCATCATGGCAGACAAAACAAAAGATGTAAAGAAAAAGGAACAAATCTCTCTCATTCTAAGATACTACTATAATGGAGCTATCCATGAAAGTTTTCTCCATTTTGAATCCACAGAGAAGCTCGATGCAGCAGGGCTTAGCGAGAAAATAATCAACATACTGGAAAATCATGGTCTAGAGTACAAAAAGAACCTCGTAGGCCAAGCTTATGATGGGGCTTCCGTCATGAGCGGTAAGCGTTCCAGGGTACAGGCAAGAATCAAAGAGGAAGCAAAATATGCCTTTTACATCTATTGCACTGCACACTGTCTAAATTTAGCTTTAGTAGATACAGTCAAAGCTGTTCTGGAGGTAGAGGAATTCTTCTACTTACTAGAAAAACTGTATGTGTTCACATCTGGATCAGCTGTCCATCCTAAATGGCTAGCTATACAAAGAGACATGTACAAAGGTGCACCAAGAGAGCTCCAGCATTTATGCGACACTCGTTGGGCATGTCGATTTATATCTCTACGCAACATCATGGATAGACTTCCAGCCCTTAAGCGACTACTGCAAGAGATAGCCCAAGATCGTAATGGTGAAAGCTTTGTTGAGGCACGAGGTCTGCCGGCACAGATAGATCTTGCATTCATAGTGCATCTTGTTACACTCCGTAAAGTGTTTGGAGAAACAAAACTTCTTTCTGATATGCTACAGCCTTCAACACTTGACATTTCAAAAGCTGTAGATTTAGTTGATGCTTTAGTTCAGACATTGAATGATTTCAGACGAGAGTCGTTTTTTTTATGATTTGTAGGATGAAGTGTTGAATGTTTTTGGGCAGTGTGATCCAACACAACCAGCTGCAAAACGACAAAAAACTAACCTAAGCTCAAAACTCAGCGATCACTGTGTACTGACCACTGTTGGGCAGCGAGAGTCCGAGCGAGATAAAGACAGGTTTTGCACAAACTTTTTCTACCCTGTCATCCATCTAATGCTCAGTGAGCTTGAGAAACGATTTTCTAAGAGAAACTGTGACTTAATGAATAGCATCCTGGCTCTAAATCCCAAAAAAAGATGCATTTCTGAAAGAGACAGCTCTGTTTTTATTTGCACGATTGTATGACTCAAATATTGATGATCTGCAGCATGAACTACATCAATTCAGAAGGATCTTGGACAGGAAAATACAGAGTGGGATACAGAGACCCTCCAGTACTGTAGAGCTTCTACAGTTCATTGAGCCATATAAAGAAATGTTTTTTGAGCTTTACAGACTCTGTAAAATAGCAGTTGCGATCCCAGTCAGCACTGCTTCTTGTGAACGGAGTTTTTCTACATTAAAGCTGGTTAAAACGTACCTCAGGTCCACGATGAATGATGAAAGACTCAACAATCTGGGTGTCCTGAGCATTGAGTCGAGGAGGGCAAAGAAATTGAACCTCGACTCATTTGTTGATCAGTTTGCCAGAAATCACCAAAACCGCAGAATACAGTTACTGTAGTAGGGCAGCTAATGTATTTACTGTATTTTGTTCTGAGAAAATGAACCAAAGCTGCACCTAAGTTATTTACACTGTTAATCATCAGCTTAAATGACCAAAACTGCAGTTTCTGTAATAGTATAGGGCAGCCAATGTATTTATTGTATTTTGTACTGAGAAAATGAACGTTATTTACAGTTTACAGTTACATTCACCTGCTTAAATGACCAAAACTGCAGGGCAGCCAATGTATTTGCTGGAGTTTGTACTGAGAAGATGAACGTTATTTACATCGTTAATTCATCTGCTTAAATGACGAAAACTGCAGTTTCTGTAATAGTATAGGGCAGCCAATGTATTTACTGTATTTTGTACTGAGAAAATGAACCAAAGCTGCACCCAACAGTTATTTTCATTGTTAATTCATCTGCTTAATAACTTGTTTTATAACAATACAAATTAATCAAATGAGATTTTGAATCTTTGTCTTTTTTGCTCCGGGTTGAATGTGCCCCTCTGACAAAACCTTTGGCCCCAGCCAGGCCCCCTCATTAAAATTGGTCTAGAACCCCCACTGCATAGGTAACTATGTGCACTCAAAAGATTGATTTCTAAAGGTATGCCTTTGTACAAGAGCTATGTCAAAAATCTGAATATTTTTATGCGTTAATGATTCCGGTATTTTATAAAAACACAACCATTGGACATGAATTAATCCAGTGAAAACAATCTAGTTGGATGAGAAGCACTACAGGTGAGAAGAAAAGTATGGGTGTTTGATTCTGAGGTAAGCGTCCCTGTAAGTCAAGGTTCATTCATGTTTATCTTGTCTTTTCAAAGCTGTGCATACACTGTGCGATATTTTGATCCGATTATTGAGCCGCATTACTCATTTTAGAGTCGGGCCAAATTTCAGCTTTGTCAGGCATTGTTTGCTGTGCAGTGTCTTGGGGGTAGCGAGGGCCGATTATCTGCTCCCAAACAGCCATCGGACAGTCAGATAAATTTCTGACATGTCAAAAATTTTGGTCGGCCAACTCAGGCTCTCACACAGTTGCAGAGCAACAACTTGATTCACCAATGTCAACGCCTTTTTCCTCACTGTGCCTGCAAGGACAGCATCTGAAAATGCCATGGAGACGTGCACACAGCAAGGTAAAAAATAAAAGTAAAGGAGTGTTCAACTAAGCAGAGTTAGCCTTTAAGTTAACACCAGTAAAACTAGCTGCAAAATGGACAAGCCAGAATGTTACTGTACACATATTCAAAACCATCTGTGAGTCCTTATGCACCAGCATGTTTTTTTGTTTGTTTGTTTTATTCAAAGGTTTAGGCACACAGGATAGCACAAATTATCAAAGCAGCACACTTCCACCTTGTTAATGTTTGCTGCTGGTAAACAAACCTGCTTCTAAGCTTTCAAATGAATCTTTATTTACAGTTAACAATAGCCAGGACGGTCAATGGGGGCCGACAGGCTGTTTTTATACGTAGTGTGAGCACTCGGTTCGAGGCACATGATCAGACCGTACAGTGTGAGCACATGAATTGTGAGCTTTGGCTTTACATCACGGCTGATTTACTTGCACAGTTTGAGTTGGAATTAAATAACATTTATAAAATCATACAGTGTATGCCCATCTTAATAGGGATGGAGAAATTTACAGTAGCCTGTATCTAAAGTAAGCATTCAGGACCATCAGTCCTGCACACCACACTCTGATCAACCAAGCTGAGAGAGAAAGTAAATCTACTGACTGTATACAATTCAATGTACAGTGTATGATCAAATTGACTTTCTAAATGAAATGATGAAATGACAGAATTCAGCATTCTAAAGTTTTGTTTTACTTAAAAAAAGTTACAAGTTTTTGAGTAAAAAAAGAAGCAAAAAATCTCATAAGAAGATGAAAAACAACTATCACTTTGACCCACTCACTAAAACATGCCTGTGCAGACTAGTATGTTTATAAAACAAGCATAGATTTTCTGACTTATCTTTCAACCAGTTAAAATGTTCTGTCTTATTTACATTCATATTCCAACAAAAAACAAGTGAGAAGAGATGCATTAAAGACAAATCTGGTTACACTGTAAAATGAAAGATACATTTTTCAACCATTAAAGGCTCAATGTGTATCGTAAACCCTACACCATTTTTTTTTCCATAGGACTGAAACTTGCCACATCACGGAGCAGCCAAAGCTATAAAATGAGCTTAATTTTTTTTTTAATCATTATGTTTTGAAAAAAACAAACTATAATCTTTCAATCTATAGTTTAATGTCTATATTAAGAGAATGTACAACAACTTAATGTAGTCCAAATTGTATGATTGGGCCTTTTAAAAAACAGCCCCCTCACCCTTTAAAAAAAAAAGGAAAAAACTCTTCAAATTTTAGTTCATAAAACTCCTTTACTTCCTGATGACAATGGTGCAGAAAGTTGACAAATCAACTTGGGCACACCACTAAAACATTTCATGCTGTAAAGCTGTTAACCCAGCTTCACTGTTGCTTACATTTTCCTGAGGGGCTTTTTGAACTTTGTGGGCTCTTGTTTGATTCCTTTTTGCTCTTTCTGGACTTGTTCCGAGGAACTTGCCCGATGACTGTGAGACCCTCCACAGAACTTACTTGACCACCACTTGCCTCAGCCCAATGCATACTGGGAGCGTCTGACACAACATCTACAGGATCACTTTCCCCCACAGTGTTTAGGCCTTCCTCTACTGCTTGTCCAGTCATTTGCATACTCTCACTCTGAACAGGGTAACCAGCCTCCTCAACTTCATTTGTTGCGGTAAAAACTGCAGCTCCTGTCTCTGCTGAGCCTGGGTCTGTTTCCAACTCTGAAGATAAGGTCTGGTCCATCACCTCACTCTCTGAATAATATGATGGTGATATCTGACCACATGCATTGTCTAATCCCTCTCTAATTTCTAGGTCAACAGTGTCCTCTGCTTTGCCTTTTTCCATCGCTTCAGATGATTCACCAGATGCCAATATACTACCACTGGTCCCTCTGTCTTCCCTGAATATAGAAACTTGTCCTGTAGCAACCTTGGATGATATCAGTGCCTCTGAAGATGTGAATGCTTCATTCAAACCTTTCATGTCAGCAGCCTCGACTAACTCTTGACCAACAGTATCATGTCTCTCAGGAATATTTTGAGTTTTGTCACCTATCTGAGAAGAGTCTATCCCTTGTGTCACTTGATCTGTAGAAACTTCACTGGACATTTCTTGAGTTTCAGTCACCTCTGATGTTGCTGCCACCTGATTCATCTCCAAGCATTCAATTTCCAAAGACTTAGAATCCTCTTCCAACATCTGGTAAGGTGCGATTTCTTCCTCATCATCTGGAATGCTTGCTTTTTGCTGTAAAGGAGATGTCACAGTGTCTTCCTTCTCTTCATTGTATCTATTCTCTGAGCACATGAAATCATTCTGTGACTGAGGAAATGATTCTGGTCCATCTTCTCTTTCACTCTCTCCATCTTGGTCACCTGATATGCAAATTTTTTGCTCTACAGATGACACCTCTTCCTCATAATTACTTACACTGTCATCTGAGATGATTTTATCCTCCACTTGAGAGACTATTTGTGATGCATATTCATTTTCATTTTGTTCATCTTCATCTGAGATGCTAGTAGTTTGCTGTACAGGTGACAGTTCTTCCTCCACAACATCCTCCCCTTTCTCTCCATCTTGTATGCTGTCCTCTGAGATGAGCTGATCTTCCAGTGGCGAACTTCTTCCTGATGCAACTTCTCTTTCAATCTCTTCATCTTGGTTGTCAGAAATGCTAATTGTTTGCTGTACAGATGACGCTTCTTCCTCTCCATTACTTGCACTGTCATCTGAGATGAATTCATCCTCCACTTGAGAGACTGTGTGGGATGCATCTTCGTTTTCACTGTGTTCACTTTCACCTGAGATGCTAGTAGTTTGCTGTACAGGTGACAGTTCTTCCTCCACAACATCCTCCCCTTTCTCTCCGTCTTGTATGCTGTCCTCTGAGATGAGCTGATCTTCCAGTGGCAAACTTCTTCCTGATGCAACTTCTCTTTCAATCTCTTCATCTTGGTTGTCTGTGATGTTTACATATTCTTGTATAGGTACTACCTCCACAATCGCCTCCTCCTCTGAGACTAAGGTATTATCCAGTGGAGAATTTGTTTGTAATGCACTGTCTTCTTCATTCTCTTCATATTGGTCATTTAAAAATCCTACATTTTGCTGTACCTGTGACTCCATTTCCTCTGCAGCAACCTCATCTGTCTCTTCATTAGTAATGTTGTCATCTGAGATTAACTTATCCTCCATTTGAGAACTTGTGCTCAAGGCATCTTGTCTTTCAATATCTTCATCTTGGTCATCCGAGGTGGTGAAAATCTGCTGTGACACTCCTTGCAAAATGATCTCCTCTGTCTCTCCATTACTTAAATTGTATTCATCTGACTCAGTTTGATTCTTCTCTACTTCTGGTCCTTCCATCACATTCTGTTGGATAACATCATCTTCCTCTTCGTGGTCAAGGGGTGTTACTGTACGTAGTTGTTTCTCTAATGTTGAAGTGGTTGGCACATTAGAATCCTCGTCTTGCACTCGTTGGATTTCTTCTGACACTAATTCCAGATTTGGATCATCCAGTTCCTCCTTTTGGTTAGTTGAAATAGTGCTCACATTCTGCAATGATGCTTTTGCTTCAGCGTCAGTGATATCTGTTTTTGCATGGCATTCATCTATTTGATCACCTTCACTGTTATTCACATGATGCTCTGGCATTGTGTCATGATCAGAGATGGACGTCTCTTCAGCTTCATTCTCATTGTCTAGTGAAGTCTCAGTTGGGAGAGTTGCTGATATTTCATTATCCAAAGTATTGACTTCATGTGCGTCACTGGTAACAATAGTCATTACCTCCGTGTCATCTTCTGCCTGGATACTATCAAAGGTGGTTCTGTCCACAGTACCTTCACCTATGCTGAGCTCAACAGGTTTTTCTTCTTCCCGCACATCTTTTAAAAGTTCTGCATCCTGACTGTCCACACTTTCTTCTTTGCTGTCATGTATCTGATCATCTCCAATGTTGATGGGTACTGAAGCAGAAGGCACCTCCTCTCCTAGAGGAATTCTTGTTATCTCTTCATTGTCTTTGCCTGTATTACATAAATCACTGATGCCTGATTCATGCAGGGCATCTTCTGTAGAGGAAATTTTAGTGACCATAGATATATCTTCCTCTGAAACACATTCAGAAAGAACAGGATTTTCTTGCTGCTCTGACTGTGGAATCTCAGGTTCTTCCTCTGTGTTCCCTTGTGTGTCAGCTGATTCTGTTGTGTGATTCACATCTGTAACATTATTGGTCTTGTCTTCCTTTGTCGAATCTATTCCAGATGCTTTTGGAATATCACTGGCACCCATTCTTAGATCAAAAGGAAGATTTCCTTGGAACTGGTTTGCACTGACCTGCCCAGTCTCAACTGGACTTATCTCAGGTGGCCAATTTCTAGCCTGGCTGACCTCTGGCTTTACCATCACCACATGTCCCATTCCCATATGTGGCTGCCCAACACCAACTCCCAAAACAGTGGCTGACCCTAACCCCTTTTCCCCAGGCTGCACAGCCCATGTTTGTCCCAAATTTCTATTTACATGAACAACATTAGGGTTTGTAGCAACAGTGTGTCCTGGCAGAACTGCATACACACTCCCCTGGGCTGCTGGGCCTAACACCCCTTGAGGGGGAGCAGCCTGTTTTACCAGGACAGCACCTCTGGGCAAAATGCCCTGAGATGAGCCTGGTTTAACACTCTCTGCCTCACCTGGACTACTTGTATCCTTCACTAACATGTATTTACCATCTGCATTTGATTCCACCATTTTCCAGCCATCTACAGGGACAGAGCCCTGAGACACACCTGGGCTCACAGGTAGCAACAGGGTTGGATTGGCTGGGCTGGTGAGGTTGGCAGAGCTTTTAGACCTCTGAATGCTTTGGATAACTACCCCGGAAGGAGGACCTTTGGGTCCACTGATGACTAGTCCAGCAGAAGGATTTTGGGGCACACCTTGGCCCACTGGTAACAACATGGTGGGATTGACTGGACTGGTTAAGCTGGTAGAGCTTTTAGAGCTCTGAATGCTTTGGATCACTACCCCAGAAGGAGGGCCTTGGGGTCCACTGATTACCAGTCCAGGAGAAGGATTCTGGGGCACACCTGGGCTCACAGGGAGCAACAGGGTTGGGTTGACCGGACTTGTAGGGCTGGTTGTGCTTTTAGAACTCTGAACGCTCTGAACAACTATGCCAGAAGGAGGGCCTTGGGGTCCACTGATTATGAGACCAGTGGAAGGATTCTGGGGCCCGTTGACTACATACATGCTGGAAAGATTGGCTCTCTGGTTCCCATCTGCCAGCAGAACTGTGTTCTGAAGCTGTGGTTGAACTACGTAGTGCATGGGCTGCAGAACAGGGGTGGTGGTGTAGTAAACTGGCTGCTGCTGTAGTACAATTGTCCTGGGTGGATTGGGCAAAGTAGCACACTGACTGATGTTAGATGAATGACTGATGTTAGTAACCTTTGAGGGAGGAAGTGTCATGGAAGCCAGGGCAGAGCTTCCTGTACTGACAGATGATTTAGAGATATTAGTAGATGATATAACTTTCTCTGTCTTTATATCAGTATGTTTTGTCTCAACACTTTGTTCAATCCTGGGCTGAACAACTGGTTTAACAATATCAACTGTGGTCTTGACAGAACCTGTTACTTTGCTTGTCATGGGGGGTTTTGGTATTGGTGTAGGAGGAATACAGATTTCAGCCAGAGTCTTGAACTTTGGCCCAAGGTCATCAAGGAAATGTAGGTGGTTGTCAGACTCCAGGAGGCTGCAGCAGCCCACTGAGCCTGCAGAGGAGCCCTGGCCCTCAAAATCATACTGCAACAGACTGTCCTTCACCGACACCGCACACCCTGCTTTCTGTTAAGGGCCAAAAAAAAAAAAAGCATAACAGGTAGTGTAAATAAACTGTGAACATAGTTTTTATTTGTATGTTCTAGCAAAAGAACAACTACAAGACAGTACCTGTGAGTAGTATTCTTCGAGGAAAGCATCAGGTAGGGCTATATCATCATATAGAGCTGCGGTGTGTTGGGCGCCAAATGTTTGCCTGTTGAATGTACCAATGCTCATGCCATGGTTGAAAGATTCCTTGGAAAACCCATAGGAGCTGTCAGCTTCCATCATACTTTTGCTGATTGCCTGAAAATTCCTCACAGATGCACTATACATTGTATTCTGTTGAGCTCCTCTGAATAACGAAGCATTTGCATTGAAGTTTGGTGCTTGTGCCATCTCAAGATTCTTTTGGTTAGCCATCATGATAGGGATACTTTGGAGTGGTACTTCCTAAAAAACAACAGAAGAAATAAAATGTAACCTATAGATATATAGTATTCTTGACTTTGACAAGGAAATTAGAGTGTAGGCTCAAAGAAGCATACAGGCTCACTGTGACGCCTTTAAAGAGGAGATGCAAATGTAAGCTTACCTTATCTTCGCCTTTGCCTTCAGTGTGGTAGGATATGAGGTGCTCTTTGGTGTCAAATGGCAGATCACTGAATTGGTCAGGAAAGATAGTGCCTGCTCCTCCACACTGACAAACCAGCAGGAGAAGAGGGATTACTGCAGAGAGAGGCAAAACATTCACATCAATATAAATTAAAGTAACATTCAAGTTTCGTTTGCCACTTACGTCAGGATTTTCTAATTGTAAAACGCACAGATTGATAAATGAGATATTAAATATTAATAATCTAATTTCATTCAAAATTAAGAAGACGGAATCCTACTCTGGGAATCCTCTAATGTTAAAATTACAGTGAGTCAGAGATGTCACAGAGAGATTGTGACTTAATATTTTGATCACTTTGGCCACTTCAATAAAGGCATTTCATTTAATAATTACTGATACAAATCCACCACTGATTCTGTCCCCCTCATAAATCTACATCGATGTATCAGTTGCACTGGTGGACTCAGTATGTTTGAGGGCAGGGGTGAAAATGTAAAAAGGGCACCTGTTGTATGTGGTGAGGTACCAGCACACTGGAAGTGCACCCAAGAGGGCACTTTATCACATTTTGTCCACTGCACCCGAGAGGCCAGGAGGGCATTTTATCATGTTTTATCTGCCATAGGGGCATTCAAATGCTGTCACAGCATCTTTTTGAACATTAGGGCACTGGGGCACCGCCCTCCCCCTGAGTCCACCAGTAGTCAGTTACTGTAGTAATGCAATAATGCTTCCCCCAAGTTTTTTTTCAGTAAGTCGACCTCCTGACTGAACATTATTGTGTTGAATGGAATTCATAATGTTGAATATTTAATACTTCCACCACTGACATCCATGTGAAGGCAAAGATGTGTTATAAATAGCATAACTGGATATGCAGTATATTATTTTGAAACATTTGTTTTGGGCAGTAACTACACAACTTGAAAACAAATCAATTAAATTACTTTTAAAAGTATTTATTTAAATTGAGTTTATGTCAAAAAATGTGGTAAAAATGTTTTCTAGTGTGTCCATTAACGATCAACTCACACAGCAGTAAGCACATTGCCAACAGCAGCAGGCCGATGGCCGGGGCAGAGAGTTCAGATGAAGGCTTTCCTAGTTTAGCTGATCTTGTGCTGCATTCCTCTGTTTTCTCACAGACACAAACAGACACAGTGAAAACTTCACTGTCTGGGCAGGACAGACCCTGAGCGTCCGTGACCTTCACCTTCAGCTCATAAGAGCCTGGCCACAGACTGTCACGTGAGTGAAGAGCGGCACTCGTCTCTAGAAAAAAGAGAAAATAAAGTCCTTGTCAAACTCACACTTAATTGTTATCATTATTGTTATTGTTATTGTTATATTACTTTGAACTTAAGCAATAATACTTTTGGTATGGTAATACTATTTCTATCTCTAGTAATGAATGTTACCAAAACATCAAATAGAACTCATATTCCTTGTCTTGGATTTGTATGTCAGGTTTTAAAATGAATCAAGTTTTGTTTGTTTGTTTGTTTGTTTTTTACAAAATAAATTAATTTGTCATTCAACAGTATCATTATTTTGACATTTTGACATTCAAATCCAATTTCCCCTGTTCTGCTGTCTAGATGTGGGGTTGTATGAGGCACTTATGCTTGGTCAGCATCTCACCTGCTATAGGTAATGATATGGAGAAGCAGCATGATACGCCAGCATGAAGCAAATCGCAGCACTGCTGATAACTGTACCAACAGTAATTTATCCACCAACAAGTGCACCCACCTAAAGTATATCTGTTCCTTTTCCGCATTTGAATTTATTTATTTTTTTAGCACTTTCCATCGCTGTCAGTCAGCTGTTTTCTTCAGGTCTACATTCCCTGAACTGCACAACATCCGTATCCCTACACACAATCATGGACGCACCTGCGATAGTCCCAAAGGATTCACTGTCTGATGACAAAAGAAAGCACTACAAATTTTTAAAAAAGGGGACAGATAAACTTTAGGTGGGTGGTCTTGTTGGTGGCTCAAAGACATGTTGCTGTTGGTACCATTTACAGCAGTATTTCGCTCTGTTTCCTGGATCCTGCAACATGCTGCTGCTCTATACAGAGAGCAAAATCTGATCATTATCTACAGCAGGTAAGACACTTACGAGACATAAGTGTTTCACACAACAACACATCAAAAGAGCTGAACTATCCCTTTAAGAAGAGAATCATCTTATTTAAAGATGTGAAGTCGGAAGTGGCTACACTTTTTGTAGATCTATATCTCATCATAACTAATTAATTCAGGTTTTTTTCACCAGGCTCAAATATTTTTTTTTTTTTACAGTACAGACAGTTCATATCTTGAGCTCCTACACTATGATAAACATTTGCTAAAAATAAAATTTTTACAATAGCTTTTACAAATTGAAAGGTTTTTTTGTTATGTTTTTTTTTTTTAATTTTTTTTTTTTTACCATTAATGACATCTATGTCCCAGCTGCCTCTTGTCCCATCGGGTATGATTGTGAATGTGAAAGGAGCAGCATTGGGGCTAACATCCTCATCAATGCCAGTAACATAAACAGTTTTGTTATTGGAGCACAGATCGCTGTGAGTGGAGGCCAGGGTGGGACAGTGGTCGTTGGTGTCAGTGACTTGAATGGCTATTGTTCCCGTGGCTGTCTTTGACGGCATGTCTAGGGATGACAACAGTTCAGTTAGTCAAACAGCACATAGACTTCATAGCCAACAACACAAAGACCCAGGCTGTAGTTGTAAGTCAGTTGTGAGCACCTGTTTCCTACTGCGTTACACAAAGCAAATGTCTTGAAACTAAGTCTTAAACATTAGTCTGCCAAAACTAACAGCACAGTACATGGTTGCTGTGCCACCAGACTGCAGAAAGAAAAAAGACAATACATTTTTCTTGAATATTGAAGCAAACACATATTCAGCCAAAATTATTTTTTTTTTCCTGATGGCAACTGCTACTACAAACATCTGGATCATCCTAATTTTAAGTTGTGTTTTTATGTTAAAAAGAAAAAAAAAAGTGTTATCTCTAGTTTGTATGTTGGTATGTTGAAACTGGCAGTGGATGAAACTGTTTTCGCTCTTGGGCTTTCTCTCAGTCTTTAGCTGACACACCTTAAGTCATAAAGTGGTTTGGCAGGTTCTGTCTGAGATCAAGTGTGCTTCGTTTCAAAAAATTGCCTCTGGCAACTATATTTATGACTTTCTCCCCCTACTCATGAACATACAGGTCATAAATCACACTTAGAGAAAATAAGTGTGAGAATTAAGGAGAGTCTTTCAGCGCCATAGGCAAAACTGTTCAAACAAAAACTAATTAAGAGAGAAGAAATGAACCCTAATTGATGACAACAAGCATACAGGATCATAAAGAACAAATAGTATTACCTTTGCTTATGGCCAGAATCTTGGCAATGTAGGTCCCGTTCTTTAAGGCAGGTGACTCTCTGTCTGGTAGCTTGTTGAGTTTAATCTCTGCGGTCTTTTCATCAACAGTGAACCAGTTATCTGGATCGTAGGCTTTGGCATAACTGGTTCACAACACATTTACAAGAAAAGAATCAGGAACATTGAGTAAACAGTACTGTGTTTTCTTCAACATTTGGGGAAATCCACTTCAAGACTTGGTTGCAGAGGTTTAGCTGTAACGAAATGCTACCCTCAGGTCTGCTTAAAAGAGAACTCCGGCCATTTTTGACCCTTTTCT
>JAQLOL010000020.1:1201187-1216998 GCA_029783665.1 Naso thynnoides | reverse complement strand
TATATATATATATATATATATATAAAGTTAGGTATTGTTTGCATAATTGTGAAAGAAAATGCCATGTCCCCTAAAGATGTCATCCAGGGGTAAAATATATAATTTTAAAAAGAGATGGTCCTAAAATTGATCCTTGGGGTACCCCATAACTTATTTTATGTGATTCAGATATATTATACTCACTCACTTCCCATATTAATTGGCCATATTCAAAAAGATATTTTAACAGGAGAATTTCATTTTTTTGAGTTAATAATTTGCCACACTAAACGTAAATGTAATAAAACTTATGCCAGTAATCTAGGTAGTAGTCCACAACTCAAGACTTGATCTGTTGTTATGAAAAAACAAACAACAAGCAAATACTGAAGAAACTTGTTTCACTACAGTCCCATAAGTAGTATTTCCAGCATAGTTTTATGGCAGCTCACTGTGACAAAACGCTTCACGTCACAGATTATGACAGGCAACACTTTTTTTTCTCTCTCTGCAGTTTTAGCAGGGGGATAATATAATTATGATGTAAGTTTTAAATTAAACTAGCTGTGTAAATTAGCAGTGTCCAGTGGATAAGTGGTAGGCTTGGGGTGTGGAGACAATGTCTTTAATCATACCAAGAGACACTATAGTTCAAACCTACTAAGAACAGATGAATGAGGAGGAAGGAGGTCAGAGGGCTGACTGGTAAGAAGTGAAAAAGCAGATCGAATATTATCTATTTTACTTATAAAAATTTTTGAAAAAATCGTAGCAGGTGGCTGTTGTGGGCAGAGAGCAGGTAGTAACAGGAGGGTTAAGGATTGTGTTTACTGTGCTAAATAAAGCTCTGGGTGAGTGGGAATTTTTAGAAATAATACCAAAGAGAAAGTAGTGTACAACAGAATAATGTACAACAGAATAAGAGAGCATGAACGCTGAGATAGAAGACTAAAGAACAGGTAAAGGTAAGCCTGCTCCACCGGTGCAACAGAGGTTGTAGCCCAGACGCAATTCGTAAAATAACGGAAACCCTCATCAGATGACTAAAATCCTTTGATCGATGAAAGTTATAATAAGAGCAACTAAGATCTAAAAGATGCACTTAAAAATAAAGCCTTAAAAACTGGATAAAAGTCAGATATTATCAGAGCCTCTGGTGGGTAGAAACAGACGCCGACGCATGTGTAAAGCTCTGCTTTCTTTTCAGTTGGGACAATGGAACTGGGGTAGCCAAATGGCGAGGCAGGTGGGGCCATTTACTATAGCTGGCGAGGGGTCACTGGGGGATAGAGAAAAGAAAGAGGGCCGGCATAGGGCTAACAATATTGAATTGTATTTTATTTATTCTTTTCATTTTTTCAAACTCAATGGTAGATGGTGGCAGCAGCAGACTGAGATGACATGGGAACTTACACATGGGGACTTCACCTGGAGCTCACTGAGTTGAGTGGTTGGCAGAGATTCACACCTGTGGCAATCTAAGGTCTTATGACCAAGACAATAAGTATCAGGAAACTTACTGACACAGGTCCAACAAGTGGACCTGCTGCAGTGATTTGGTGTGTTGTTTGCCCTGAGGTCTAAGGTCGCTGCTGCTTGTTAGCTTCTAAATGCTGAAAACAATGCTAATGGCAAGCAGGGCTTTCCTGGTTTGGCAGTCAAGTTGATTAGTAAAAGAAGCAAAAGATTCAAATAGCCAATGGCTAAGAATCTTGGATCTTGGATCTTGTTTGAAAAAATGCAAGGATGAAGCTTCCCAAAGTTAGTCTAAAAATTCTCCCATAAAATTGATTAAAAACATGGGCTTAAGATGGAGCTTCTAGCAGTCTGACTTAAACGCCATGCATGCGCATGGTGTATTATCAGTTTCTCATGATACATCTTCACACAAAACATCATTTTTTTAATGTTATAAAAGACGACATATGTCTATTTTGGGATTTCTTTTCCTCCTCCTCTTTCCTCCATTTTCTGAAGTGAACAACTGAAGGCTTGGACTTTTTATTCATGAAAATAAAAGTAAAATAGATATAACCTGCCTCTTGACATCTGTCAATCAGGCATGTCTCTCTCTATGCCTCTCTAACCAGAGATTTACTAACCAGAGAGTTACTTTCGTCCCTGCTTTCAATGCGCAGCACAGTCAGTGCAATGATGAGAAACAACAGGGGTGCAAAGTTTAGCCCAATGTTTTTTTTCTTTTTTATTCTTTCTTTGTTCGTTATTTTCAAGGCAGAATATGAGGAAAGGGTGACAATGGGCCCTGCAGATAATTATTATTATGACTTTTAAAATTTTATTTTTTTGAAGGGCCCCTCCAGCGTGTGGTGCTCTGAGGCCACCTATATTGCTTATGCAAAGAGCCAGCCTTGTGTAATTATCATGCATAGCCTATATCAAATATGTGATTAAAAACATGTATGAAAAAGGCAGATTGCTTTCCGAGTGGCAGTGGTTAGCACTGTTGCCTCACAACAGGACGGTTTAGGGTTTAAATCCACTGGCAGGCTTGGTCTTTTACATGTGGCGTTATGCCTCTTGCCCATGTCGTTTCTCAAACTGTGATAATGTGAAGATGATGAAGAAACTGCCGCTGACACCGACATGATTGTATATAAAAAGGTTTATTACAAAAAAGTACAGTATCAAATAAAAACACTCCAGAGCGTGTTTGAAGACCCCAAGCCAATTATGAGTCTCAACCTAAAGATGAAACATTCCTGCTTATATAGGGGAGTTGTTCTCTGTAATCTGAGGCTAAAACATCTGGTTTAACTAAAAGAGGGAGTCCTTTGTCTGAGCGGAGGAGACTCCAACACTTAACATATATCATCCTCTCACAACTTGAGGCCTCAACTCCAGTTATGAATTGTGAGACACCACACTTCACAGTGTAAACATATCAGGGCTGCACACTATATGTTCCTACACATCTTATTTTGAAACAATTTGTTCTAGTCTATCTGTGAAAATAGTGAAGGTTAATTTATTGCTAAATACATAAGAGCTGTGCATGTAACCTGTGTTATTTATTTACTTATTTATTGTGTTTTGTTTTTTCTTCCCTAGAGGAGAACTCTAAAAAGATGTGGTAAAACCTGCAAGATAAATATAGGAAGGAGCGGCTTGCTGAAAAAGAACAGCGCAGTGGGTCTGCAGCTGTGACCAAGAGGAGGTGGAAGTTTATGCCTCTCCTCTGCTTCCTAGAGTCCTTTCTTCAGGAGAGGACAACATCTTCACACTTAAGCCCCTGGATGTCTCCTGAAGAGGACGGCAGCGAGCCAAGCCCTTCTGCGGATGAGTCTGCTGTTAGCCCAGTCATCAGCTTTACGCTATGGCCAGTTTCACCTGCTGTGGAGAAGACTGGACTGACTGTGGAAAGCCCCTCCACTTCAGAGGCAGTTGGGATGCAGTGCTGCGTGAACCTGGGTGACAGTGAACCAGGCCCATTACAGCCCTTGCGGAGCCAGGAAACACCTCTGCCTTGGAGGTCCATGCATAGCCTCAGCCCCGATGTACCTTGGACGCCACCACAGAACCTTGCCACACCAGGTCCATCAAGGTGTCAGCAGACCCCCACAGGACACAGTCCACTTTTGAGTATATTTTGCACACTTTTCTTCAAGCTTTGGCTGTGTGTTTTCTGTTCTTTTTTTAAAAAAATTTTATTTAATTTTATTTCATTTCATTTATTTTATTTTTTGTTTGGGGGGCACAAGTTGGTGCTTTACATTATTATGCAGTTTCTTTTATTGTACTTTTGAATAGACACTTTTTGTATTTCATCTACCTATTTTGTCAAAGTGGACAATGCTGACATAAGTGCAATAAACAATTTGATTGTAATCTGGTCTCATATCTCATTACTTATAAAGGACAGTGCATACCTAGTGAATTGCATTACATTATAATTTATACATTTTCATACATATTTTTGGTTCCCACACAGTTGTATGAATTTACCTATCTACATTACTGTACAGGTAACAACTTCAGTTTTTAACTGTGGGTAGCAAGGTCTTTAGGTAGACAGGATCAACAGTTAACACAGCAACATGTTGAAGTCTAACTCACAGTGTCACTCTCAGATAAGTATATCACTGTTTATTTCGAAATTTTAATCATTTTTGTAATTCCTCTTCTTTGTAAGTGTATTTGTAATGTAATTACATATTTGTTTTACAACTAATGAAATACAGTTACATTTTTTTGTATCCTGATTATGTAATTATGTAATCTGGTTACATGTGATCTGTTACTTCTCAACCCTGAATATAAATTACTTGCTCCACAATTCTGTTCCGTGGGCATGACCTGCTACCAGCTTTTATGTGATCAGATAACCTTAGTGGCTATAGAGGTACTGATGAAAGGTTTAAATATTGAAGTTGTACTCTGCACTCAGTTATAATTTTGAATGTCACTAAGTACATTTTTTGATGCTGCAACGCATACTGTTTCGCCACCAGTATTAAAGGTTTAAACGAATATTAAAGTGTATCTAATCAAACATATTACAAATGTAACAATACTAATAATACTAAAATTATCAGTATTACCATAAAAATATAAAATTTATTTATAAAAATAGGAGACCAAAATTCAAAGGCACGTTTGTATTTGAAGGTTTTGAGGTTTTATTACAATGCTTTCATCATGGTGACATCGGCAAGTGTGATGTGAGGAGTGTCAAACAGAGCACAGTTTTTAGGAATAGCAATATATCTATTTTGCTGATGTTGATGATGTAAATGACACCACAAAAGAAGTCCTATGTCCCTGATATTTTTCACTTTGTGTTTCAGTTTGGTTCCTCAAACAATATCATCCTGCCAGGTGGCTGCACCAGCAGGGGAGGAGAAATAGTCTGCGAACTTGTTGCGGATAAAGAAAGCTTCTCAGGTGGAGTTGTTGTTCCTGAGCTGAGAAAGTGGTTGCAAAGCCTCACAGGCTCCGCCATCGCTACCTATGATGGGAATGTCCTCTCTCTGGCCCCACAGCATATAGTTGTGCAGAACGCAAGCTGCCTTCACAACCAACTCTGCAGTCTCAGGTTCATTACAAATCACCTGCTGAAAGATCCAGAACTGGTCGGCAAGTATGCCAAAGGCACACTCAACAAGCCTCCTCACACACAACAGTCTGTAGTTGTACATGCGTTGCTTTCTTGGCAGGTTTCCTCCTGGATATGGCCTTATTTGGTTTCACAGGAAAGGAAAGGCCTTGTCTCCCACAATAACATGTGGCAGGGGGCCAAGTTGATCTGCACCTGGGAGATGTTGATCAAAGGGCAAGTTGAGCCATGCAGTCTCGCGGGCTTGGCCAAACACTGAATTTGACAGTATACCATCATCACTGCTCCTGCCATATGCTCCAATGTCGACCAGACAAAACTGGAACTGTGCATCAACAACAGCCATAAGGTCAATCAAGAAGGTCCCCTTGTAGTTTTAGAATAAAGAACCTGAATTTGCTGGAGCCTTGATAACGATTTGTTTGCCATCCACAGCTCCAAAGTAGTTTGTGAAATTCCACAACTCCTTCTAGTCCTTTGCAATTGCCCTTCAGTCAGCCTGTGTGGGAGCAAACATGAAGTCGTCCACCGAGTAATCCAAAATTGCTTCCCATACTTGTCAGACAATCCCACACAAAATGGACACACCCATCCTGTAGCTGTAGGCAATTGACTGGTAGGAATCCCCAGTGGCAAGATATCTGAAAGTACACAACAGTATTACTTTGAGGTGCTTTCAGAGTCATCACAGGGCAGCAACACAGTAAACATGTAAAAAAAGTGACACATTGCTGAAGGTAAAGCTAGCACATATTATAAGAATCACATATGACTAGCTCAATGGTAAAGACATCTCCACCAGCACTACTGCATTACATACATTTTGATGAATTTATGCACATGCTTATCAGTAAGTTTTTTTTGCTTAAGAGTGTTTTCAGTGTGGCAGCACTAAAATTAAACAGTACTACCAGCAAACAGTTTGTTTCAATCTTCAGTTGTGAGTTGAGGAAGTAAAACAAGCAGTAATTTATAATATCGCATGTTGTGACACTAGATCATGCAAAGCAGAGCACTTGCTTTGTTTGTGTGCGTCCTTTGTGTGTGCGTGTGTGTCTGCTTAAGTGTCAAAGCAGCAGCAAAAAATACCACAGGACTGATGATGGAAAATAACATTACAGATACTTTAATCATATCATTAAACTACTTACGGAGACAAATACCAGACATTGAGATGGCAAGATTGGCCTTCTGTAGTTTGTGTCCATCTTGGTGATGTGAGGGCCTAGCCTCTGCAGCAATGTGTCAAACTGCTCCACGGTCAGCCTGAAATATAGCTGAAACCGGTCGCTATCTAGGCAGAGTTCGTGGACCAAACAATGATACTCTCCGAGGTATGTCCTCACCTGATTTATCTTGCGTACCCAGGGGCTGCAAACTATGCAGCAAAGTAGTAATCCCGATGAACCGCCATCAGTTGCCATCCATTGCTCGTCTTTGTGGGAGGGAAGTGCTAATGAGAATATCCGGGTCAGGAGTTCAAGCTGTTCCTCTTCCCTTGAATGGCAGAAGGCAAGCAGCTATATCGCCACCCTTAGATCATGGGAGAAATAGAGCACACAACTTGACGTCATGGAATGGGGCTGGTTATGCTTATTATGTGGAACATAGAAAACAGATGAGGCCTCAGCAGAGGCCTCTGACAACAGGAACGACAACAGGGACAGCTGTAACACCAGCTAGGGTCCCCAACGCTGCAACAGGTGTGGCACCAGCCAGGACCCTCAGTGCTGAAGCAGGATTTGTATCAGGTGGGTCTCTGGGCAGCTGAAGCTCTGGGTTGCTGGGTGGCTGGACCGTCACAGTGTTGGGCAGCTGGATCTCCATAGCACGGTGCAGCTGAACCTTCATGATACGGGGAGCGGTGAGACTGAGAAGCTGGGCGCCTGTGAAGGGCTAGGAAGCAGAGAGGCTTGACAGCAGTGATGAGAGCATTTCTTTCTGGAGGGCTTCTTTGCAGATAATTCCAACACAGACTAAGGTGTAGAACAACCAGAATAATCCCAATGGTGGCCGCCATGACACTGGCACTCCGAGGTCCACCAAGTGCCGAGTGAGTGCCAAGGAAAGGATTTTTGTCTGAGGCTAGTTCAAAACCATCTGACAACCCCAAGCTTTACTGAGGGGCTAACTCTGAACTTATCACATGGCAGTTCAACAGAGGAGGAAACTTGAGTCTGGCGACTCTGCAGTTTTTCAGTCCTTGTGACTTGGAAGCCAAACATGTAAAATATTCATAAAGCTTCATCATGTGAGGGGCACAATTGTCTGCTGGGTCCATTAGGGTCACTTCATCCTGTCAGGATTTAAACTAAAGAGGAGGACCCAAAATGCAGACACTAACAAGAAAATTTAGAACAAATTGAGGGCAAGCTTTAATGTAAGCTAATTCAAACAATAGTTCAGAACAATACAAAAATCCCAAGTGCAAAAAGTGATAAGACTGAAGCAGGCAAGTGAAGTCCAACTAAATGCAACAAGTGACAAAACAAGAAACAATAAGCGGAAATTAAATCAAGTAAAAACCACAAAGACATGAGGAGCTAACGGAACAGGAACATGCAGGAGAAACAAGACCAGGAAGCAACAACAGATGAACTTATGACTGAACAGGGGAAACACTGACTTTAATTACACTTAGTATGATGACAGACTAAACACGGGTGCATAAACCAAGACTGGTGTAACACTTGAGGCAATCAACAACAGTGAGTCAAACACAGAAAGTGACAACACACAAGGAGAACACATTTGAAAAGAAAACAGGTGCTAACTAAAATTCAACTGAAAAGCCAAAGTAAACACAAAGTCCTGGCAGGATGTGACAGATGTCAGCTTGAAAAAATATCAGGTTTGGCCACAAGGTTGGTCATTTTCCCATCATTTCTGTTAAAAGAACTGCTTTTGGTCACAATTCCTCAAAAAATTCCTTGCTTGAAGCTGTCGACTCTGATAGATGTTTACATGTTTGTTTTTTCTTTTGATAGTCTTCATTGCCTTACACACACACATATATTGACAAACACACACACCAAACACACACACACACCTTTTTAATCTAATTACTTTAAAGTATTTTACTACAATAGAATATAGTGGTAATAGATTCTACTTGGCAGGGTAACAAGTGAGAATGGTTAACTGACAACCTCGAACTTTTCCAAAGGTTAACCGCACCCATGTCAATATGACAATAAACAAAATTCAGGAAATACTGTGACTTCTTGAAAGTAATTGAATCAAACCCTCATTCAACTGAGAATTCTCAGTTTTTAAAATTAAAAGAGTAGTTGTACATTAAAAAACAAGAAGAATATAAATTCACAGGGATGGCGTTTTAAAGAGAAATCATAAATAATTAGTGCTTGCCCAAAATCCATCTGACAACATGCCCTGATGGCTAACTGATGAAAGACACTTACTCCTGGGGATTTGGTGGTCGGTAGACACCTTTTTTTTTTCTTTTCTTTTTTTTTAAGGTGCATCATTGTACACATTTCAATGCAGGAGAGACAGCACAACAGGCTTCCAACTTCACGAACAGAATCTCAAAATGAAGACATAAAAAACTAATTGCAATGGCTGTGAAGAAGGCTGACAGAAACCGAAAAGAGCCTGACATTGGACGGTGTGAGGCAGGACAGTGCGACTGTAGTCTGAGGCTGCTCCATTACTCTCTGCTCTGATGGTAACTGAAGTTGGCTAGCTCAGTTTTGAATGTAGTTTAAAAACTTTTCTACTGCCGCCACCTGTGCCTGCTGTATCCTTGAAAGCAAAGCAGGTGAAAGACTCTGTGTTGAGCTGGGAATTTATAGCTGAACTACAAGCAGGATGACACCTTCTGTTCTCTATGTGAAAATCTTTTGTTTTCCAATCACAAATGATGAAGAAAGGCATTTCAGTGTAGATCTTGTGGATAAAAACATAAAACCTACGTAGGCAGAGTTAGTGTGATGCTGAACTAAAAAAAAAGGACCAGTTAAAAGTTCTGTAGTATGTGGAGACCGTATTTTACTCCCCATTACCTAAGCATTAAAATACCACTGTAGAACAGTCATGCAGAATAACACCCTGCTAACATGCAAACACAGAGGGACATAAAACACTTCTTGACTTGACGTGTTCTGTACAAAAGAGTTTATTAGAGTCAGCAAGCATGAGGAAAGCTTTCCATTAGACATCCCTGAGACAGACATTATAATTATGTAAAAATGTATGAGTACATGAGAATCTGACAACATTGTAATAAATGAACCCATTTTTACCTGTGTATAACCATGAACATTTTTACAAATAATTTTTTAAAAAGCTTTCGTTTATGTTCCAGAATTTGAATGGTGTGAAATTAAAAAAATTTGGACCACATTAACACAAAACTCACGTCAATGTAACAGATAAAAACTTTGGGTCTGACTTGAAACATTTACTCTGATTCACTTAAGAGCAACAATCAAATCTTTAACCCAATCATCAGGAAATAATGTTGTCATTGTACATTGCAACAAAACATAGATATGACAAAAAAATACATTTCTCTACAAAAACTTTACATATCTGTGATTAAGATGTGGTTAGGTATAGGCTTAAAACTGTTATTGTTAGCACAAGATCATTAAGCCAAAGCTTAATAACAGGGTAGGTAAACTGTCGACCCTGATAGATGTTCATGATTGTTTTTTCTTTTGATAGTGTTTATTGCTTCAGACACACACACACACACACACACACACACACACACACACACACACACTGACAGACATGCCTTTTTAATCTAATTGCTTTACAGTATTTTTCTAAAACAGAATATAATGGTAATAGGTTTTACTTGGCAGGGTAACAAGTGAGAATGGTTAACTGACAACCTTGAACTTTTCCAAAGGTTAACCGCACCCATGTCACCGTAACAATAAACAAAAGTCAATAAATACTGCGACTCCCTGAAAGTAATTGAATCAAACCCTCAGTCAACTGAGATTATTCAATTCTCACAGAAATGACATTTTAAAAAGGACTCATAAATAAGAACTAGTGCGTACCCAAAATGCATCTGACATCATGCCCCGATGGTTAAAGCAGCCCTCACATGATAAGAACTTTGCACTTTGCTCACCGCTAGGCAGGGCGCACAGAGCACGCACAGCGGAGGTTCGGAGCCAGTCACTGTTGCCAGGCAACAGCCACGCCACTTGTCACCCCAAGAAGTAGAAGAAAAGGGAAAGAAGGAAAAGAGTTTGTTCACCATGTATTTAAAGTTTTGTCTCAAAAGAAGGCTCTTACACTTGCCATTCTAATTATACAGTGGCGAAAAAATCGACCATAACGGGTTTGTGTGCAGCATTCCGTTGCTATGAGAGCAAGAGAGCTAAACATGGTCAGAAAGCTACAGATTTTTTTCCCGTCTTTCTCTCCCTTCTCTACATGTGTGTGTCGTTTCCAGATTGTGTCTGGTCACATACAGCTGATATCTCATTGGTTACACTTTGAAAGGTCAGCAGCAAACTAGGTCAAAGTTTAAATAATTTGAACTTTGAATGCAGTGGGCAAGGGGCAAATCTGAGTGGTGCGCAAGGGTAGTGGTGCCGTAACCTTGGCAGGATGGAGGCTCTGTGTTGAGCTGAGAATTTATAGCTGAACTACACGCAGGATGACATGTTTCCATTCTCTGTGAAAATCGTTTGTTTTCCATTCACAGATGATGAAGAAAGGCATTTAGGTATAAATCTTGTAAATAAAAACATAAAATTTGTGTAGGCCGATAAAGAGATCACTGTGATGCTGACCAACACTGAACTGAAAAAAGGAACAAAGTTAGAAGTTCTGTCGTAATGGATACTGCATGTAACGCCCCGGCTACCTGAGCATTAAAAGATTACTGTAGAACAGTGATTATGTTAGCTAAATCCAACCTGTTCAACTGATCACCAAGGAGTATTTGTGAAGCAAACTTCAAGCTGATGCCTGTCTGGTGCCAGTTTTGCATGTGCAGGATTCGGCGTTAGCAATCAGAAAGGGCTGGACACATTGTACTTACAAATGAAATCAAACTTAATCCTGTTGTACAAAAATAAAAACAATAGCAGAACCAGTTTTGTAGCTTGCGTTATGTTGCGCAAGTCAGACATTATGTCAGTAACAGGTTGTGGAGTCACACAAAGCAGCAAGTCTGCACAGGATGTTTAGTCAGTAGACATCAGAGGCACTAAAACAAATAAACACACAAAGCTTGCCCTTCTATAACCCCACAATCACCATTCACTTTACCGCTTTACTGCTTTGTACATGCCAAGTATTTGAGATACTGCTATTAAAAACATGTTTGTGTCTGTGTGTGCATGTGTGTGTGTGTGTGTTTTCATATAACTATGAATATTTAACTATGGTTGTCATAGCCCAACAGCCTGCTGGGAATTTTGATGTGCTGGTGTCGAGCAGAAGCTGTAGTGTGAGCATGCATGAACACGTGCTTTCATTCTTTTTCAAAGTGCTGCAGCACACCCTTCACCAATAAACTGACATGCACATGCAGAGTGTCTCAACAATACACTGGAGAGATCGCTTTGCCAGAAGAACTACGTTAAAATGTCTTTTCCCACATCACATTTCTGTGATATTTTCCTGCATCACAGCCTTGTGCTGTGTAGTGGTTCTGCTCACTGTGGTGGAAGATGAACCCAGAGTGCTGCCCTGAGAGCCACCAGATGTGGTCCCCTTTTTCTTGAGGACTCTTTGTAAGCCAGAGATGTCATTCTTCAGGGACAGACCTCCTGCCTCTTGGACCATCTGCCCACCACCACTTAATGCCCCTCCGACCACTAAGACACTCTGAGATCCTGAAATCCCTGAGGTCTGTAGTGTTCCTCCTGGCACCACGCTCCGATTCAGAACTTTCATCGACCCTGCAGGGACTTTACTCTCCACAACCATCATGGTCTGGGCGCCAGACAGGTTGCCAGTCTGGATCAGGTTTGCACCAGCATTCTGGACCCCGCCTCTCTCCACCAGCAACATGCCAGGTCCGTGGGCTTGTCCACTGGACATCACTGTTTGCCCCTGAACGACCACACCTTGAGCAGCTCCAGTCTGGGGGCCATTAACCAGAACCATGCCCTGCAGGTTGGTGGATGGTGCCTCAGCCAGAAGCATTGTGTTTTGAACCTGTGGCTGGACTACATACTGCACCGGCTGCAACATAGGGGTGGTGGTGTAGTAGACAGGCGGCTGTTGTTGTTGTACTAGGAACATTTGGCCTTGATTTGCCAACCCTTTATTCACTGTGGTCATGTTTTGTTTTACTGTGGCCACTTTTTTCTGCACCATCTGAGAATTATCTATGGTCTCCCTGAGCACAGTCTGCCCTGTTTTAGGTACAGTCGGCTGCAGCTTGGGTGGCGGAGGCAGCTGTTGGGCAGTCATCACGCTTGAAACTGAGCTCTGAGTGTTGATGGAGGCCATGGGTGGAGGAGTGATAACTTGTTTGGCTTCAGTTTGGATCTTCTTGTCTCCGCACACCTCAGCCAGGGTCTTGAATTTTGGCCCGAGGTCATCGAGGAACTGCAAGTCATTGTCAGATTCCAGAAGGCTGCAGCAGCCTACTGAGCCAGCAGCAGAGCCCTGGCCCTCGAAGTCATAAACCAAAAGACCATCCTTTGCTCCAAGATTCTCATTTCCACTGGCTGCCTTCTGTTAAAAGAAAAAAAAAGGGAAAGGAGTCATCACCAAGATTACCTTTTTTATCAACTGAGCATAGTCCAGTTGGCATTCACAATGCAAATGCTGCTCACTGTCACTGAATTTAATAGTATCACCCAAATCAAAGCTCTCAAATTTAAATTCATAAACAAAAACTGGATTTTTAGTGATCCAAATGCCTGTTTTTTTTAGAGTATTCAACAGTGGTGCCTATGAATACACTCATTGAAGCTTTTAAAATGTGTGGTCCTAAACTGTTGGTATGTCCAATAACACAGAGAAAATTAGTCAGTTTAGAGGAACTGCTAAGAGATATTATGGCAAAGAAATTTGCAGTTGAGCTGATTATATCTCATATTTATGTTGTTTATGTTGTACTCTCCCTACATTGTTAACATAATGATATCCAGGATGAATATAGCCTGGATAGACTAACAGAGAGCAAAGAACAGAGAAAATTAAAGTATTCCTCACCTGAGTGTAGTACTGTCCCAGGAAATGATTGGAGAGAGCCATGCCATCAAAAATTCCTCCACCTGCTGCTGATTCTCTGCCCTCAAACTCAGAGTAGAAGCCACTGGCGTTTGACTGGTTCATCATCCCCCATGTCCCTCCCATGTTGCCACTTTGAAAACCGTCTTGGTAGCTGGCTGTGTTCATCCCATTGATAGAAGTGAAAGGTTCCTCGACATCCAACCGTGCCATGGGTGCCATGGGTGCCATTGCTGAAGTTCTGTTTGTCATGCCGATACCCACCTTGGGCATATTACCATCCAGTTGTGTTGGCATGTTAAGTAGTGGCACCTCCTGTCATAAGTCATTATTGAAATATTAGAACAGAGTCAAACCATTAATCTGCTGCTTTGCTTTGAAAGACAATGGGCTCTATTTTCTTCAGTCTGGGCATATGAGGTTTGCAGTGAGCTCCTAATGTCACTGATGCTGTTGTGTTAATAAATAAATTGCATGTGGAGCTTTGAGTGTGCATATTTGCCTTCCAATAACTGATAACGTGGCCTAAGCTGTCACGCATAAATGACAGCAGTGTCACACTGTGGCTTTGACCAGCTGGGAAAATTATTAAACTAATGTTAAAAGCTTTTTAAATTGTTTTCCTTTGTGTAAAGTAACTGCAATTTAGGCATATGTGTAGTCAATCCGAGTTGCTTAATATAGACTAGAAAAACAATAATTTAAGCAATTTTGAATTATTTAAAAAATTTCTTTGTTTTCTGCAAGACATCTCGCAAACCCCCCACCACCATCACTCAGTGTCCTATGACCCCTCAGGAGGTCCTGACCCTGACTTTGGAAACCCCTGGAATAGAAAACGAGTTAAGGTTTATTTGAACATGGGAAAAATGACCAAAATGACTAGCTGAATGCAACCTTTTTAATTCTAAAAGAAGAAAAAAAAGAATATTGACTCTTGTTTATCTAAATACAGGTACTTGTATGTCAGCTACTGCCTCATATCTGCTGTGGCTGCATTCAGTTGCGGAGAGTTGCTGCTGCGTCATCATGACACACATCAACTGCGTGACTCATATCCAATTCAATAGACAAAAGACAGCTTAATATTTTAAATGATTCACTGAAGTAGAGGGTTGCATTCAAAATAATGTTTGGATGATTAATATAAGAGGAATGAAACGCAGAGGACATCCACTGACCCCGCTGGTGGGATTTTGAAAGGTTTGTTCATGTGAGCGCTTGCTCACTGAAGACATGAAAATGGCGCTCCGCCGGCTGTGCTGCACTTAGACAGGGTTTGGTCTGGCGGAGGCACAAAGAAAGGTTCATCACGAAAATGACACCATAATTGCAAAGCATCATCTTTACCAATACACGAAAATAACAACTAGGAGCAGGTGTGGAGAAAAGCCACTTGTGCTATGCCGAATAACCGATACGCCTGGATCTGCATTTAGACCAGCTTTGCACAGGTACAAAAATAGAGCCCATCATCTCAATAGCACCAGTATGTATGGCAACATTCCTGTCCTGAACAGTGGACACGTGTTTTGAACGCAACATGATGATCTTACCGTGTTTTCTCCCTGGCCCTCGGTGCGGTAGTTAATGAGGTGTGATTTGGTGTCAAAAGGCATCTCAGTAAAGCCCCCTGGCAGCCCCGCAGCCCCTCCACATTGGCAAAAAAGCAGCAACAGAGGAATGACTGTAAAAACAACAAAAGCAAAATGTTTATTCTAATTTATTGTTTCTAAAAGTGTGTTGAGGAAACTGCTAAGGTTGTGAAGTCCTGTAAATAAAGAGCCGCAGTGTCAAATTACCCGGCACAATACAATGTGGCTATACTCCTTTCTTCCAAGAGGCAACTATGTAGATCTTTATTAGCAACACGAGCTGTTTCTACAACCAGTCTGATGTAGGTTGCATGTTGTAATACATCTGTTTTGACATGTCTGAGAATCTGGCCTCCTAGGTGTCTTACTGCCACCTGCTGGGTAGACCCACAATCACATCTCAGAGTACAGAGATTTCCCTTCAACGAAACTGGGCCTTTGGTCACTGTTATTTGACTCCTACCACAATAACTGCTTTTTTTGGCCTTTTGGAACGTTTAAAAAACATATTTTTTCATTTATTTTCATAGTCAATATTTCCCTCTGTGCCACAGATCAATAATCTTGATCATTTCAACACATATCCTTACTGAAGAATATTTGACTGTCCTTTGGGGCCTTTGGTCACTGTTATTTGACTCTTACCACAATCACAGCTTTTTTTTTGGTTGTTGAACATTTAAAAAGGTATTTTTTCATTTATTTTCATAGTCAATATTTCCCTCTGTGCCACAGATCAATAATCTTGATCATTTAATTATATATCCTTACTGAAGAATATTTGTCTGTCAATTTTAAATTCCTTAAGATGTTTTATTACTTTAATTGATGCCTATTCGGTTGTGAATATTTAATATTTTATACAGAAACATTGAGATTTTAAGTTAAGACTTTAGGGCCTTTCTTACCTGTAAGACAGTGTAGAGAGTTTTTCATTACCCAGGTTAAGTCTATTTATGTCACATGTATAGCTGAGAAAACT
>JAQLOL010000020.1:1187705-1201087 GCA_029783665.1 Naso thynnoides | reverse complement strand
GACAGACAGACAGATAGATAGATAGATAGATAGATAGATAGATAGATAGATAGATAGATAGATAGATAGATAGATATTGGGCTCTCTCCTTAATTTTAACTACTGTAACGAGACCACTTCTTTGACATCCTTGGCTTTGTCTTGATACTCTGCCAGTTTAAAGACTTTAATTAGTTTTAATTCATGGCTGATATTAACCAAAGTCCTAAAGTTAAATTACAAAATGGAAATCTCTATCTTAACCTGGACCTAAACTCAACCTGTCTTGGAATTATCTTAACACATCAAGGTGTTAATTGTTTGATCATACAACCCTTCATCACAGTGATCAACACATCATACTTACGTAGTAAGAGCAGCAGACCAAGGAGTAGCAGTCCAATGCCTGCAGGTCCAAACTCTGCTTCTTTGCTGGGTTGACCATTGGCACCTTGTTTTCCACACTGCACTCCGTCCTCACATGTACAAACTTGGACGCTCACTTTTTGTGGTTCTGGACAGGCGTGTCCCTGCATGTCCCTTACCATAAATTTTACCTCATAGACACCAGGCCACATGGACTCCTGGGCCCTCAGGATAGCTGCAGTATCTGCCAGCAAAAAAAAGACAAAGTTATAAAACATACGGTATAGTAAAACAATATGTTTTACTCTCAAGTTAACAGTATTCTGGATTGGAGCATATAAGGCTTCTCCATATTTTAGTTCACAAACAAAGTTCAAGACTTTGTAGCTGTATATTTTAATGTTAATTAATGTTAGAAGAAAAAATCCTGTTACTAATGCTGTTATTAATGTAGGTTAAAGCAAATAGTCTGTGGAATACAAATAAATATATAGTTGTTAAAAAAAAAAGGTTGCAGCACCAATTCACGTTTCATTTTGATACAAGGTCATTTTTAACTTTATATCTGTTTACACTTCTACATCTTTCCACCATAACTTTTAAATAATTGGTAGTATTCTTCTCACCATTGAGATGCTCCACATGCCACTTTCCCTTAGTGCCCTCTGGGATGATCGCAAATTCAAAAGGAGGTCCATTAGGATAAGTATCCTCATCTTTGGCAGTTACAATAACAGAATCAGCCGAAGTACACATGGACTGGATGTTGTGGGTCAGGGTGGGGCAGTGGTCATTAAAATCTTCCACCTGGATGGCTATGGTTCCTGTGGCTGTTTCAGTGGGCATGTCTGTGTTGTTGAAACAGAAACAAAAAATAGGTTTTTTGTTTTTTTTTAGCAAGTTCAACTTCACAACCCTGCTGGTGGACAGACATGTAAACAACTGTTGACCCTGCAAGTTGTTCAACTTAATGGCACTCTCAGATAATTTATGTAATGTTCACTCTTCAACTTTTTGTGCAGTTTGAGATTTTTCACGAAAGTCAGTGTACTGACTAGCTAGTAATTAACGAGATATGTTTTAGTTACAGCCTAGATCTCATCAGAAATTCAGTTATTTTCTGCACCATCAGTGTTCCTTTTAAGTAAAATTAAACAACTCTGACGCTTGCAGTTTCAGAGTTTTATTTTATTAATTAATTTCAGCAGACACATAAAGGAAGAGAGTACCTTCTGAAATGCACAGGACTTTAGCATAATATGTCCCGTTGACCAGGAATGAAGATTCTCTGTCAGGCATCTTGTTCAGTTTTATCTCAGCCGTCTCTGGATCGATGGTCAGCCAGTTGTCAGGGTCTGAGCCTTTGGCATACCTACAGCAGAAATGAGCTGTATCAGTTATCACTGAACGTAAAAATTAGACTGGCATTGTACCTTCAACTGTAGAGGCTTCAATGTGTTTGTGTTTGTGTATGTACTGACCTGACGTTCTCCGCTGGTTTTCCAGTGTCACCATCTATTGCAGGGTAGCGGGCAATGACATCATTGATGTTGATGGACTTTTCTCCCTCTGAGATGGGAATAGCTTTGACTTTGGGGTCAAAAGCTGGCCCCTCAGGCTGATTCTTCACACTGATTTTGACTGGGTATGTTTTAACTGATGTCCCACTTTGCCATGATGACCCACCACTAGAACTAGCGCCACCACTTCCACTGCTGGCACCACTTGCTGGCCCCCCTCCAAAACCTATACCAGCACCAGGATTTGTTCCGTTATAAAGTGGAGCCTTGTTTCTCACAGCTATTCCAAGATCAAGGTCCTTCACATCCTCATAATTCACTGCCTATAAATGGCATAAACAGACATGGTAAAGATAAATTGTTATTGACAACTTTGCTGTTTATGTGTGTATTTTTCAATGTAGGTTCACAAAATTTAATAAAGTAAGGACTTGAAATGCAGATGCTGTGTTTTATGACCATCCATAATGTGAATGTGAGGGCATGTGCCATGGATTAGCCATTTATACATGTTATTCAAGAAAAGGTATTTTTACTTTCAAATTAGAAAATATCAAAATAATAAATATTGATTAATATTATGAACTGTTAATTACACTGTATTAACAAGTCATAATACTGTTAAATATACATTTCTGTCTATTTCCCAATATTTGTTTTGCCGAAACATAATGGCCCATGCCTTGAAGTCCATAGCTTTCAGGAGGCCAGTAGGCCACAGGTATTATGTATACAGATACTACATGTTTCCAATTTCATGTATTTATTCATAAAATCATATTCATGTAAAAATTATTTATTTTTCAGATTTTTTTTCTAGTCTTGTTCACTCCTAACTATACATGCCATGGTTTCCCATACAACAAAAAGGGTAGGCCTCTGCAAAATGGGGTAGGCAACATACTTGCCGAACCCACAGAACCACCTTTCTATCAACGATGACCGCTGGTCACCATTTTAATAACACTTGTGCTGCCTCCCTTTCTGCACAGGTCTGATTGGTCTGAAACACTGCGGCTCAAATGTAAGTGCATAGCTTGTGGTCTGACAAGAGATCAAGCAAATCCAGGTAACTCTCAAAGTAAGTCTACACCTACTTCTTTCATAATGGTTGTTGATAGTAGCATTTACCTCTTTCATCCCACAAAAGACAGGGAGGCCAACACATACAGAATACTCCTTACCTTGTCAAGCATTAGGATGCCTTCATTGGTGGTGGGGTCTGTTTTAATGCTGAAGTACCCTGCCTCATTGCCTTTGACAATGTCAAACACGGCTTCCCAGTTGACTGGGTCCACGTCCAGGTCCTTAGCTTTGATTCTCATAACCTCCACACCTTTTACGTTCTCCTCAATGCTGCCTTCATACTGCAAGTAAAATGTATATGAGCTTAAAGTGTCATGGCTTATTTCTGCATATTTTGTTGAAAAAAAAAATACTTTGACTTTAATTTGTGATATCTGACATAAACACACCAACATTTTAATTTATTAATTTTTTCATTAAAAACAAAACACTGAAATAACAAATTTCTGAAATCCATCATAGAAACTTTTTTAGCACCAATATGAGAAAAACCTACCGTTTCTTTTTCTAGAATGGGGGCGTTGTCATTTACATCTAGGACATTAATGGTAACAGTGCCAGTTCCAGTGTTTCCCCCCTGTTTGCCATTTAAATCCTGACCTTTTATAGTCAAAATGTACTGATCTTCTTTCTGAAAGTTAAAAAAAAATAACAGAAAATCAGAAACTGACTGTAAACTGTCAATGCTTGCTATATGGATGAATAAGTACTTACAACTTACATTTACAGCTACTATTGTATTCACAACTACTAAACAATACTGAGCAATCTACAGTCACTCAGAGTTAGAGCAGGGACTCAGGGCTTTGCTTATTGTTCACACAAAATCCCAAAACGATCTGAAAAGTAAGGCTAAAAAGGTAATAACATAACATAAACTGTATTCAATGACTAATAAGTATTTTTAACACACACATTCACTATGATTGTATCTAATGAAAAAGGTCCTACATGTGAAGTGATACAGTCAAACACAGACTCATCTGACTTTGCTAAAATGTTGGTGTAATCCATACCTCTCTGTCCAGGGTGGGCCTTTTAACATAGATGGTCCCATCAGTGGAAATAGAGAACATGTCATGAGGTGGATTCTGATCTATGATGGAATAGGCGATCTGAGAGTTCTCATTCCCTGGTTCATCAGCATCACTTGCAGTCACTTTTATGACTGAAGTTTCTGTAAATATCCACATTCAAAGAAACAGTCATTTAACGTAATAGTACATGTAGGTACATCCTACTAGCTTAAAGACATTCAGTTTTTTTGCACATTAAGCCTTAGAATAAGGATATGTACGATCATATACAACGTTTTATAGCATCATTATAACAAACGGCACTGTCCTGAGAGCTGGAGCAAATTGCCGATGTCACCGCTGGCTGAAAATAACCGAGGAGCACGTGCTCTCAGCCAGTCAGTTGAAAAATACGATAAATGTTTTTTTTATGACCGAATGTTTGGTGGTGTCCTCTTATGTATGGAACTAAAAGCACAAAGTTAAACACCGATTTATAGCCTAAAAACAGCCCCTTAAACTGCATCACGAAACAAACAAACAGCTGTTTCCAGGTTATAAATGGGTGTTTAACTTTGTGTTGTAGCGTCAGCACACAAGAAAACATGACTAAACACTCAGCAAGTTTCATGTTCTTTAAAATGAGTGTTTATTGTATTTTTTGACAAATTGGCGGTGTGCAAATGCTCCTCAATTATTTTCAGGCCTTTGCAGACAGCATAGATGTCAGCAATGAGCTCCAGCTCATAAGACTGCACTGTTCGTCATAATAATGAGAACATTGTATATGATTGTTATTATCCTGATCATAAGCTTAATGTGCATAAAAACAAACTTCTCCTTTAAGTCTGATGTGCTCTGATGAACTGTATGAAATTTATTTTACTTTACCTGATGTACTAGATAAGAATGAACACATAAGCCAAGCTCAGAAAACATCTCAACATTATTGTTGATATGTATGATGAATTCCACAACACATTTCAGGCTCAAGTGATGTAAAACTGTTTACTAGAGCAACTACCTCTACAACAATCTTATCAAGACATTTAATTGATGTTCTTCAGCTGGTTTCTTTACAAAAAAGAGCAGGACTGTCTTCAACACTCAACCCCTGAAAGTCCAATTTTATTATAAATCTTATTACATAGAAAGAAACTTTACAAATCATGTATATTTGAGACTTTGAAAAAGTTTTGATCTTTTTTGTCATGCTGAACAGGAATTCCTCTGGAAACAACTATAAAGCTAGGTGTTAATGACTATAATAGCACGGATGCAATATTGCCACTGCCGTCTTTTGACCCAGTGTTGGTGTTATTTTCACTTTACTGCTGGATGGCTGGGTTGCATTTGTGACACAAAAGCAGAAACACTTACGGACAGGACTGAGCTCGTACACCTCCGTGGGTTGGATGGTTCCAAAAACTGGAGAGTTGTCGTTCGCGTCTCCAACCTTGATACGTATGTCGATTTTTTTCTCTGCATGTGTGCCATCTCTGAACTTAGCAATACCTGACAACTGAAACAGAAAGGTCATATGTTGTTGACCTACGTCATTAACAGCTTGTGACAGCGTTGGAAATGTCTGCCAGGTAAGTGCTGCTTTAAAGTAAACAGCACTTTCTAAATTTTTGAAAGGGCAAAGTGACGTCAAAGTTAAAAAGTCAGAAAGGTATAACATATTAAACACAATCTCTCATGTGTTACTCACATTGTACACAGAGATTTCCTCCCTGTCAAGTATTTTGGTCACACGTATTAATCCAGTTGTAGGGTCAACTACAAACACGTTGAAGGGAAACTTGTCTGCACCGACGCCTCCTAGAGAGTAGTCAATAGTTGCCACAGTTTCAAAATCTGATCGAATCTGAAACAAAAGGCACAAGATGTGATTATTTCATCACATCAAAAATTAAAAAAAAACAAAACTACATAATATTTGCACCCTCACACCAGTGTTATAGTCGTTAATGAAAGTTCATGGGAAGTACTGATTCTCAAAGCTGGTCTGCTGGAGAACTTTTCCTACCACACAGCTTCTTCTTTCAGCGTTAATTAGTTGTTTTGCTTCAGTGTTAGTAGGTACAATTGATGTTAACTGGAGATCAGTGGCTTACCTTTGCAACAAATAGCTGTTTAGTGTAATCAATATTTTCCATCAGAGTCCTTGCAGGAATAATCCATTCTCTTCTTTTTCGGACCACATTGTCTCCAGAGTTTGCCTTCACCACAGCATCAGCCTGGAGTTGTAATACAATAAACTCAGTTGCTTTATAATGAACCCTCACATGAAAGAATAATCTAAGGGCAAACATCTGACAGTCAGCTTGATACCTGCAATACATCAATAACTACCAGCAGAGACAACAACTGTACCTAAAGGAGCAACAAAATGTGCAACTATCAATGCACCTTTATTGTGTCTAATGCGAGGGATTTTTGTCACACTTGTAAATCTTTCATGATTTTCTCCTTTGCTGCTGTTTGCTGCTGTTGTGTTATTAAGATTACCATGCATGCTGTTATCAAAATACTAATGAAGACACAGACGCAGGAGGGAATAAAAAGTATTCAAATTTTCAGCAAGTGGGACAGAATTACATGGTGTAGGAACAGTAGTGGATGAGAAACTGAACTTAAAACTAATATCCCTTCTTTAAAAATGAAATAAGTGGATCATGAACAATCTACAAGAAATTATTATTATTATTATTATTGCTCTCAAAAAATCTTCCTGCATTACCATTCATTTTGTGCAATGAACAATGACCATATTCTTGTAACAGATAAGTAAGAGGCATGCATGCAATGAAACATCAGTGGTAAAAGTGACGTGCCAAACACAGAATTATCCGTGCTGACATGAAGCTTGGGCATTATCTTTTCATTACGACATGCTATAGCGACAGTTAACAACAACAACAACAACATCAAAGCTGAGCTGTTGGTGATAGTGACGTTAGCACATTTCCAAGCCCACAATGCTGTGCGCAATTAGCCTACTTGGCAAAGTCATGCCAGCTAACTTTTATAACTGGGACTACACCCAAAATACTCCTAAACAGGGACAGAAGCTTTTTTTTCTCTTCCACTTGTCCTGAAATATGTTCCCTACTTTTTTGCTTTTGCCATTTTTCTTAGCCCAGCTGCCTGTTCCACCAGTACTGACTGACCTCAATACAGCATGTCCGTACTCGTCTAAAAGAGAGAGGAAATTTTGTAATTTTGACAGTTTATGTAAACGTATATTTATATAATTTATAAATACAGTGTACTGTAGCTTTAAGTTCATATTTTCAGCATTTCTATATTATGAATTGCAATTTGTGATAAATGTCAAGGTAGCATAAAATGAGCTATTAAAAAACTTTGGCAATTCACAATGAAGAGCATGAGAGCAAATGAGGGATGAGCTACAGTTAAAGCTCAGTTAGGCTATTAAATTGGACTATTGTCTCTGTCCCAGTATAAAAGTGGCGAAGGGAAACTGATTTATTGTCTGACTCCCCTACATCAGGCGGCGTTACACCCCGTTCAGCTGGTTGCTATTGGACCTTCTATTGTTTAGCCAAGAAAGCTACAAACAGGTTAGCAAGCAGCTAGCGAAATCCATGTCGAACGGTGAAAAGTTGGACAACTTTATCATGTTGTAGCTTCATATCTACTCTTTACTTATGGCACAAATTTGATGCATGCTCCCCTAATGCTTATGGGATTTTTGTTATCAAACTGGTTTTTCTTCTACAAATTTATGCCGTCTTAGTTCCAGGTCAAAGAACGCTGCGGGGACAATCGATCGTAGGCCGGACGCTTAGGCCAGTCCGGGGACAGTTGAGGCTTATACTTGCAGGAGGAATTCGAGAAAGGAGTAATTTAAGAAACTGTATTTTTTGTAAGACTGTAGGATTTTAGTTGGACTAACATGTTTACATGCACTAAAAATTCATTTTCTCTAATGTCACGTAAATGTACTGAATGAGTCTGAAGCCTCAGGGCTCTGTTTTGCCACCAGTGCAAAGCTGGTGTACGTGCAGGTCCAGCCGTTTTGGTAACTTGGTGCAGTGGCAAGTGGCTGTTTTCCACACCTGCTCCAAGTAGCTATTTCGTGGAACAACATGAATCCGGCTGCACCAAGTTGGGTGGAGCAGCACAACACAGGGTGCGTCAGTAAAGATTTGCTGGTACATTACAATAAGACCAAACCAGGTCTCAATGCAGCACAGTCAGCAGAAGCTATTGTCATGGCTTTAGTGAGCAAGAGCGCATCCATCCAAAATCTCACAGGCAGGTTCGGTGAATGTCTTTTGTATTTAATTCCACTTATATGAATAAAAGCAACCCTCTTTTTCAGTTACTCATAAAATATATTAAGCTGAATCTTGTCTATTGACTAAGATGTAAATCTGGCGGTTGACGCACATTATGACGTGGCAGCCATGGAATGCAGAGCGATAATGAGCGAAGAGGCCTAAAGCAATTCTGAGCAGGGGAGCATGTGCTCTCAGCCAGTCAGTTGAAAAATACGATAAATGTTTTTTTTTTTACGACCAAATGTTTGGTGGTGTCCTCTTATGTACACAAAGCACAAAGTTAAACACCGATTTATAGCCTTAAAACAGCCCCCTTAGGAGGAGCCCGAGAGTAAGGAGCAGAAATGCCCCTGCTCCACTCTACACACATGCTCTGTCACAATGTGTATTAAGTCCATATTACAATATACTATGCACAGATTATACAGAGAAGCCACAAGGAACCAAAACTGGTGTTGTCAGTTATTCTGGCTGATATGAACTCTGCTCAGTTTGAAGTTAGTCGAGGCATGCTGGCTGTGTTCATGAAGCTCTGTGTTATTCAAAGAAATGCAGTATGTGAAGTGACTCACTTTAACAAGAACAAAACAAACCTGGACTAGACAAAGGGATGTCAGTGATGCACAGTCTGCACATGCCCAGACAGTCCTAAGAAAAAAAAGTATCTTTTGCCTCCAATTCCTGAGAATTACAAGGGAGGAGGGATGTATTCACTTCCTGCAGCAGATCTCACCGTCTGCTACCCCTGCAATCTTTTGTCAAGATGAAATTTGATCTGCCAGTTTGAAAGAGAGTGTGGGTGTGACCTGCTCTAAGCGCTGACTGTTGCCTTTTCTTGTATGGATACTGGCATTTTAGGCGTGTACATATTTAACTACAGTTGGTTGTAACTACAGTTTGTTAGTATCTGTGTTGTCTCTTGAAGAGCTGACAAAACCCTTGAGCAGAGTAAAGCTTTTTTTTGAAGGGATAAGACATTTGTACTTCTTTTAACAAGTTATGCCACCAACAAACAAACTGAGCAGCAAATGTCAGTGCTTTTAATTAAGCTGTAACGTTCTTATTAGACGTCATATGTTATTTCATTTAAGATGGTGACTCTGAAGTCAAATGCCTTCAGTTTACTCACACTTCTGCCTGTTCAGGACAGACTGACACACCCTACCACTCCTTAGAGATTTAACTACACCCCCTCACTTCAGTCAAAGCATGGGCGTGTCAGTGACAGAGTGAGTATGATGAGAAAAACATCTGGGAGTGGCCACATTTCATTGGGTGAGAGATCAGTAGAAAGTCTTGCTTAGCAGGTACTTGACATATGAAAAATTGACTGAGCACAAAGTACATGTTCATGATCTTAGTTATTCAATTCAGACTTTATGTGTAGTCATCATTATCCTTTCTTTCATTTGGATTTTTATTGCTCATAAATTATCTCAGGTTTTTCTCAATCAGTGAGTCAAATTCGCACACCCTAACGAATACAAACAACTAAATACGCAATAACGATGCAAACACGCACACACAACCAAGTACACAGACACCCAGCAAATACATTGTTGAAATATTAAAAAATGTGCATTTCACATCTTAGACTTAAGTAGAGATTAGGTGTGCAAGTTGGCAGCATCGCAACGATTTATCATCCTGACCAAAAAAATATTAATTTAACATCAGCGTTTACAATACCATTACTACTATCACGAAGAAGAAGAAGAAGAGGAAGAAAAAGAAATTCTGTTTGGAGCATTTTTCCAGCAATAAGCGAACAGTTCTTTACAATTTAAGAAAACTGAAAACAAAAGCAACACTGACGACTGCAAGAAGTGATTGAAGCATACACACATGCACGCATACACACACACACAAACATACACACAAATATAACCTGGACCACACATGTGGGAGCGCACATGTTGTGGGCCTCTGTTGCAGATTACAACAGCAGTTGTGTTTTTCACGTCGCTTGGGAGTCCATGGTGTTGACGAAAAATCTGCGTCGACATTCGATCAGGCAGTTCTAGAGAACCTGATCAGGAAGGCTACAGTATCGCAGCTCTGTGCAATTACAATAAACTGTTCTGGTTGACTCGCACTGCATGGAAAATTACTGGTGTTACAGAGCACTTATCCATGCAGAGTGTATATGAACAGAATTCTTTGCAACAAGCCAGTGAAATCATCACTGGCACATCTCCTGTTCTGCACACAGAGTATGAGCTGCTGCCCTCTGCAGGGAGGTTTAGACGAAACAGATTCAAAACTTCATTTATACCTTCATCCATTAAGCTTTTGAAAAGTGGCAGATAAAGTGCCAGAAAAGGCTGGATATTTAACTCTTGGAAATGTTGGTTTATGTATACGCACTACGTGACGCCATGTTCTATACTACACACCATCAGGGTGATATTAATGTTTGTTGTATTTTAATATGTTGCATGTTGTTGTTGTTTCTTTTTCTTATGGCTGCAGCATGGGTGAACTGCCCAAGACAAATTTCCCATTTTTGAACAATTTGCAGTTTTGGGTGTGTGAATGCCTATGTAATTTTCTCTGTGTTACTAACAGACAGAATTGATTTGATTTTGGTGATATTCTGTTATTTTGCAGCCCAGTTTAGGCAGTTTTTTTTTCCCCTGTGGTTCACTATGTATATTAGGAGAAGAAAACATACAGCTCTCTGATTTGAGATGCTCAGGTCCTACAGCACCATCTTGCGGCCACAGTTGTTCCCGCAGGTTCACTAGTATTTTACAGTAATATCTGACTGGGTGACAAAGTACAATGAACAACCCTGGATGTCTTTCCTAACGTAGCCATTGACATTTTGTTGAATCAGTTCAGTTTGTGACACCAGGAGTCCTTCTTAAACCTCAGCACTGTTCATCCTCAAGTGTTTTCAGTTGATGGTAAGTTTCTTTGCCTAACAAAACCTAAAACCACGTCACAGATAATGAGTATCAGAACAGCGGGTTTCAACTTATTTTTGTCATTCCAGGTTTCCAGAGCTGGGACGTTATGACATACAAATACTTTGTTACTACACTTAAGTAGATTTCTCAGGTATCTGTACTTTACGTCAAGTTTTCTGACAACTTTTTATTTTTGCTTCCTATGTTTTAACACAAATATATTTGCACCTTCTACTCCTTACAGTTTCCAAACAGGCTTGTTACTTTAGTTTGATTGTTTGGGGCTTTTTGGCTGTGCTCAGGATGCTTCACACACCCAAAATGCCGTTAATTGACATTCTGGGAATGAGACTCAACGACCATTTAATTTTCTGGTGTGTTTCGGAACGGCTCTGATAATTGCTGCTGATTCTACCTTTAAGTTTTACAGTCTTTGCGGTTTATTAATATAAGGTTCAGTTTGCACTGAAATGGCAGATAGAAATTTAATATTTCCTTTACTAGTAAATTCACCCTTTGCATTTAATCCATCCTATTCATAGTTAAACTTAACTGCACATGCTAGGAGCAGCGGGTTGCCGCGGTACAGTGGGACCAACTCCAGACGCCAGCTTATGCCAGTGCCTCGGTCAGGAGCGCTGACAGGAGTATTAGCCACAGATGGATTCGAACCCACGGCGGGGGGCCCAGCCTCTGTATGTGAGGCACCTGCTCTACCAACTGAGCAACTGGTCGTCCCAAGAGTTCATTTCATTTTCAGTACATTTCAGAACCTGTACATTATTACTTTTGCTTGAGTAAAGAAGTTGAGTGTGTACTTCTACTTTTACCAGTTTTTTAACAAAACAAGTATCTGTACTTCTACTTAACAATATATGTACTTTCGCCACCTCGGCAGGT
Source organism: Naso thynnoides (assembly GCA_029783665.1). Lineage (NCBI taxonomy): Eukaryota > Metazoa > Chordata > Actinopteri > Acanthuriformes > Acanthuridae > Naso > Naso thynnoides. The sequence goes on along the minus strand of JAQLOL010000020.1, from coordinate 1,188,995 downwards.
TTTGTCTATTAGGTGCATCATTTAACTCCTCTTCCCCACAAGAGAGAACAATCACATGCCGTCTAATTCAGACAAGACGAACGGGTCACCATAATGGGGAGCAAGAAAGAATCTTAACAAGACACGCTGCAATGTAAGCACTGTTTCCCCAAAAAAGACGGGAATGCTGGCAGAATTGTATTTTGCCTCTCAATCAATTTCTCTTTCTATTCTACTCTATTTATGACAACTGCACATTGAAGAGCTGTAACTGTAGACTTAAGCATTATTAAATACTATAATTTAAAACTGCATTTAAGTCTGACACTGTCCCATAGTGAGGAATATGTTGAAATTACTTTTGTTTTTGTCCAAATCAAACAAAAATAAATTGCACTGATTGAGTATTATCTGAATAATACCAATAGATTAACCATTTTACTGATCCGTGATCCATTTGCTGTACTACAGCAGTGTGAAATGGGCTTGGCATCAAATCAGGACCAAGGAAGAATCATCCGAGGTGCTCTACAGTTGCTGTGCCTTCATCACTCTTTAGCATGTGGATGATATGCTGTGTAGAATTCAAAGTGTTAATATTACCTGAAGCAAACGGAACTACGGAAGCTGAGAGCGGCCACGGTGGTTACTGGCTTTTTTCATTACGCTGTCTCGAGATCACGAAAAAACCCACAACATTTCGTTATCATGGGATAACAAGGTCTGAGCGCCACCAGTGCCAGCATGTATGAAAATGTCACATAACATGTCAACACATCAGACTGCACGTTAATCAAAGTCTAACACAGGAAGAAACTGCACTGTGTGTTCCTGTTAAAGACAACATTCAGAACATTCAGATCAGCCCTCGTCTTTTAAGGACAAGACGAGCCCGATGGAAGCTTTACAGACGATCGCACTTCAGTGATACTGCTGGCAGTGAACATGACAGACCAAATCTTTGTGATCGTGAACCCAAAGCTCCCGTTCAATCATGTGATGAAAGCTTGCCTGATGAATTATCCCAATATCACGGGAAAGAAGCTGCCTTGTTATCCTGTGATAATGCATTAATTAATCCAGTTATCACGGGAAAAATGAGCCGTTATCCTGTGATAACGAAATGATTTTTTTCAGGATCTCAAGATAACAGAACGAAAAAAGATAGTAGTGACCATGACCGCTCTCGGCTTCCGTACGGAGTCAGTTTTATTTCAAATCACTAAATAAGACTCCCTCTGGAGCAGGTCAGGTGTGATGTAGTCAGATTAAAAGAGGATCACCATCTTGACACTAAAAACATCGGCTTTA
>JAQLOL010000020.1:1164153-1178097 GCA_029783665.1 Naso thynnoides | reverse complement strand
TCCATTATCGACTCTGAAGATGTATTAACATTGAAACGTTTGTCTTTTATATTTTGCACCTCCATAAAAGGCATCAACCGTCTGTGTGCTCCAGTGACTCCTTCTCTGTTCTGTTGTCGAGTGTCCTGCTCAGCAACAGTAAGTCTCCTTACCATTCTTCTTTAAGCAGTTTGTACTCAAACAGAAAAGAATTGTGCAGCAAAGCTGAGCTACAGTAGCTTCGTCCATTGTGCAATCTGATTCTTATTCTCTGTGCATATTTCTGCCTGTGTTTTCTATGATCAGGTCCACTCTCTGTGCCTGCTTGGGTTTTTTATTCAGACGCTGTTTGTTTCCCTCAGTGAAATGACATGGAGGTCTTTTTTTTCCTCCAATGCATGGGATAGATTAAAGCTCTCCGGTTATGGTATGGAAAATTCGGTATCACTGTGCTTAAAGCATCTAAAATCCATTATGAATATGATGTGTTGTGAAGTGTATATGTGTTACAGTATAACCATAACCCTAACCTAACCATAACCACCTACAATGCATTATAAGTGTGTCCAAGTGCAGCAATCCAAAACAATGATGAATACTGTCATATATTTTAATGCAGCACTCGGTGCTCTGCTGTTTAGTCTGTTGTGATCAGGGCTGGATTGCTCATGTCTGTTGTTGTTGTCAGTATAAGTAACAACAACAGCTCCATCAGTCCTGTCTCCTTGTCTTATTGACTGTTAGTCTTCACCGTTAAAATTAATCTGCATCATAAACGCATTAACTTTGACAGCCCTAGTTTTAACGCATTTCAGAGACAGGCTTCACAGAAAGTGTTACTGCAAATTCATACAATTATTTGTTTGATTTGATGATAAACAGTGATATCATGATACATTTTTAAAAAGCGAGGATGCAGTTTACAGAAGCATCTGTCTTACATTTGACTTGAAAATAAAACACTGTGGTGCCCATTTAAACAGTCTTCTCTAGGTAACACATGAACACAAAACAAAAGCATCAGAACATTACATTACAACAAAGACAGCTAGATCTGGAGCAGCTCAAATCCAATGTTCCCACAACACTGATCCTCCCATTTCAGCTGGTGACATGCTGCCATAGGCTATCAAGGCCAGAGTGTTGGATACCCTGTGCTGCACAGTGGGTCGTCTAAGAGCTGCAGATCCTATGTTAGTATCAGGCTTCATCACTGCAGCCCTGACTGTCATTTGGAGGGCAAGTCTCTTCACAACAGCTCCACAAGAGATGAGCAACTCTGAATTCTCTCAGCTGAATCTTTCACATCAAACACCTCTATTCTGTTTCACAAACTTCAAACTTTGGAGGCATGAAAACATTCAATTGTGATGTCAGCAAGAAGCTGAGGGAAGAGAGCCGGAGAGCAAAAGGAGTTTTCCGAAGAGGGTTTATGTGAGAGAGAATTAGGTTAATATCACTCAGTCAATGATTTCCTCAGAACACTTATTAATGTTTAAAGAGTGTTTTAAAAGCAGAAATTGTCTTAATGTTTAAAAAGGCTGGAAACTAGAGCGTGTTTTTTTTCTCATGCTTTGCTCAGCTCACATGGCTCCCTGCGGAAAGAGAGCAAGAATCTTCATGCAAGGAAAACTATCCCAGTAAATGTAATGTTTTATTCAGAGACACTTCTCTTAATCATCTCCAACCCCCTCTTTCCCAGAAAAATCTGAATCTTGCTCCACAAACGGAAATATACCTTCATGGCAGTCTGGGTTTCCGCTGCACATGTTACATTTTGTTTATTTTCCCTTATACACAGGTGTGTGTTGCTATGTGTGTATTACAAGATACAGGAAAAAAGATTTTCTTTTATAAAACACAAGGTTGTAGAACAAAATGCAGTTGGTTTACCCTTTATGATGCTACTTAAATCTCTGATTTAAACCCAATAATAGAAATACACCTCCTGTTATTACCCTCAGTGGCTTTTAGTAAACTTACAAACACCTCTCAGTTCATACTTGCCTCCTGTATTTACAAAAAAACAACAACAACACACATATTGTGTACAGAGTCTGGGAGTGACGCTGATTTTGCTTTTAACATTATTTGCGTTATTTTTATTAAATTTTGTAGCACAAGAATTTAGAAACAGTGGATTTGTGCAAGCATAATTATTAGTTTTATTGATGACTCGTTTCTGTAGAACAATTAGGTGGAAAGTGTATGTGTGTGTGTGTGTGTGTGTGTGTGTGTGTGTGTGTGTCCAAATCTACATTAAGTTGTCATGAATCCAGGGTATTTAGCACAGAATGTTTTTGATCAGCAGCTGTGGAAAATCAGGTTATGCGTTATGAGGGCCCGTTAACATTTTCAACTGGCAATGTCAGTCTCTACTAATAATTTTCCTGTTGCATTTAATTGCATAATTTTGCTTACTAGGTGTTCCAAAAGTAGTTTATTTAGTGTTGAAACATACATTAATGCGTAACAGATTTATTAATGTGCGTAGAAACATGCACATACAATGGTAAGAGGTTTAAACTGAAGATGAAAGTGTGCAGATATTCCCACAGGCCATGTTTCAACATGCAAAATTGGATGCCCACCCTTCATATTTACATGTTCAATTTGCATATTCAGAGCTGGCTTTAAACGTGAATGGTTAGTAGAACACGTACACAAACATCTGAGCATTTTGCATATATTTGCTTAATTCACTGTAGCTTCCCCTGTGGAAATGACAGATAGATAGATAGAGAGAGAGAGAGAGAGAGAGAGAGAGAGATGACAGGGAAGAGGACAGGAGTGATGTGAATTGAACGGAAGAGGGACGAATGGCAGGGGTCAGAGAGAGAGCTGGGGTCGGCTCTAATTGATGTGTTTGTGTTTCTGGAAGCGAAGGAATTTTACTGCAGTTGATCTCATTTGGCTCTCCTCCAGAGGACTGGTGATTCACACAAGGAGGGATTAAAAGGCCAGTTTTGCATATGAGTCACACACACACACACACACACACACACACACACACTAAATTGACAGACAAGAAAAAAGGAATATTTCTGCTATTGTTATTTTCAATACTAGGTGAAAGGATAATAATGATCCATATGCAATTGCCAGACACTGAATTTTAAACCATTTTTTAGAGCTTGATTTGTAATTCTTGTTAGTATACATACTAATGGCAGTGCTATACTTCTTTTTTTATTGGTATATACCCATGATATTAAGACCAAGAATGTAACAATATGATTAAAATTATATATACAGTTTTTATATTGTCCTATATTTTGTTGGTACACTCACTGTGTGTGGACTCTCATTTGCTTCCTCATTCTGCTGATTGAAGCTGCAGGGAATAGACCCGACTGTCACCTGTCTCATCCTTTTGAGCACAACGGTGGCGTATTGGCGTGCTCAAATGGTGTTTTAGCACACTCTTTGGTGTAATATAGTGATTTTTCAACTATAACTGACAATATATAATCTGTAATCAAAAATTATCAGTGATGCTTCAGTAATGCAAATGACATTTAAGCTCACCTTCGAGTGTAACATTGCGATTATAGAACTAAATAAACAAAATGTCATATAAAATAAAAAAAAATTATCCATGTTGGGGGACTACTCTCAAAATTAAAATGTTTTTTGCAAGTGTCATCCCTGTTATCATGGAAACACATGGAATCTGAAATGGAAAACACTGAGTCATGTCAGTAGACTCTTGCTGTATGTGTAATGAAACCTGGTTTACTACTCAAGCAAGTAGTCCGACCCATAGTAATACCATAGGGGATCTGCGCCCGCAGAGTTCCAATGAAACCTCTGAAAAATTCCCGCAGATTTTATATTAACAGACATGTTGCTTGTAAAACTACGAACATTAGGACACACTCACCTCCACCCCTTTATGCATGTGTGTGACAGCCGCAGCGTTTCTCACATGGACTTTACTTGGACAGGCCGCCTGTTTGGCAACCCATGGTAGTAGGCCCATCTTATACTTTTATTTATTTTCAGTCATCTGAGAAAACAACCTCATTGGCAGTCAAGTAAGTAGTCTAATATAAGCTGTCACTCTTCCCCTCCTCTGTTGGCGATCAGAGATGCTAAGCAGAGAGAGATGCTTTGGTATTCCTTCTGTAAATGCAACGGTTACAGTGCGATCTCTCCTGTTTAATGTATCTTGACCTTCTCATGCATTTGTCTGTTGGCCTACAAAGTTGTAGGTTCATTGGGTTGTTGCGATGTCTTTTTCCACAATAAGAGCCATGATTAATTTTTTTAAAAAGTCCAAAACAGGGCGTTTTTTGAATCATTATTTTTATTTTGGCGACCTCATAAAAAAAACTACTGATGAAAAAGCCGACAACATTGCTGGAAAAAGCAAATGGGAAAGAGAAAGAAACAGAGGAGAGCAGAACAGAAGGGAGAGGTGAGCCAGTGTGTGCATTAAAGTTGACAGTTAAAATCACAGTAGTCAAACGCTCTTCAATCCCATTATCTGGTCATCAAATAACCCCACCCACACACAGCGTCTCTCCCACACACTGCCCTCAGTTGGTCATTCTCTCTAAATCTAAATTTCAAAGTTTTCAGACATGACATTTTTGAAAAAATCTTGCATTAACGACTTTACTTCAAAGGCATTAAAAGGTCGGTCTCAGTGTTTATGAACATTAATTTAAAAACATTTACTTCAAATTTAACACCTTTTTGAACATATTTACCAAAACAAGTCCTCAAAAATCTCATTGACACAACAGTCTAAAAACATCAAGACCATTAGGAAAACCAGGTCATTTTTAAATCTGTAAAAAGTGATTTTTTACAGTCAGTCGGGGTTACTTTAATATTTTTGATTAATTTGATTGATTTCTCTCATTTCCACATCACCAGCCAAAATCTGTCTCACTCCACCTTTTCTCAGAAGTCAAACTCTTTTGGACTGAAGCATCCGCAGGCAAACTCACAGAAACAGGACACTTCTCAGGTCTGGATAATCCAAGGTTTTGTCAATGTCAGCTACCAAAAAAAAAAAAATAAATAAAAAAATGTTTTCTGTCTGGGGGGAAATTTAACTCCAAATGTTTGTACAAATGTGTCTTCAGTCTGGATGCTCTGCTCGTTCAAGTCTGATATCAGAATGTCTTTTGCGTCACGTCACGGATACTGGGCGCCTGAATGGAGTGTTTTGATGACAAGACAGGGTGCTAGACAGCCACAGAGCTGCCCCTTCTGTAAAATCTAGAAATAAAACCCAACCAAATAAAAAAAAAAAGAGCTCCTTAAAACTCAGTTTTGTCCAATTTTTTCCAACTTACACGCTGGACAGATACTGTGTATTCATTATAGACTGCAACAAGAATATATAGCATTGTGTTCTGTCCTGTTGACAGATAACATTAGCTTACATTAACGTTAGCATGTTAGCCTAAGCTCACGCTACATTACATCCCAGTTGCCACTGGTCTCTGTAAATAAACTGTTAGCTTTGCTGACATGTTTGTCAACAACAGTATGGCAAGTTATCAGATTGGCGACTCTGTCTTCTTTGAGTCCAAGGGGAACACAGCATGACCCCCCACCCCCCCACCACCCCCCCCTCCACTCTGCCTCTGATTGGTGTAGGGTCATCTTTGGAAGTGAGGTGTCGGTCCTATAACACATGCATGTGTGCTACACTTGGGCTTTCGTCTTGGCCACACTGATGCTGACCCGATTCCTGATTTCCTAAAATGAATCCCAGTCATAACATCTTAACTGGATATAATGCGTAAACATAAAATTTTTTACTGCATTATCTTTATCTAATAATTTTTTTTCAAATTCTGTATGTTACGCATTTCCCCATCAACTGAAATAATTTAAAAAACATTTGTGTCATTTTTAACCACTACTACACTGTTTAATTATGTTATACATCATAATGACAAAGTTAAGCCAAAAAGGTTGGCTATTTTTACTTTAAAAGCATGTGGATATTCCAGCATGGCAAGGGAAAGGCAGAAAAATGTGTGAGTGTGTGTGTGTGTGTATGTCTTCCTTTAAGGTGCAAATATAGCACTGCTTTAGAAAAGTGTTAGTGTGCATCTTCATCTCTTTCTTGAATCTGTGCGTGTGTGTGTGCCATTCTACCTTATAATGGCAAATGAGTGTGAAAATAGCGCTGCATTATAATAGTGTTATCACGCATCTTAATCTGTTTTATGAATCTGTGTGTGTATTTGCGTGTGTGTGCGTGTTTCTCTATCTGGCTGTGATGGTGTGAATTAGAATCCCGATAGTTCAGGCTCATTAAAAGTTTCCGCTGTTGCCGGCGTACTCCTGTTTTTCCCCTCCAGTTATCAGCCAGGCATGGAGAGCTGTGTCTGCAAGGAAAAGTAAGATAATACTGTGATTATGATGATGATGATGATCAGTATCCCCAGCACACCCACTGTCCCAATGGTTTTCACTATACCACCATCTAATCAGGAACTGATTCACACTTGGGAGTACTGATAAATGCACCTAGCCAGCCAAGCATTTTTGTGTAAAACTTTTTTCACCTTCAGATTTATTCTAAAATGCAGATATTTCCTTCTCCGAGTTACTGCATTGAAAGAGGCACCTTGAATTGCTAAAGGAAGGCAAAATGGTGAGTGATTTCTGACAGTCCAGCAGAAATACCTACCATACAGTTGCCATGGTAATACTGTGCCTGATTGAGTTAATCAAATCCTGATTGAAATATGAATTGCTACTGTTATTGTGCTTTCATATTACAGTCTGTAAAAATATCCAGGCAGAGATAAAGCAGCCAAATGAAGTCAGGAGGGAAAACTTGTGTGGTTAAAAATGTCAAACTAACTCATAGAAAATGTGATCCACATGTATCTGGAAGCTGTACTGGCTGTAGTAATAGTCGTGTCCAAAGGTTTCATGTTTTCAGACGGTCAGTTGTAAAGGTTGAAGAATTTGTGTGGAAAATCATTCATATCTGAGCCTCTGCACAGAGCACCACAAGGTTACACACTACAGACTACAAAAACAGCAGCACAGTCAGACTTAAAACAATGTGTGATTGATTTTTTTCAATACAACTTGAGGAATCAGATAAAAAACAATAACGCAGCATTAAGGTGTTAGACCTCTATTGTATTTTAGTATGTACAATTGTTTTTATTGTATTTTTAAGCATGTTTTATCTGTACCAAGAAAGTCGTATATTTGGGTCAACTTCTGTCGTGTTTAAATGTGCTATATAAAGGAAGTGATTTGACTTTGCTTGATAATTTAATACACCTGACTATGTTGGACTAGGCCTGATTGTATATATGCAAAGACAAAGATTTCCAGAAGCAGCACTACCCATAAGGATCTCTTACAAAAATAATAATAATAATTAAAAGAAAAATCCTGACCTTTAGGCAACCAAGTTTGGCAGCAACAAAATTTTAAATCTTTGTCTGTAAAGGATTTTCCAAACATTATTATTATTACTTCTGCTAAAACCACAAATCTTTTCGCATGGACTGATGGCGGCATGTAAACACATCTCAGATAATGTAAGAAAAAATTGAGTCGGGATTTCTATGATAAATCAACCACATAATTGACAACAAAATGCTTAATATTTTGCAAATATTCGGAAAATGTATAATGGGTTTGGCTGCTCCTGGATCTTAGTATTGAACTTGGTAAGATGAATGTTTTCATTGCCGTTCAGATCAACCCTGTCTCACAGAAATTACTTTTTTATTCAACTAATTTGTATTCACAATGACATTTTAAAGAAATGTAATCGCTACCTGGATTATGTTCAGGGACAATGCCTCTTGAGTGAATGAAACACTGCCTATTCACAGCACTGGAATTGCACAGAGGTGGTCGAGGTTGATAGCAGTCGTACAAATTGCAGGATGATGACACCAGAATCCAGAGTTTGTGTCCACACTCAGTTCTGTGGTTAGGTGTACACAACGAAGGCACCCCTCGTAGGAAAAGATTATTCTGGTTGCGATTTTGGTTAAATGTTACGAAATAATAATGTGCACATGCAGTACTCAAGTAACAGTAGGAGGCAGCAGCATCTAGTCTGCCAAAAAAGCAAAGGAAGAAGGAGAAAGGTTAGACCAATCATAGGCTTGAGTTCATTCCCACAAATATCCAGTGAGAATATTTGATAAATGTGTAATGTCAAACACTACAAGAGACTGCAAAATGGACCGCAACACAAAACAGGTTTAAACCTCTTGTTCACACTCTTTAGTCATCCGCTTGGCTTGTTCCATCAAGTTGCTTTTAATTCCTGTGCAAAGGTAAGTGGGCTGAAGTGAATAGAGAAAGTTAACATTGTGAACGAAATTAACACAGAACTGCCAACATTGGGAAAATATTTAACATTAATCTGAATAATGTAAGCCTAACATTAATGTTACAGTTACGTAATTTGTAGGCCACCTTTGTTTTTTCAGTGTGTTCTATTGTCCTCTTGCTGATAAACGTGAGTTTTGATGGTGTTATTTGCATTATTGTTATTGTAGCCAAACCTGTGACTGTAATAAGGGGAGCAAATCATGATTTTTAGTATTGTTCAGGATGCAGTCGAGCCTCTGACGTAGTTTTGTTTTTGTTTTGTTTATTTTCTGATAAGTACTCAGCGGTCCAGCAGGAAGGGTCACAGCAAATGAGAACCAAAGGTAAGAAAGTCCTTTTAAGACAGAAAGAACAACTCAGAGCTGAGGCTCTGGTCGGGGGGGCTCCCAATAAATGATCTGAAGAAGAAATAATATTTTACTTTGTCCTCGTTGATTGAACCAATCATTAAAATGGCACTTTCAAACAACATGTTTTACTAATGCTGATTGATTGTTTTGGCCCTTTAATAGAGTCACAGCACGACAGTGGTGTTCTCCCATCAGTTGATGTTGTCACCTGATAACTGTGCACATCCTGTCCGCCTGTACTCGTTACTCAGATACAAGCCTAGCTTGTTGAGTGGGAGTCACAGGCGTTGTGGAGGATTCTATTTTACTGGTGATTGGCTTATCAGACTAACACTGCTTGACATTTGCTCCCAGGAGTTGCATGCAGTAGTGTTTTTTTAATTACCCATGTGATCAGTTAGCTATGTGTGTTAGTATTAGTTAATGTTAGCATTAGCTGCACCCTGCATGATAGCTGTATGTTTCTGTACTTTTTCTCTCTAGAGATAATTGTTTTAGCGTTTCTCTGTCTTGGCTTTGCTCTCTCTCTCTGTCTCTCCCAAGAATATTAGAATATTAGATATAGATAGTATTAGATTTTACTTTTTTTCATGTGAGATTACATAAAAGATTAGATAATGATGAAATATCACTGGGAATAAAATAATGTCTACAAGAGGGGGTTGCAGGTGGATCTAAGATAAGAGAGAAAATAATGACCAAATTATAGTTCAGTTTTACATGTAAATAGAAAAGTACACTATAATGTAGACTGGAAAGCTACACAAGATAAAGGCAGGAGGCCAATTATTATTATAACAGTTTCTATTCACTGTTAGAATAGGTAATGTTTGAATAGATTTGGATTTTGCATGAACAAAGTTTTCCTCTGATTAGATCAGGGTGCTGTGGGCAGTGGTAGTGGGTTTAAAATGAATCAAAATACTGTCATTAATGTTAAAAAATTATGTGTTAATTTCACATATAAAAGTGTGGCACACTTCGCAGCAGAATAATATTAAACACATAGGGCTGTATTTTTGTGAAACTAGGCACAGTGCAAATGCAGGTCTTAGTTCTGTGCACTGGGAGCACACATAGGTAGGGCCAACACAAATGCAGTCACATCTGTGCCGCAGCGTGACAGTTTTAAAGTAGGAGGAATACATAATTACAAGGTGTGTCATGGCTAATTTCATTCAAATCAGCTCCTCATCCCTTTTTAAACCCCACTGTCAATTTTGAAATGACTGAAGAGAAAGCAGAGCTGCACAGTCAGTTGAACTTTATGCAACACTGACATGATTGTCTTAGAATTTCAGGCTCATAATCACAGGATTAATGGTACTATTTGGCTTGGGAAGAGGTAGCTAATATTATAATAATGCCTCCTCCCCAGGTATTCAGAGAAGTAGAGGCACTTATTGTTTTATGGCTTTGTCATGGCAGATTCATTGCTTTTATCTGTGATAAACAAGAACTGAGCAACAAGTAGAAGCTGAAGTACTTTTTCAGATTTCACCAGGAGCTGAAAATTCTTAAGTGACTGATCAATACAGAGAGGAGATTTGTGATCCAAAGAGGTTGAGAGAGTTTAATTGTCATCCAGCTGTTGCAGCCTGATACGATGATTGGCTGGTGCCCAAAAAAATACCCTTAGAACTGAACAATGCTGAGAGGTTTATACACATCCAGTAGACTAAACAAACATTTCTTTTCATGCATTGAGATGAAATGAAAATAGGGCTTCCATCCAACAGGTTCAACACTTACTTTTTGATGATGGTTTTCAAGCATCTAAAGACTCTCAGACATGCAAGCAGTATACACTTAAGGGAGAGCTATTATGCTTTTCCATCTTTTCTGACCTATAAATGTTGTTGCAACATCAGACTCTCGTGTAAACAATGCCAGAGCGCCAAATAATGAGGTACATGCATTTGGAAGTGAACCCTACAGACTGTTTCAATTGGCTCTGCATGTTGTGTTTTACAGTGTTTCTTTTCCAGTGTTTTTCCTGTGACGTTAATGCGTGCTGGACTTACATGGGCATGCCACTTCTGTGCACACAGTGCTGTCCCTACCCCCCACCTCTGCGCTTTGCTCTCTGCTTCAGAGATTACTGTCAGCACTTTGTTTGGGATGGCTTCAATAAAGTTTTTTTTTTGAATGAAGGACAGTTTACTTTGTCAAAATAAAGAGGAAAACACCAGGCAAAAGTTGATAGTGCTCTTGTTCCTCATGGATTTATTCTGTGTGATTCTATTTACTTCCTCAACATGAGCACATGAGCTGGATTAATGGCTGAACGGCTGCTAAAGGACCGCTGTTCCCATGCTACAACAGTGAGAAGCACGAGCTATAAGTAACATTTTATCAGTGTGATAGCTGTTATTATTTTGTATCAGTAACGGAGTTTTGAGTACAGTGGAGTGGGCACGCATGAGGGAAAGGGGGAGGAGAAAGCTACACAGACCATTTTGAGAGAATACAGAAAATAAAAGGAAGAGAGAGGGTACGAGTCACAGTTGTTTGAAAATCTACAGACTTTACTGTTCAGTCAGTTATGTTCAGCTGGTCGATAGGAGTCCAAAATCAAAATTAAAGACCCAAAAATGAGAATATGTCATCTTTAAGACTGACATATAAAAGTGAATATTTTATTAAAATTCCATTATTCAGAATTCTGAACTGTCTGTACATGATTTTGTGAAGTTGAGGCCTAGACAAGTGGAAAGGGAAGCATTCTGGTTCTGCCAAGCAAATGGATAAAAGTAGGGAGGATTGAAGTTAGTGAGAAAAGTAAAAAAAAGAAGGTTCGATGAAAGACAGAGACCAGGAGAGGTGATGTGTGAGTGAGTGTGGGATACTGCGGATGATCAGAACTTGCTTTCCACTGAGGCTGTTAACCAAACGATAACACATCAGGCAGCAACTGTAGAGAAATCACACAGTATTGCAGCCATGCCTTGCTGCAGGAATGGGATGAGGTGGGGATATAGTCTAACTTTGTCTTACGCTTCTGGCCCATCTCTTGCTCATGAATGATTCATCAATCCTCACCAATCATTTCCATTCCGATTCATCTTGAGCCCCACTCTCAGCCAAAAACACCCTAATATTATTTTACTTCATTTTACAGAGTCATGCCAAGTTGCTTTAGTAATGTTTCAACGATATTTGGGGGGCTATTTAAATCAATCTTATCTTGAACTAGGAGTCAGTATGGCGCCACAGTCACAGACACTGAGCTGCTATCAGTTTAAATGCTTTGCTATAAAGCATCAGATGTCACTGAATCTGTAAGACATCATTAATTATCTACCTACTAATTCAATCACTAACATGGGATAAAATTAGTCCAACAGAGCATAATCTCATTAGGTTATAGACACTATAACAATTACAATACAGAAAAGCTGCAAGTCAGTTGTAAAAGGTTTGAACATAATACTTATAAGTTATGAAGATGGTTGTTGCTTGATTGAAATATGTTGTATAACATCAGGTGTAATAAAATCAGCAAAAGCTGAGCATTTAAATATTTTTGAAAATCATTTTAAGATGATGGAGATAAATGTTTGGAATGAAAAATACAGAGCAAGTAAGCAAGCCAAGTTGACATCAATGCAATGGTAAATGCAACATAAAAGAAATTCTACCTCACAGAGCCTCTGCTCCCTCTCTTGTAACAGGATTTGCACATTCGCCCACTGAAATTTATATAAGTATAACCAGCCAAGCAAGAAGTAGCTACTATGTGCGTCTTGCACAGCATAAATGGCATCAAAGACTTTTCAAAACTGAAGGCCGTTGTGACATACAGGAGTAGTACTTCCACTGCCCTCACAACTCCCACCAAAGCTGGCCTGTTGACTTTGAATCAGCTGATTATTTTGATCATTTTTATACAAAAAACATCAAACATTTGCTGGAACATGGAACATATTTAACAGAAAGAAAGTTTTTCTCATCTACAAACTAGCAAAAACCTTTTTCTTTGGCTTTATTTCTTCAGTTAAGTCAAACTATGAACAGAACCATTGTGGCTACAAACAGTATGATTAATCTCATGCCTGAATGATGCACAATTTGAAGGGGACTGCGTGTGTGATTGGTAAAGGATAAAAAAAAGCAACAAAACATCTGCAGAGTGTGGTGTCCTGCACACACGCAGAATAACGACATTTCGTTTTTTTTTCTCCACGGTGCTAATACAGAATCTGTGCTTCATTATTTATTCAATTTTAATGCTTAGGACTGTAACTACATAAAAAAAGTTACCAATATCAAAATAAATTATTTATGTTCACATTCAGTTTGAATATTTGCATGACAATCTGCTTTGAAGTAGGCAGAAAACTTATTAAACTGTAGGCAAATGTAGGCTACAAGCAGTGTTGTGCATGAGCATGCTAAAAGAGTGCCGTTCATTAAAAATGCTCATGTGTTTGGTGAACGGTGAACTGAATACACTCATTCTGAAGCAGCTGAGCGTGGCAGTGAGTTTTAACTCTCGAGGGAGTTAGTCGCACGGCTAAGTGACATAATTGTTCAGTTGGTGATAAAAAAGTTGAAAACTGGCATGAGCAGTCACTCCGTGGGCCACTCGACAAGAAAAGTGTCCCAGCCACTGGAAATGTCAAGATGGCGGCCATTTTCAAGATGGCCACCGCTTAATGCACAGATTGCAGTGGATTTAATTGACATTAGATGAACGTTGAATTAGGTGTAGGGCTAAAGCGTTTACATAGATTTATCCCGTACATTGAAGTGCATGGTAAAAGGTGGTAAAAGGGTAGACCCTTGACTAGACATGTCGTGGTATGATTTTTTTAATGATATGATAACCTTTGGCAAAAATATCATGGTATCACGATACTGGCCAATGAAGGCCTCCAAAATGTCTTAGCTGCACATGTCCATGTAATTGCCCCTGCTAGAACCTAATTGTGTGTTTCGTTTGCCAGGCTCATTTCCCCTTGTTCTCTCAGTGTTTTGGGGTGTATGGCTCAGCTCCTCCTTGCCATATCAGCGTGACATCAGTTTTAGTTTGTCACAGCCTATTATAATTGGAGAAGCTATATTTTCAGTTGTTACTTTGAAACATTATTTCCACGGCCTGCCTTTATCTAACACTGAAGCACATTTTCTGTTTAGTTCCTTAGTATCATTTTCCACTGACTATTTATTAGTGAGAGATATTTTCATTTGAGGAGTTACTTTGTAATCATCACCCCTGGTTTTTACTCATGATGGATATTTTGATCAGTGGCCGTGTCAGCCAAAG